>CM065925.1:10957109-11302109 GCA_033439105.1 Magallana nippona
TAAATCATTTACAGTATGTCAGTTTGCCTGCGACATGTAACATTGCATCCACTGGTATTGTTTTATGATAACGTGTCTATTCGATTCAGAATTCAAACTTTATCTCAAATCACCGAATTGTCAATTTACAAATACATTTTAAGTATTGTACAAAATCACCCCTATTTAAGACTAGCGTTCATAGAGAGGATTAGGTCTTCAAATTTGTTTTCTTCGCTTAAATTATTTTTTATCTAAAAACGTTAGCTTTTAGAATAAATTGCACAATCCCATAAAGAGTGATTTCATTTCTCACGACATGTTCTGATTTCCCCCTTACCAACACACTACTACCACAGCAGACTCGGGCCGATACTTACAAGGGTGGTGATGGTGTTGGTAGGGTAGGTCTACCCCAAACTGTCGGGCGGCGGCAGGGTGGAGGGCAGGTGGGCAGTGAAAACAAAACATCTGAAAAAATAACAATCATCAAAGTCCAAGTGCAAGAAATGACAGAATACAATGTATATCAACATGCAAATATATTTAAAATATTAAACAGAAGAGTACATATTGCGCTGATATTCAGTGTTTAAATGCAGGCCTACCTTGCTTCCTTAGATTTTGTTGAGACAATGATATCACTATTCGATGGCTAATATAAAAAATGGTCGGGTCCTCATAAGACACTGCCTTATCCTTCACAAGTCGGCTTTGCAGTGAAACAAAACGCCAATCTCGCTCTGTATCATTATTTGTGATATTGGAAATTTGGTCTCGTTTAGACTGAAAACCACTTCCAATAATTCAGTTTTCTGAATGTAATCCTCAATTAATCAAGAAAATTAGACTGCGAAGCCAAACCCACGTTGGAAAGCCCAGTAGAAGACACAATAAGATAGGATCGGCAATGACAGCCTCTGATGCTGAGCCGCGCTGTCATTGGTCGGTTCACTAAATTCCGGATTTTAACGGAACGAAACGTCGACTGTGACAATAATACCATAACGGACTCCACGTGGATCATCTAATTTGTAACCGATAAACGCCAATTCAAAAAGTTCCCGGCCATAAAAATCACTTATCGCAGAAAATAACGCCAAAAAATGTCTGTCGAATTCGACATTTGATGTGTGCTTGTCTTAATACGGAGACATTATACAGCTTACCATCAGATAGTCCAAGTTTTCTGACGCGGGTCAAAATTGACAATTAATCGCATAACTGAATTTGCGTTCTCTACAACAGATACACATGTATGGTTATTGGAAATTAGATTACGACCAGGGAAATTCATCTTTATTCGAATGATAATTGGTAATATGGTGGTATGGTTTTGTTTTTGAAGTTTACAATGGGATTATTATTATATTACATCTTTTTTTCTCGTTTTAAACTTTTCGCGGAACAAAAAACTGCACGGGATGTATCTCAATTGCTTTAATTTGATAGAAATTTAATTTAAATAACAAGATGATCATATTTTTTTTTATTTGAGATATCTTCAATATAAGTAACTTCTTTAACTAGCTGAAAATTTTCAAAACGGAAAACTCTCTACATTCCACAATCAATTTATTAATCAATTTCATTACACAGAATTATAAAAAATCAAATTCAAAACAAAGATTCTATAAAACAAACACAGTAAAGTGTTTCAAATTGTATTTAGAACTAATAAAATGTTTATCATAAAATCTATTTGAATGCTAATCCGATCCAAATTGATTTATTCGATTAGCAATGTAGTCCTTATCATGAAAGCCTGTTGGTTTATTATCGAATTATTTTGCTAATTTACTTTCATCAGATCACTGAAAACAGAAAAGGATTTCCAACAAACCGTAGAAAAATTCTACGTGGTTGAATGAAATCCTTTCAACAATTTTAACAAAGTACTTTATGGCTTTTAACGTTTTTTAGAAAACATAAAAACGTACGTATACAAAACCACACGAGGTTGTAAAAATCATAACATACGAGCGGCAAATAAATAGTAAAAATTTTCTTAATGATATTCAATATATATACATTTTCCATCGTCTTTGTCTGAGATAAAAGTATGAATCGATTTTGTAATGATAGTCCAATACATTTCATCAATGACTATTTTAATATTTAATCGTAAAATTTCTGAAAATTGTGTAAATATAAATATACGTAATAAGGAATCGTTCTTTGAATACTATGAGATGATCAAATACGGTCGGGCGTGATCAAATCTATCATAAAGCCCTTCAGCCTTTATTCGATTTGATCACACCCGACCGTATTTGATCACCTCATAATACTCAAAGAATGGTTCTGTATTCCTTAAATATATAAATTCAATTTTTTACCAAAAGAGTTTGAGGAAATTAAGAAACCTTTTTCTTATTCTGAATAAATAATCTATTACTAATCAAACATTCAAGTTCTCATCCTGCAATTCTACTCTTAATAAATTGACATTTTTAATTCTAAAAACCCAAAATAAGGTTCTGTTATGAAAAGGTAACAAGCTTGTATCATAACATGTCGACAAAGTGCCAATACTATGAAAAAAAACTATTGTTTGGCTGGAAAATTTCAAATCTAAAATTACATCGCACTTTCATTTGAAGAATCCAGAATATATCTTAAAAAATCATTTGTATTTTTTTTTTAACTCAAAATATTGTTAGCCTGTATAAACGTTATTATTATATTATTTTAAAAGAGGTATAAAAAAATGGAAGTTTAAACAACAAAATAATAATCTTGATGATTAAAACGTCAAAATTGAAGACATCATCAGTATATCTCATCTTTTAAAAAATAAAACTAATATGGTGTGAAGTCAAAATATGGGTTTTTTTCACCAGATAACTGTTCTGATAACCTAATTATTTTCATAATACAAGGAAAAATGCAATCAGCTGATGTTGACGCTTGCTGCTAAGTGTTTCCTTGTTAATACAATAACGTAATTTGCTATACTCTGCTTTTCTATTATTCCACATTCAAAAGCATCAATAGAAAATTTGAAGAACCCTCAGTAAGCTAATTCTTCCCTCGTTCTATCAGGGATTCGACTTATAACTTAATCACGCGTCAGGATCCAATAGATTTTCCATTTTACTAAAGATATAAACTTCTTTGATGAATAATGGTGAAGTGGCCACGAAGCTTGATCCCTCCTAATTATCCGGAGAATGTTGCCATAAAGTGGAATCCACCGAAACGAAGAAGTAAGCTACAAAAGACAGAATCAATCTGCTTAGGGAATTCAAGTCCTCTTGTGTCATAGACAAATATGGTTTCATCTATTTAGTGGGATTACTTCTTTCCTTTTTTCTGAAGAAACAACGCGGCTTACAACTGTCAATGTGTGTCGCCTGCGTACAGTCTTCCACACACTAAATCATTGCATGCCACACCGTTTTCTGCTGTATCTACATCTGCTCTGAAATCATGCTTAGTGTCTTCAGCACAGCTCCATGTTTACGAATGATGCATTGAAAGCGCGACTGTTTAAAACGTAAAAATTCATGAATTTACCGTACATAAGAAAATATTGACTCGTTTGTTTTCTTTATTGCATGCATGGCATAATTTTTTGTTGTTAATATCATACGAAATATTAGTTGTTTTACGGCCTCCCTCCACGGCTTTAGATACTTCTGGAAGCCATAAAAGGATAGAATTATGTATAACGACATGTATCATTTCATTTTTCATGACGTTGAAATTACAAGAAATTTGCCTCCATAATTGGGTATTGTCGCATCCAAACAAAGTCATCATGTACAGGGCTAAACTTTGACGTTTAGGCATTAGACATTTGGTGGCGGCGGAAAGTACGATTATTTGCATTAAGCTAGTTGAAATTTCAAAGGTTCGTAACACTCTCTGTACCTAACTTGTCTAATTGGTTGCACTTACTTTCTTCTAATTCTTTAAATTTACAAGGAACTACATTTTCACAGCATATTGGCGCCTCTTTGTCAAACAACTGGTTTAAATATCAACTGCACTGTTTCCTCATCTTTCCTGCATGTCAACCTTGGTGATGTTTTCTTTGCAAAGTGTTATACCGTGCAATGCTAGGGGACTCATTTTCTTGTATTTTGCAGTAATGATTCGTGGCAAAGCCTTCTTTTAGGATAATCACTTTATATGCATTTTAACCTCACAAGTATAGTAGCTTCCATTGACATCTTAATTCCGTTACCCTGTCTCCCTACACAGAAATAATCTTTCTGTGTTGTCACTTTGCTTTCTGCATGGGTCGACAAGACATCAATGGAATGGTGCTTAATCGCCAAATATCCCTTCATTCTATAATGCAATTATTAATTAAGCGGAAAGCATTACAATATTATAAATATGGAACAAAAAGATGAAAGCTGAATTATTTATTCCGGAGAATGAAATAATTTAATAAAGCGTTACAAGGTCTTGCTACTTGCATGAAATAAATGAGGTAAAGCGCCATAATACAGTGATGTATGAGGGCAAATTGGGATTTTTCATTATTTTACATTTATATTTCATAACACAGGGCAGGATTTGTTACCGGATTTTTTGATTTGTTACATAATGAAAAGTTTATTGAAAAATAATCTGAGAGAACCAAAGATACTTTATACCGCAATACATTGTAGTTGAACGATTTGTCGTGTATTAACATAGTATTTACATTTTGTAATTTCGAAGAACAACTTGCAGTTTACTTTCAACTTAGACAACACGCTAGTTATTTTCCTTTCCAAGTATTTTTTTTTCTTAAATACTTTCTCTTTGTCATAATATGCTTGCCTGAAAAACATTCTTCATTCGATCAGAGTGTTGCAATTATACTATATATGTTCCTCATGTACCATTCCGTGGTTTATTTGGATTGAACTTAAAGGGGGTTCCAACGCAGAACTTCCTAATCAAGGCAGTGTGGCTGCAAGATTTGTTTTCTTTTCAAAAGCATGGCATTTCTAATCAGAATTTTTTTCATAAAAGATTATTTTGTCCACAGAAGGCGATTAATTAAGGCAAAAATTGATTAAATAGGGTCTATGTTTTAATATCTTGGCTGTATTCGTTGATTACATTGCTTTCAAAAAAGTCAAAATGTTCTTCACATTTTAAAAGATAACCGCTTCTTATAAAAACACTTTAAATCTTCAATAACGAGAGAAATTTTTGAAACCAGATCTTCTCTATTGCAAATTCAGTTTGGCCCCCCAAAAAATTCAAATGACTTAGAATTATCGAGAGTTTTGGAAAATAGCTTCAAATGACTTGGTATCATCTAGAGTAATAAATGACTCAAAAAATCAAAACAATGCCGGGTAAGGAAGCAAGGATTTCGACCTTTTATTTTGATTACTTCCGTGATAGTGGAAATGATACATTTAGGCTACGCATTCCAACATCATGGTACTCAATGCTTTGTCAAATTTCATTTGTCAGCCATTATTTTTCCTAAATATAATTATCGTTTAATACGAAGACTCAATTATCTCTAATTTAATAGTCTGGTTGTGTATAATCGAATCTCCGAGACGAAGCAAGGGATAACCTTTAAGAATTCTCTGCTAGGAGGTGGTTAGGGGGATTTAGACGACATATTTTTTATGTTGGGTCAAGCTTACTTTCATACATTTCACATTTAAAGGTTAAACTATGATATGTATTGTTCATACAAGAACAAATTACGTTTCAGTTCTTTAAATTTGAAATAAAATCGTTATACTCAAACTCAACAGTATAATTCAGAATAAGTGAATTACTTGAGGATGGGAAAGCAATATGCATACATGTAAAGGAAAATTGTATTGTTCTTACAAGAGGTAGAATTGCATTCTAAAATACAAATTGGATTTTACGGTTCATTTAATGTAAAATCTTGGTTTTCCAGAACCGGAATTTTTCCACAAGTGCCTGCATCCCGAGCACCATCGGACAAAGGAAGCATATCATTTACCGGCACTAGAGATGAGATACCTGAAGGCCTTTTGGTATACGTCGTGCAACTGAAACTGTATCAATTTATGTAAGTGTTGGTAATTGAATTGAATGGAGATAATTGTCATCAGAGAATTGCTGCCATATCCAAATCAATTTGTAATTATCTTATTTAATATATAGGGCTGCAATTAGATTAAATATGAACACCACTCGGAGTCAAATCAATCGTGGCTCTAGATTGCTTAGTCTTCGGGACATCAAGGAATAGTCCGTGTTGGTAACCAGTATTAAGTGTTTCCTGAAATTCCGCATATTACTGAATTAATATCAGTTAACCATTCTTCCCATAATTTCATTTACTTGGGGTATTTCAAAAAGCTAGGCCTGACAACGATGTACTATTTACTCAAGATATTTCCCACAAAGACTTATTTATACAAAAGACACCAAAGGCAATCCTATTAGGTCCAAGTTTATAAAACGAGGGAGTAAAATGGATACGACAATATTCTGTCAGAGACTTCTTTAGTCACTGGTTACAGTACATATAGACGGTGGGGTTTTTTTTAATGGAGACAAATACGTGGCTTTTGTCTCTTTGCAAAGTAACAGTTTAAGACAAAAACGAGCCTGGAAGAGGTAAGCAATTGTTTATTTGCCAAGAGATAAGCAGGAGAAGCAAACGTTGCGCACCATTCAATGGTACCCAAGAAAAACCCCAGTTTGAACACCAGACACCAAGACTAAGTCTGAAGTCGACTCTTTTTGTTGTCAAACTACTTCTTAAATGGTCATTAAACAGCAATATTTGTATCATCTAAACGCTCTTGATAAGGATGAGAAAAAAAATTATATAACAACTTTGCATCGCCAGTGCTATCCAAACGCTATATAAGCTTTGTGCATATAAAATTTAACTACATGTTTTAGAATAACGTGCGGCTATGTTTTGAGTGGCATTCTTTTAAATTGTTTTAAATTATACGAGTACGTTTTTACTACTTATCTCTCTGTAGATAATGGACAGCATAAACGTAGGCATTAATGTCGATACAGCCCTCTGCAGAAATGATTTACATTTTTCATACTTTGAAGTGTTGGCGATTTGTACCTACATGTAATTCATTGTACAGAAATAGGACATCATTGTGTTTCCAATTCTTTACATAACACATTAAATCAACTTGCAACCAACTATCTAACACAATCATGTATGCACCATTAAATCAAAATCTTTCGCGGATTACAAATTAAATACACCTAAGTAATTAGTTTATATAAATCACATGATACATGGTATTGTGTAGTATTACACAGGGAACACACATATTTATATCATGATCAGGGGTACAATATATTACTAATTAACAGAGGTTGACAACAAACAAAACTCCCAAAAACACGTCATGGGCCTCGGACCACTATGGAACAATCTAAGAAACTAGCAAGCGCAGTTAGATCTTAAAAACAGAAATATAAGTTCATATTAAAAGTGATTCTTTTCAATTGGTTATCTAAGCACTTATTTCTAAGCCACATATCGACATGAGACAATTACATCGAAGAAATACTAGGTAATAATAAAATATTTTCCAAAAGGGATTAATTTTTTTTATATAAAAATTGTGTTTAAAAATTCTGTTAACATTCTAAATTTTATTGTTTAGTTATTTTTTTTCGTTTTTGCCCTTCTTAACAATTTGACCATTACATATTTAAATTATACGTGAAATACAAAAGGGTGTGTTTGCTATAACATTTAAATTCATATTATTAAAGCTAAACTTTTTTCGGCCTTGTTTTTGTAAATAAAGTATGAAGATACATGCAAAAAATCGTCAAATGATCAAATAAAAAAAACACCAAGCGCCAACAAAATAAATAAAGTAAACCATACTCTAAAAGCTATTTCGTCTAAACTTTCAAAGTTCAAATAAGGTTGTTGCTTAAGAATCCAAGATAATTCCAAACATTGTATTTGGCATTTCAGCAGTTTTTCAGCTTTTATAGATTATCCCTTTTGAGAAACTCAAAATAAAAAAAATTGTGTCTTGTCAATAAATTCTATAGAAGTTGAGTTTAAATTTTGATAGGGTAAATATTCAAGAAATCGTTAAATTTGTTTTGCAAAAGACCAAATTTCGATCAGGTAATAAATGCTTCCAATTCTATACCAGTAAGTATATTTCATTTTTAATAAGAATGTAATAAAAGTAGTTGGCAAATGAAAAATTCTACATATATATAAAAAATCGTTTCATAAGCATTTAATAATTTTTTGTTTTTTGTTTTAAGAGGTATAATGTGGTTTCATTAATATTCAATGATATCAATTTTCGTCGATAAGGTGAAAATCACAGATTCAAAGATATAAATTCTTGGCCGATGATCCATTCAATACAAAATGTTAGTAGAAATTGCCTCCAATAAACATATAATTTCGTGGATCAACTTAACAACGAAATCCATGAAAATTGGTATTCAACAAATATTGATGAAACCACAGTATTCTTTAAATGTGGTAAAACTGGATCACAGCGACAACTGTAAACAGACTCGTGATGATCTCCTACAGTCAGAGTCTATCTGAGGATTGCTCTTTTGTAGCAGTCTTTTCACGGGTAATTGCCAAGAAAACATTAATTATTCTGATGATTTTTCTAAGTATCTAATTACATTTTTACATACAATTCTCTATTCGCTAATTGATTTTGACCATGTATTCTGTTCGACATCAGCAACATTACCTCCAAACCCCAAACTCCGCATCTTCAGGAGACAATGTAAAGCTACATTAGCGAGTCACTGTATCATACCCATTCATTCAATGTCCTCTCCAATTTGTACTTCTATTCATTCCTAATATGATTTTACGACAAAATTCACTTACAGGTAATTATTTGTCTAATCTCTCTATACGAACTCAGTCACTACCTGCCGAATTTCAGATTAAAATTTTAAATAACAAAGATCAGCCAAGTCTCTTGGGTCTGCCATAAAAGATTTATTTTTTACTGCTAATATCTTCATTTAGTTAAGGACGTCAGAACGCCGGGTCCCTATAGCTTCCACATAGTCCTTCTCATTATTCCTCCGTAATGAGACTCGGATTTTGTGTTTGTAAATTTATCCTCGGTCCCTAATCTAATACACTAGTCATATTATTTTAATGATTTTCCAATTCAAGATCACGATACACGACCGGCCGCCTAAGATAAATGGTTGGTCTCTCCATAGCCCTCCTATTCCCTAGCGGTCTTATCCCGGCAAATGGTGTACATATTAATTTATTAATGTAAAGATGGCAAATTACATTATGCTTCGTTAATTTGTATAGAAAAATTCTAAAGCCTATTAATCTATGCTCTTGTGCAACGTGATAGAACTTTGTCCGGGACAAATAAGGATTGGGCTCGAACCGTCCCCAACTGAATGACGGGATATTAGTGAGGCACTCGGGAAAAAAAGATCAAGAGTATAAATCCGCAGTTTATAATGCAAAACAAGAATTTAATCAGGGGCCGTAATACCAGGTGAGGAGACATTAAATCCACACAATGCTTATTCTAGATACTATCAGCTTCGCCTTAATTGCAGAGGATAATCTGAATATGAGGTCATCCGAAGATTTAATACTGAAATTGCAATGGAAGTTTTTTAGTTCTCATTTAAAAAAAAAACCCAAGAAAACAATATCCCATTAAGGACACGAAATTTTGTTATTGAGAATTTTGGGGTTACTTGGTACAGGATTTTAATAAGTTTTCTTCGTCTCCAAAAAATACCGTTAATAAAAACTCTAATTTTGAATTGCAGTATATCACGTTTTAAAAAATTAATGAGAAATCTAGTCAATTCGCTGATGAATGAAAATATGCTCTAAAAAAATTAAAACTGCAATTAAACAATATACAAGGTAAAAACCCATAATAAAATATGAGCATACAGAATAACAGAACAAGCTCCTTTATAAAGATATTAAAAAAATATTAATTTTATTTTACTCGTTTGTCTTGTTCCATATTTTCAGATGCACTCAATGACGAAGCGCCTGCGAGGTATGAGGCATATCAGATTCAACTTAAAAACCACTTAAATATCATAATGACATTTTTGAAAATAAGTTAACATTTGAATTTAAGAGAAATACATCCTAAAGTTAAAACGCAGTTTTGCGATGTCCAAAATTCATCACCGTTTATTAAATTTTTAACTTTGCAGACATTGCATACAAAGTACAAGCGCTACGTCATATCAATAAATAAATTAAAACCATTTTTGTCTTCAATAAAAACAGTAGAATGGGTAGAGTTCTATCCTAATTTGCCAGCTGGCACGGAGAGAATTAAGGTTAAGGTTTAGAATGGCTAAAATTAACGTGACGTAGCGCCCGTTTACGTATCGTAAATCAATACAACAATACAACAAGTAACTTTACCATATTTCGAAAAACAAGAGACGTAAATTCATGGCAATAATCATTCAAACTTTTACTTAAATATAGAAGATTATTTAAATTTTCTGATTTATAGCTGTCATAACTGTTTGTATCATTTTCAATAGCAAATGAACCTAAAAATTCTTCTTTAATTTTCAAAAATTATTTCAAAACTAATTCAAAATCTTGATTTTAGTCTGTTCTCCGTGTCTGGTCTTGGTGCCAGGTCGTTTTTACCATACACCTCCTTCACGAGACGCTTGCTCTGCTCTCGGCGCTTAAATCGTTGCTGTTCTTCATAGAACAGTAGCTTAATGAGATATGTTATAAATGTTCATTTTTCTGAACATGCCTTTTCCCCAAAAAGAGGTTTCAAAGAACGGAGTAGAGTGTCTCTCCAAAAACTGCAATCATCACAAATAGTACCGAGTTGCTCAAAACACTGGTTTTTGACCTCTGGATAATTCAACCAGTGGTTAAATTAATCAGTGTTGATTCAGTAAGCCACACGGTCGGTGCTTACTTACTACATACAATCTTTGAAGACACACGAGTATTTTAAGCACTCTTAAACAAACTACCTGGATTCAAAGTTTTTCAAAGGGGGGGGGGGGGGGGGGGGGGGTGTTGAAGAAAGATAGATTCTAAGATATCAACTGGTATTGCGCCCGTGGTTCATTCATATACCTGTATTTACAAAATTCGAAAGGCAAAGGATAAATCATGTACATGTACATATGAAAGGGGTTTTCTATTTTATATAGTTGATGCAAAACTTAAGTTATTGCTAAAATAAAATGCAACACTGAACTTATACAAGGGTAAAGGGGAAGTAATCGAGGCAAAGTGATAATCAGCTGGGGGATAAGTAATATGAAGTCGACGAAAGATGTTATCACATTTAGTTTACGTTATTACTTATGAGAAAATCAGTCGATTGCGACAATCGATTTGTCTGTTCAGATATGATGGATTTCATTTGCGCATAATTCTGAAGGAGGGGATAACGCGCAAGGCAATTAGGTCGATATTTTTTTTTGTTATCTTCTTGTATGCAAAACTAAAGAGTGAAAATTAACGTAATAATTTGGAATATAATATACCTCTCAAATTCTACACGAACCTTAACATAATCCAAAAAACTTGTCTATAAGACAAGGATAAATACTGCTTCAAAACGGAAACCATTTCAACAAAATACATTTCTATTTTACAGATACATAGTATTAGTAATGAATTAGAGAGGTTTGATATTGACACAATGATGTTTAAAGACCGAGAAAAAAACCTCGGCCTTTAAGCAGCGTAAGAGGCAAGAGTTCTATATTATACGCAGAAAACAACCAGTCTCTTAGACATTAAACTCATTCTTTTTTTAATTTTAAGTCTACTGTTAACAAATATTTTCGTATAAAAAATATTGTGAAATAAAACAACGTTGAGTTTCTTGCTTAAAAAAACCAGCAAAACAAGTCAATGTGATAAAAATGTCCTACATGTATTTCTTACAATACTAACATGCCAAACCAATTAAAACTGAATGATTTAACTACCATATAACATATTTAACACAGTACCCGATTAATCTCCATTTGAACAAGGACTCTAAAGCTGTCCGCCATTCCAACTCACTTCGTTGTTTTCTTCATTCTCTTTTGGAAAAATAAATATACCATAAGAAACAGAATATATGAAATTGTGATCAGATTGCTTCATAAATTGATAGCATGCTCTAAGAAATATCATGTCTGAAAAAGAAAACAGATGTACACACCGGTATCAACTTTGTTCGTTCAGAAGTACATAATTTCTTATCATTATCACTTTAATAAACAACTATCCAAGAGATATGTATAAATTTGCCCGCCAAATAAGTTAGTGTAACGATGTTCAGCCATTTTAATCATGCAATAGTTATAAGATCACTTTTTGAATGATCAATACCGAGTAAATATATGGATACAGCCTAATCCTACATACATGTTCATTTAGTGTGCATGTGATTTTTTTAAACAATCTTTTATACGACTTCTTCAGCGGGAATGAGATTCGATTCAAGACTGTATATATTTAAATGTATTTTATTTTGTTTGTTGGACACTTCCTAAATACATACGTTTTTTTTCTTATATAAAAGCGATAGAATTTGGATAGTTCATCCATAATCTAGAAAATAACCCACTGCTTTTAAACCCCTTATTTCCAAGAATTTTAAAATATGTCTCCTTTTAACAACTATCCCCTTAAAAACATAAATAAAACTCAATTTTATTTGGAATCCGGCAATAGTAAGTCTGTGTTATCATTTTGAAAAAGTGTTTACATTTTTCCACATATATACATATTTTTTCTTGCAAACTAGGAAACTTAAACCTTGACTGTACAGTATGCAAAGCTTACTCTAACATATTTTCATGCACCCAAGAGACTGAAAATTTTCCCTATCCAGAGGTGGGATATATCCCTGTAAAACACAGGGAAATCTCCTAAGTAAATCTTATCAGATTAAAACATTACGACTATTAGATTAGTAAGCAACTATGTCGAAATTGATCCGAACCAGAAGAGCGCGGGTGTCAGAAGCAGACGATAATTAGCTCGCTGGATTTGTAAGGGAACCAGCAATTCACCACTTGATCATTTTATCCAATTGCATTTGATTATTTCCCAATAAATGATATAAAACCCATTACAGAATTGAAAATAGCGTCAATAGCACGTGAAAATGATAAAGAATACCCAACACGTTTGGGACCTTCCGACACGCGCGCGCACTGAATTAACGCCATTACACATCCGTTCTTGTTGAATTTTCTGTCAAAAAATAGGACCGAGGGGCGCGTAAACTTGGGTTACAAGGAAGAAGGGTGTCGCGGCATCACCCCAGCCACACATAAATGCGGACAACCATTGCAGTTTTGGCGGTGCGCCTAAAAGTCGTAATTTTAGGCTGGTGTTAGATGCGTTTTGGTGGAAGTCATAAATGTTGTAATTATTAGATTAGGTTAAGTGGTAAAAAACATTACAAAATTACGCAAGACCGATACGATACATTTAACAGTTTCAAGTTTGGTAGAAACAAGAAGGTGGCAGAAATGGGTTTGTAAAGCACTTCTAGGGTCGGTTTATGATAAAATGAATGTCTAACACAAATTTATACCCCCGTTTTGATGTTTTCTTCGCTGCTGGATACACAGACGATTTATTTCTTTTTATGTCCATGTGTTCGCAATTCTTTCCTCGAGGCTGACCAAAAAAAATCCAAAGTACGGAAACCAAGAAAGAGGACCTCGCGACGTTCTCGAGCCAACATTTATCTACAAAATAAAACAGCAGAACTCTTAATAAAGTTCCTCCATTGCTTCATTTGTTTGGTTAGAATTGCAACACTTTCTGTGTGAAAACCAATAAGCATGTTTACCTGTGGCGCGGTTTTCTTAGAGTTACCATGTCATCAATCTCTGAAAACCTGATCCAGAACTATTGAAGATAACGTCAAAAATTCTGTTCCTACTCTTGAAAAAAAATTATCTAGTAACACTTATGTGTGTTCTTCATTTTAAAGAAATCGTTTGAAAAATCCGAGCTTTGAAGTCTGTAAAAAGTTGTGTCAACAGCAAGTGATGAGGTTGTAACATTGCATGAAGCCGGAATTACATTTTTATATATGGGTTTGATAAGTGATTAGATTCCCGTCTGTCAACAATTTTGACATCATCTACAAAAAAGACGAAATCCGCAAACAATGTAAATTTTCTTTTGCCTATAATGATCACAGGTGCTTGAGGATAGGACCGACCACACCCTCCCTTCCATCCCCACCCCCAAGTATATAGACCCCGGGGACTTTACTCCTTTTTTCATTAAATTATCCTTTTATGACATATCTATAAACTAATTTTTACATTCAATGCACAAAATTACTTCAAACATTTTTTTTTAAAAATCAGAGAGAGAGAGGGTCTGATTTAAAAAAAAATGTTTGTTTTATCACCTGTGATAATAAGTAAGCTTTCAGTATGAATGGGTTATTTAAGGAATAAGGAATCATTCTTTGAGTATTATGAGGTGATAATTTCGGTCGGGGCGTGATCAAATCCAATAAAGCCCGAAGGGCTTTATGATAGATTTAATCACGCCCGACCGAAATTATCACCTCATAATATTCAAAGAATGATTCCTTATTACTTATATTATAATATTAATTATGCAAACCCGCTTGCGTACCCAACAATACGTCTTTTGAATTTATTGGGCTGTATAGTACAAAATCTATTCGTAGTGTTACCAGACAGAGACACTGGAAAATGTAAATATTTTAAAATAGGCTGCTAAGGCATCTTAAATAGTCAAAACAAATATACCATCTAAATTCTCTAAACAAACCAACAGAAAAAATAGCATTCAATACTCGTTTTAATCTCTATACTTGTATTTGAACAAAATAAATACATGTGATCCAAAAAGCAACTATAGAAATGAATCTACTTGTTGTTTTGATCAGTTTCAGGAAGGCAATCTTCCAAACCAATATTGAACATACTGGGGCCGTCGATGTCCTCTTTAGTTTGCTGACCCCTTTGACTGACCCCAACTAGTAAAACATATTTTTATTGAATAAATTCAATGAGGATTGTAAAATACGCACAGCCAATGTATATCTCTCCTCAACCCCAACTAAAAAAGTAAATTACAATAGAACAACTGATGAGGTTCCTCTTATTTATTATAAATAATTGATCAGTATACACATGTATGTATAATACTAAATTATATATGTTTAGTTAATCATAAGAAGTCTTGGACTCTGACGTTCCGTCTGACAGCATTGGAGAATCCCTCTGTAAAGTGGAACCATATGTCCGTATTTAACACATTTTTCTTCTTTTCCTGTTTGTTGTCTGTCTGTGCTTCCGGTGTCTTCCTCTTGATGATGCGACCAAAGAAATCTCGTTCAGCCTGAAAACAATTTCCAACACTATAAACTTACAGATATCTGAATAGTATATACTGATAAGCATACAACAGTCAATGCTATGAAGAGAGAAAAACAAATTCTACCAATGTATGGAAGCTTTAAGTTACTATTCATGGTAATATCATTAAAATGTACATTCCCTAGAGCTTGATTCAACACAAAAATATCTTCATTAATTGCAGCAAGTACAGCAGTACTTTTTGGTAAATTATTTTTCATTTGTACGACATGCACAGTTTAAAAATTGTTTCTTACCACTTCTTCTCGACTCATGACTGGTTTCGCTTCCAATCTCTGTAGATGGTTGGGGACGACATCTGAATTTTTCTCCAACTTCTTTTTTGTCTCCTTAGAACTATAAATACATGTAATATAACAAACTGGTAACCAAATGTTAATTTGAAATATTTTTTGAATACCGCCAAGAGTCATCTAGAAGCATTTTTGACCTCTATCAATGACCATGACCCGATACATGTATTGACATTGACCTTTTAATTGGACAAGTCTTATAAAGCTGAAAAAGAATAGTCTCAGTTAAAGTTGTTGTCAGAAAAAGGGACTCTAATCAATTTAACACTGGCCTTCAATTTTAAGGGCAAAAATCACAACAGATTGATAATATTAAAACTGGAAAAATATTGGAACAAAGAATTGTTAAATTTATTAATATTCAAGACAAATATCACTCAGTCTTGTAAATTGCTCCAACAAATGTTTGCACATTTCTTTTTTAAACAAGTACATGTACCCAGGGTTATAAATCTTTTAATTTATAAATCATATACCTGGTAATAAATTTGAAAAGATAACCAATATAGCATTTCATCATTTGTATGTACAAAATAACCCATTTTGATAAAAAGTATGTTTTATTGATTTATGTTTTTGGCTATTATCATTGGCTATTATTTAATGCTTAAATGCTAAGAATATATCGTTTTCTCAATGGTAATTTTTCATCTGACATTCAGTTTAGGAAAAGTGATTTAAAAACCCTCTGAAATTTGGACCAGCGCCATCTTCTAAATGTTTTTATTCCCAAATATTATATTGCATCTTTAGTAACCGAGCCCAGTTATATCTCTACCAAATCATAAAATAACATTTTGACTACATGTAAAAATAAGCATCCAATATATATAACCAATCTGAAAATATAAATTATATATATAAATATATAAATATAAATAATGAATGAAACATTACTATGTTACATAAGTTGATTTTTTTCCTCATGTCTTATTTCTAACTAGAATTAGTGTATCATTAGAAAATACAATGTAATATAATTTACCTTAGACCTGGAGTCTCATTTCTTCGTAACCTTTCCAGACCAATCTACAATGAATTATAAAAATCAAATGGTTAAAGGACAGTATGAAAACTTAAAAATATTAATTTACACATAGAAATGGACCGACAAAGAAAATAAAAATAATTAACCTA
Organism: Magallana nippona; assembly: GCA_033439105.1. Classification (NCBI taxonomy): domain Eukaryota; kingdom Metazoa; phylum Mollusca; class Bivalvia; order Ostreida; family Ostreidae; genus Magallana; species Magallana nippona. Next base: position 10,973,879 of record CM065925.1, read on the forward strand.
TTTCAATCATTAATATAAAATCTATTCAGGATCTATTTTGGTCACATTTCACACTTGCAAGTAAATCTTCATGTATAATGTACACACCTCTCTGGAGATCAGCTGTTTGGCAGCATAAGTCAGCTGTTTGTGTTGCTTCATACCCATGAATCTAGCCACCTCCTCCATGTTTCTATAAAAAATGATGTTTTTTAATACTTGTTTTTTAAATCTAAAAATGTACAATTGCGTCCTAATACAAGTATTAGATATACTCTAAATATCATTTTCACCTAAGTTGCAAAACAGAGTAAAAGAGAAATTGTTCTGAACTTTTTTCTTATTCGTTTTTGATTGAAATTCTATTGCATATAAAATATTTCGTGCCTCAAATTTATGATTCCTAGTGCTAGATAAGTTCATAATACTTAAAAGGTTTATGGGGATTTTTCGAGCAGTACACTTTACCAGTGATAAAAAATAGTCAATTATTCACTTTTACTGGTATCACTAGGGGTATCTGTGGTTCCAAAAGAAGGACTATCGGCAATGTTTACAGTCATAAACCTTTCATTATGTACACAAATACTTAGACATAAGGACTGGGCAAAATCAAATTAACAAAGCATTATGCTTTAGAAGGGAAGAGCAATGCCAGGTCTATTGTGTATCAGATCTCACACCAGCTAAACATAAGTAGGTTCTACGTGTAATATTACTTCACAGTTCTTTCTGTTGCCAATCAAACAATCAGCCATTTTATGCCAGATCAGGGAACCAGAGAGAGTGTAAAAGATGACTTGATTCTTAAAGATTTTCCCTCTAGATTAAGATAATTCAAAAACTCGAACAAAAATTTCATTTTTGAAATTTGATTTTTGAATAATTCATCGTTCGTGTTTATATTTGGTGTTAAGGATATTTTAACAATGTTAAAACTGAAAAATTACAAAACTTTAGAAGACAGCTAAGATCCAAAAGGCGTTAATGAAATATAGTCTATTTGTGGCTGCATGATCTTTTTCAATATTTCTCTCTCTCCTCTCTCTCTCTCTCTCTCTCTCTCTCTCTCTACTTTTTATGAAACCTTCACCAAATCTACAAAAAAAATAATGACATAGTATTCATTATTTCTCAGTAGTTATCTAAAATACATGTACGAAGTGTTCTCTACAAATGACAGATCAAAATTGTTATGTGAATTGATGAAATCTCTCTCTCCTCTCTCTCTGTATAAAACATACGGGTCTAGGACATAGGTGTACTGCCCCTCTGGTGTTTTCTCCTGGTTGTAGGTCATGTTGTACGCAATCATTGTCCTGATCAGCTGTGCTAAATCTTCCTTTTCCTTCACACTGTATAACTGGGTGTTGACCTTGAAATAATTATAATAAGAGTGATCTCTTGTGATTATACAAGCATACAGTAAATACTTGTATGAGTATGTGAATTTAATTTATATAAAAAGCATATTTTTGTAAATTACTAACATATGGTTTGCAGAGACTGATATTTAAAAGGAAAGATTCAATTAAGATTTTCTATGTTTGATGAAGCAATGTTTAAACTTATTATACCACATTTGTTGAATTCACAACTTTTAAACTTTAAACTTTTAAAATAATGCTATAATCAAATTTTCACAGTTTCATGACTAATAAAATTGAATAAAATTTAACTGATTTTGTGTTTTACTGACCGGCCGGAGGTTTGGTTGTATGATTTCCAGCAGAGGGGGGAGGATCTCCATGACAACATCTGTTTCGTTGACAAACATGCGGACAGAGGGCAGCATGTCGGACATCAGTGAGGTCACCAAGTTTCCACTCTTTTGTCTCTGTAAGAAGGCCTGCAACAGGAAATTTCAATCTTTAACAACACATACTTTATATTTAGGAAGATGCTATAAGCAATACCTCAAGTTGGTTTACTTGACAACAAATTGAATTTACATGCAAATCTTATAAACATGTATGGTATAAAGTTTAGTGATCTGAAAGAAATCAGAGACATTTTGAAATCAAAAAGCATAGAACTGACCTGACTGAAATAAATGTAAAATTGTACTCACATCTTGATCAGCATGTGGATACTGAATTCTTTGAGTCTGATTGGTAGCAAACAAAAGGTGAAAGGTCACTGTTATGTAGGGTATGTAAGGCATGATACTGTAGTTCTGTGTTGATGATATCTCGGAGTTCAAAAGGTCAGTGAAACACAGCCAATCATTGGCTAGCACCAGCTACAACATTGGACATAAAAGATAAATACAGGTAGGTTAACACAACTAATACACTTTTACAGGAAATCAAAATACCTGTTAAAAAAAATTCCCATTGACATTTATGAATGCTTTACAAAATATGCAGTTGCATGCTTGAAGTTCTAGCCTTTGAAGTTAGTTCTTGGATTCAAATATCAAATAAGAAACTTCTTGAGTATTAAACAAGAATATCACAATAGAAGTTAAATATCACAACCCTAAAGTTTAAATAAACCTACCCCTTCCATTTTAGGATCTTTGAACTTGCATTCTAAGTAATTTTCAAACATCCCTTGAATAAGCTTTGAGTATTCTCCTGTGCAGTGTGCAGCATGTAGAATGTTCTTAAACCTTCACAACAAAGAAAATTTTTACAATAATTCATATGAAAGAGAAAGAAAAGTACATGCAAAATTTTTGCACTTCAAAACTCATCACAATTTATTTCTTGATCTTCATAATTCATCACAATTTACTTCTTGATTTGACCCCTCTAGAAACCTACCTTGATTCTAAAGAGAGATTATCATTCTTTTTCCAGTCTTGTCCTTGAATATCATGTAAACTTATAAACTTGTTCCTGAATAAAAAAAATTAATCATATTAATAAAATTCAACTCATTAGAACACAATTTTATATATATATCAAGGTAAATGCATCCAGCTTGAATTGGAAGACTACCAAAGTCAATTTTGATCACAAACACATTCATGTATTTCCAACTTACTTTTTTTGTCTTGGCAGAGAGAATATCTCGTACCACATGGAGAACAAACTTTTGTTAGAATCTTTCTGGCCAACATTCATAGTTTGGACAGTCCTCATTGTCAACTCTTTCTTCTGTCTAAAGCAAAACTAGAAAAAGAAAGCAATAAAGAATGTTATTGTTGAATATTGCTGACCCATGATAAAGTACATTAACTATTTTAACACAAATACATGGTAATTAGTTAGTTGCATGCATCGTAAACATGCATTCCACAATCTTCATAATTTACATGTAAATAACAGTAAAGACAATTTGCTAACTTACTTGTAGTGTATTTATACAGGACCTGATGTCATTTTCTGTCTTGTTACACAGGGCTAGCAGTGTGTTCAGATCTGTCCTCAAACTCTGGGACTTTGCAACCTATCAATGTAAATCCAAGGGAATTCAAATCTTTCATACTATTGAATTGATTCAAAAATTTTACATCTCAATGCATACAAAGTAGATTTACTTTTTAAAAAGTATTTCCTCTTTAAGTAATGATTTACCTCTGAGAGTCTACTGGCCAGTCTGGCTGGCTCAGTCTGTGGAAAATTAATCACAAAGGCATTCATTCTCAGTTGTCTCAAGGCTGGAACATACCTGGTAAATACAGGTGAAAAATGAAATATGTTTATAATTGTATAATGTTAAATAAGAAACTGCTTTCAACGTCTTCACACAACATTCACAGGAAAATCTTAACTAGTAAAAGCATGCATCAGTCAAAGGAACATGCATACTCACTGATCATTGCATATACAAATGATGGGCCGGAGAAGAATACCCTCATCCTTTTTCTTCTTTTTTTGGCCAGGTTCATCTGATCTTTTCACAAAATTCAAAAGAATGTTAATGACAGCCTGCAAAATAAAATTTTCCCTTTAAATCAAAAAATCAAAATAAAATCAAAACCATAGTAAAGTACATCAAGTGATGAAAATTCAATTAGGGTACACTGTCATTAACACTACAAAGATGAATTCCTTAATCAAGACCCTGTATTTTGATAAAGGATTAAGATTAGAAGTACATGTACATGTGATACATTTATCTCACCTGAGGTGACCCGTCAATTTCATCAATCACCAGACAGTTGGGTCGGGGGTCTGATTCTAACACTGACTTCATCTGAGTGGCGGCCTCTAATTTGGTTTTGAACACATCAGCACTTCTGTCATCACTGGTATCAAAACAGAAAATTGAAAAACGTGCCAGAAAAAGTACGAATACGTATATGTATTTATTCATAAAACTAGATGTGTCGTAACGCCACGAATGCCCCCGCAGGCGACCAAAATTTCAAATGCCAAATTTAGTATAACATTTGTTTGATTGCAGAATAAGTTATAAATCCCTGAAAATTATTCATTTTTTTTTAAGTTCAAGAGTCATAACTCTGTCAAAAATCATCGAACTGGAACCAAGTTCAATTTTTTTCTTTTACGACTTTGATACCTAACAGGATAGTGCAATATTGTGTACAAACTTGACCTGTATTTTCTAACAAATTAACCATATATGAAATATTAACTTTACATATACATCACTTCAAAAGTTAGAGAGCAGAAACTGAGAATTTTTAATTTTTTTTCAAAGTTCAAGAGGCACAACTCTGTCAAAAATTATCGGACTAGAACCAAATTTGAACTCAACCTGTATATTCCTTTGAAAATCCATGTATCAAATTTGAGTTGAATGTGTGCAACTGTTGTTGAGGTAATAATCGGAAAGTGAATTTCTCATTTTTTTCTAAGTTCAAGAGGCATAACTCTGTCAAAAATCATCAAACGGAACCAAATTCGAACTCAACCTGTATATTCATAAGACACATCCACATATCAAATGGGTAACGCTATATGTCCCGGCCATTTCATGGCGGAGGCATAAAGATTAATTCAACTCCAAATTTTCTTTTGTTGGATCGGTTGGATTATAACCATTCCAAAATTTTTCATATGATTATTTGTAGATATGAGTACCTAGCATTCATTTCCACCACATTGTAGCCACAGTGTTTTGCTATAATGTGTGCCAGAGTTGTCTTTCCTAACCCAGGTGGTCCATTTAGGAGCACAATCTGAAAAAGTAACCCATGTTGATCAGTTACTGAATACAATGAGATAAAAAGTAAAAAATGTATGTCAAAAGTATTCACTACATTTTTAAAGTGTTTTAAAAAAACATTAAATTGCATGTTACATTTTTTGTAACGAAAGATTAGCACAAAATATTTAAAAATTAGCAAAGAATGTTTACAGATTAAAGCTAATTAGTCTATTTGCAATATTTTTAGATATAAACTTAAATGGAAGAAAAAGATACAAACTTTCTGCACTGGTCTGTTATGTTTATCCAATTCATCGATGACTTCCGGTAAAAATTTCTTCTTTTTCTGTTCTTTCTCTTTTCCCTTTTTGGACATTTCCTTTTTCTTTAATTTGACATCTTTTCCAAACACTACATAGTCCCAAAGCTTTAACCAGTGTAACAACGTCCTATTTATAGACTGAAACAATCAAAAGGACCTTCAATTTTTTCAATGACCACAAACTTTGCTCAATTGTGATTTGTATAAACTGTAGTACATGTATTCATTCATACTGTTTGTGAATGCATTTAAACTTGCAAACATACAAACTTACTGATGAAAATACTGTAATTGTAAATTTGCAAACTTGTTTTTCTGTTTAAGCTATCTTGAATAAAGATAAAAGTGTTCAAAAATATGTCAGATTTGTCATCTATTGTAGTGGGTTGTAGACTTATTGTGATGATATAATATTCCATAAAATGTAGCATCCAGCGTGCATGCATGGCTGGCTGTCACGCAAAGTATATTGTGGTCTGTTTTATAATGAGTGTAAGGTATATGTATCTATACTCACCTCATCACTCAGGAGATCTGTGTAAGTCTTGGGGGCAAACTTCTCCACCCACAGCAGTTTCTCTGCCTCATGGTTCACAGCTGTCTCTGCCTCATCATCTTCATCACTCAGGAGATCTGTGTAAGTCTTGGGGGCAAACTTCTCCACCCACAGCAGTTTCTCTGCCTCATGGTTCACAGCTGTCTCTGCCTCATCATCTTCATCCTCACTCAGTCTTTCCGACAAGTCCCTGTTTAGTAAATGACGTTTTCTGTATCAACTATCATATACATGTAAATAGTACATGTACCTCATACTTCAGAACACAAAGCTCTTACTTATTTTTAAAAAACCTATAATATGAAACAAAAGACAAGTCCATGTATACCTAATGGACATGAGAAAATGTGATCATCATCATTAATCTGTTGTATTCTGCTATTGGCTAAATTATGAATTAATTTTTTTTAAACATAGTACATGTACATGTATTACATGAACATGTATGTCATAAAATAATGTGTGTCAAAAAACCTATCAAAGGCTTAATATTCCATTTCATATTTGTAAAGTTAAACGAGTCAGTGTGAACAAATTGTCTTACCTGTATATTTCATAACAGAATATTTAATAATAAGAATATTATAGTGCATGTAAAAAATTATGTGACTTTTATCAATGTACCTGTTGATTTCCTGTGTCAGCATTTCTGCCTCTGCCATCAATTTTTCTTGTCTCTGTAAAAAAGGAATATTTACAATAATTAAATAAAGCAGCATCACTACTCAAATAATCATTAATATTGGTTTGAACATATCATATGTACATTTCTTCACCAAAATGTTATATAGTACAATATTTAAGCTGTATATATAAAGATACTAAAGCCCATTACGAATATCTCAAAAATACATTATAAATATATCTTTAAAAACAAATTTCTCAGAGAAACACAAAACATTCAGTTCTTGTGATGTCAAAAAATAAAAATATTACCAGTTTCTCTGCTTGTTCACGCAGCGTCTCAAAAGAAACCGAGAGAAGCTGACCTGTTTTCTTTTGTTTTCCAATATCTTCGAACTGGAAAACAAATTCAACAGCACGTTATCATCAATATTAAAGAGCCATGCTATGAAATGTATGATTAGAATTTGTAAACAAAATTTTGTTTAGACAAAACACAAAAAGTTCACCTCTTTTGTCATAGCTATTTCATCTTTGAGTTTAACATAAAACCTTTCTCCATCTGAATTTGTTGTGCACATGAAATCTCCACTTGGGATTCTTTTGTGAACTCTAGGTCTCTCTAAATCATAATCTGCAGAAACATATACATATATATCAGTTTACCTTAGGGTCAAGATCTAGTAAATGATTCCAGAGTGTCTTTTTGGTGCTAGAACCATTATGACGTCATAATTGTTTGGTGAATCATTTTTCCTGTACTTAACGGCTTTAAAGGGATTATGTAGAAAATGAAACAACTTCTTTACATCCTATATTAAATCATGGGAAAAGTATATAGCCTCAATACCTGTATTCAATTTGACATTATTTTAAAGTGGAGGTCAGGAGCTTATTTAATGTCATTTTTAGAGAGATTGTAGGCATTCTAGGTATATTTCATTAGTCAAAAATGGACAAAACTCTGATCCCTTCATATTTAATTGAAAATGGCAGTTTAAAACATGAATTTTCATTGTGTTTACCACAAATTTAAGCCCCAATACATCCTATTAAACAAAGCTATTGTTATGAAACATCATTGAGAGAATTTATATCTTGAATTTCAAAACCTGTAGGCACCTTTCATTTACTAGATCTTGACCTTAATAGAAGTCAACGTCTCAAAAATTTTTTTTTTTTACAAAAATGCTTTAATAAGGATTTTATCTCCTACATGTGTATGTTTATAAATTCAAATGTACGGGTATATCTATTCAAAAAATATTTATACTACCGATATATATAATATACTGTACAAAACATATTGAATACATATTAAGTGTATATTTAAAAATTCAAACAAACAGAGAAAAGTAATCTAATAAGTGCTAACTTATTTCAATGCAGGTCCCTTAAAACTACATGTAATCAATTAAGTTAAAGTAACAACAATTTCAAAATTAATTAAATAAATTCATTAATGATTTAAATTAAATCAAATTCTTGAAAATATTATAAATTTAGCTTGCTGAGTTATAAGATCTTGATTTTTTTTTTTTTGGTATAGGGGAAGTAAATTTATCAATCTACCATCTATCAAATCTGCAGCCTTTCTTTCTCCGTTCTGATGAATATACTGCCTGCGTATGTCAGTTATTCTTTTATCAATCCCATTAACAGGAGGAGGAGGAATATCAAATGCATCAGTTCTAGCTTTCTTATTCTGTCTCTCTGTAAATTGAGTCAGTATATCAGTATATGCATTTCCCGTTGCGATAAAATGTAAAATCAACATAATTTATTAAGTAAATGCTCAGTCCCTTTTTTATGTAAATTAATTGACATAACAGATATATGTTAGAAAACATAACACTGAATATTTTTACTTATCAATTATGCTATATGGGGGAAAAAGATAAATGAGCATTAACTTTGGGTTGATAGCTAGAAAAAATTTTTTTACACCAATAATGGATCATAAAAGAACCCGGTATTCCGGAATGATATCTCATTGTTTGAAGACACAATGCTTCTGCTTCAGAAAATTTTCTCTACATAAAAAAAACTTTGCTGATTCATAAGTATTTTTGTTAACTAAATAATTAAATCTTTTAATATATGAACACTGAATATTAAAGAAATACATTACTTAATGTTGGGAAATCTTCATCATAATCAGACCCTGACAAGTCAGCATACTCGTCTTCACTTCGGAGCCTTTTTTCTGACCGCTGATGCGTTCCATTTGACAATCTGCCGCCATTTAAAGGTTTTTTTTGACTGTCAAACGGTTCTATAGCACTTGAATTAAGGTCTTTTGCAGCCTTAACATTGGGGCTATCAAATTTTAAACTTCTCTTTGGTTTGCATGGTGAATAATTAGGTGCTGTAACATATAAATTAAATAATAAGAAATAATGATGACATGATATAATTAAGTAAACAACTTTATTTGATTGTATACTGATATACATAGAACATATAAACTTTTAATAAACTGGCCCAGAAAACACTTTCTACCAACACTGTATAGGAAATATTTCCGTATTGATAGATTTTTCGACAAAATGATTTAACTACCGCGATATCATAAACCGGCTCATACGAAAAAACTGAAACAGTGAACACTCTGTTTTTATGGAGAATCAAAGATAAACCTTCATTAATCTCTCATGTAAAACGGAACTGTTAACATTTTAAAATTACAATACATACGTTCGAAATCTTGAAGAGCATCTAATTCATCTGCATATTGTGATTCAAAATCATAATCGTCCATTTCAACTTCTCCCGCGTTTTTGTTTACTCTAATACCAATTACCGTGATAACGAACCCGATCAAATATGAAATAAAATTCTCTCTCTCTCTCTCTCTCTCTCTCTCTCTCTCTCTCTCTCTCTCTCTCTCTCTCTCAGGAAATTTTGAAGCATCATCAAAATGCTCGTACTGTACAAACATTTATCCGATACTTTTTTTTTTAAAACTAGCAAGATGTATTCAACAGCAGGTACAATACGCTACAGAAAAGGGTCTTATCCAAATAAATTAAATGTGGAAGTCATTTTTATGAATTTTTATGTATTAAATTAATATTGCATGACGTTATCAGGGAAATTCCTGAATAATTGACGGTGTCGGCTTTAATATAAGTGTAATGTGATTCATGGTTTTGCCAAATATTTCTTGATTCTAGGTTGTTTTTTTTTAAACACATTTTAAGTTATGTAAATTGAAAAAACTATTTAACAATTTAGAGAGTTGTTTCAGTTGAAATCGAGGAATTCAAAGAAAAGACCCAGATAAAACCGTACATAGGCAGTCTTATACATACACCATATTCCAACCTATTTTACCTCACATGGTAATTATTTCTTTCCAGATTTCAATAGGGTATATCACTGAATTACAAATGTACCAATTTTTAGTGGGTTTGAAAAATTATTTTAATAGTTATAGACAAATGCGCTTTAAACTTTAAATGTTATAAAATACATTCTTGCAAATTCAAATGGCCTAAAAGGATTATATATCGGTAAAGATTGCTTTTATACATGGAAATCAGTAAAGAAACTAGACGCGATCTCGTTGCGAGCAACGAGAGGTCTTCCGTTTGAATACACCTTACGCTATCGGAATGCTTGTTCTTTTCTATCAATAAGACCGCGGAACATTAACTGGCAAGATTGGAAATATACAGCTTACATTAATTTCACCTGTTACAGTCAAAACATTTGATATGGGCGGGAACAAATTGACACGGACGTCTGAGAAAAGACAAAAAGTCATTTTTGAGTACTTTCTGTGACGACTGGAAGTTACATGTACGCCGGATCTAACAGAATATGGTAAACATATCTTCATATATTGTTCTGTCTTTCCTCAAAGTTTTGATGTTCAAATTTGTCAGTTATGAGATTTCGTTGAGAAAAGGTTTTTTGTCTCGAGACCGGAAACAAACAAACGGAAGTAATTAAAGAAATTAAAAGTAAGCATTTTAGTTCAATTACTTACAATACATTACTGTTAATTAGACTAAATAAAATAATCAAAGAGAAAAGTCTAAAATTATTAAAAACGTCATTTGCTTGTACACTTCCGGAGAGAACCGAAAGTGACGGAAAATAAAATGGAACCTGTTAAACACACCTTCAATCAAATGTCTATCATTCATAAAAGTTTTGTATCTTGATTTCTTACAGTTTCTGAGATCTCCCGTGTACAAAATTTGTATGAAAAAAAAACCTACTGAGATATTTGAGATGACTCACCGGATTTTTTTCAGTTTATTTAACCATGTGTAGGGGACCCATTGTATTTCTATTACTAAAATGTTACTTCCATGGTAAATAACAAAAAAAAATAATTAAACAAAAAATTTGGAGTACTTCCTGTGGGGACCGGAAGTTAGGCCAGATGACACAAAATAATGTAAACACATGTACATACATAGGTCTATCATTCAACAAAGTATGGTTGTTTAAGTCTATACCGTTTTTGAGATCTTATTGAGACAAAGATATTTGTCTCGGGACAGGAAGAGGACAAACGGTAGTGCTCAATGAAAATTAAAGTTAGTATTTATTAAATACTTTTCGATCATACATTATTATTTAAAATTTAACTAAAACTGTCGAAGAAAATCATTTAAACTTATAAACAGCTTGATTTGTTTGAACCCTTTCAGTGAGGACCGAAGAGAAACCCGTTAAACACATCTTCAATCAAATGTCTATCATCCTTGTTAGTTTTGTGTGTTGATCACTTACAGTTTCTGAGATCTCGCTGGTACAAATTTTGTTCAAAAGCAGCTACCTGAGATATTCGAGATATCTCACCGGAAGTAGAATTGTTTTGTCTATATAACATTGCATAAATAAAATATGTAAAGATACTAATATATTAATTCTATGAAAAATAAATTAAATACGAAAATAATTTTTAAAGTACTTCCGGTGACGACCGGATGTCAGACGAATCAAACAAAATAGAGTAAACAAATGAATATACATAAGTCTATCATCCCACACAGTTTGGTTGTCCAAGTAGTTACTATTTTTGAGATATCGTTGAGACAAGGTTTTTAGCTCACCTGAGCTGAAAGCTCGTGAGCTTTTCTGATCACTTTTTGTTCGGCGTCCGTCTGTCTGTCTGTCCGTAAACTTTTTACATTTTCGACTTCTTCTCCAGAACCACTAGGCCAATTTCAACCAAAGTTGGCACAAAGCATCCTTAGGTGAAGGGGATTCAAGTTTGTTAAAATGAAGGGCCATGCCCTCTTTCAAGGGGGGTTAATTAAAAAATCGTTGAAAATTTGATGGTATTTTCAAAAATCTTCTCAAAAACCATTTGGCAAGAAAAGCTGAAACTTGTGTGGAAGCATCCTCAGGTAGTGTAGATTCAAGTTTGTTCAAATCATGATCCCCAGGGGTAGGGTGGGGCCACAATGGGGGATCGAATTTTTATATAGAAACATATAGAGTAAATCTTTAAAAATCTTCTTCTCTGAAACTGATCAGCCAGAAAAGCTGTAACTTATGTGGAAGCATTCTCAGGTAGTGTAGATTTAAGTTTGTTCAAATCATAATCTCCAGTGGTAGGTGGGGGCCACAATGGGAAGTCAAATTTTTACATAGAAATATATAGAGAAAAATCTTTTAAAATCTTTTTCTCAGAAACTGATCGGGCAGAAAAGCTGTAACTTGTGTGAAAGCGTCCTCAGGTATGGTAAATTCAAGTTTGTTCAAATCATGATACTGGGGGTAGGGTGTGGCCACTTTTACGTAGGAATATATATAAAAATATCTTTAAAAATCATTTGCTTAAAAAAGTAAGTTCAGATAGTCTAGATTAAAATTTGTCAAAATCATAATCTTCAGGACTAGGGTTGGGCCACATGGGGGGGGGGGGGGGGGTTGTCCAATTTTACAGAGGAAAACATTTAAATTATCCACAAAAACTCAAATGATTTTTTATATGTGGTTTTATTTATATGCAAGCATTTTGAATTATTGTTCATTCTTTAAAGTTGTTTGAACTCTGGCCCCTGGACAATTCTTTGGCCTTACAAGGGGTCCAAAGTTTGATGTAGGTTTATAATCCATATACAAACAGTTGTTTAAGTCTGATCATTTTCTCGAAAACTGCAATGCTCAAGATGTAATATGACTGTAAAATCATCCTTGTCTATCATTGCTCAGGTGAGCGATGTGGCCCATGGGCCTCTTGTTTTGTCTCGAGACAGGAAACGGACCAACAGAAGTGCTCAATCAAAATTAAAGTTTATATTTTTCTAACGTTTTCCTATTGTACAGTTTTGTTTATCAAGCAATCTAAAACTGTCAAAGAAATACAGTTTAAATTATTAAAAACTTCAATTGTTTGTGACGGGCGATAAAATGGAATCAGTTCAACCCATCCTCAATCGAATGTCTATCGTCCTTGTAAGTTTCGTGTCTTAATCACTTACAGTTTCTGAGATCTCGCGGGTACAAAATTTATTTTAAAAAAGCTACCGCGGAACATTGGAAATATACAGCTTACGTCAATTTTACCTATTACAGTCAAAACATTTGATATGGACGGGAACAAATTGACGCGGATGTCTGCGAAAATGTTGGATTCAAACTGTAGTTAATATTGGAAGTGTATTTTCAATCCACCTCAGCGTTCCTAACTTGCTATATTACTTATGCGATCGAAACACATTTTATTTAGTATCCGCAAAGCGATAAAAAAAACCATTTTATTTCATCAATAATCATATAATCAGCAAATATGAGAAGATCCAAATTCGGGAGAGATTATACGCAAGGCAAAGCATTGTCCGATGATTCAGAGAATCAGTCGCCACTGATACACTTCCTATAGCCAATGTTTTCTCAGACGTCCGCGTCAATTTGTTCCTGCCCATTTCAAATGTTTTGACTGTAACAAGTGAAATTGACGTAAGCTGTATATTTCCAATTTTGCCAGTTAATGTTCCGCGATCTTAATTATACATTATAAAATGTCGGGTTTCAATTTTACAAAGTAACACCTACAGCAGTATACATTATGAATTTTGAACACAATCAGTGACATATTAAACGGCGTTATTAATTTCAGCAAAAATTAAAAGGAAGGTTTAATAGGCGTAGCTGTTTTCTTAAAACATCGTTAATTTATGGATTTACTCTTTACTTCTAAATGTTTTAGACATAAGATATATAAAATGCCATACGCTATAAACTGCATTTGTAGAGAGAGAGAGAGAGAGAGAGAGAGAGAGAGAGAGAGAGAGAGAGAAATTAATCAGAAATCGATTTGATAAAGAAATTGATTATCTTTTTATCTGCTTCTTTTGCATATCGATTAATTTTTTTGTGTCAAGTTTATCTTTGCCGACTCACACTGTATGATAAACATTTTTGCTAAGTCGGCAAATAAAATAACCTACATCTTACTAATGTAGTATGGTAAATTATCCCCCTTTTCCTGAATCCACTCAATACCCCAGTGTTATGTCTAAATGACCAGTGTTAAGCATTCGGTTAATATATTACGAAATTTATGAATTTTGACCTCGATGCTTAATCACTAAACAGATATAATAAATCCCGCTTTTTGGGTGAACATAACATGTATGTAGACCTTTGTAAATAATTATAAACTTAAGGCAGATTTTAAATGATTATAATCCCGATGCACCCTGCCGTAATGACTTTTTTTTTTATCAAAAGTGAAAAATCAGACTTTTTGTTTTAACGGTGTATATCTCCGATCGGTGTTTACACGTGTTTTTTCATAGGCCCAAACAGACATACACAGGTGATCAGTTCCACACCTTGTCGCAGTCACCCGGTGGTGTGTATAGTTCAGTGTTTAAACTTCGGAGGTTTTTCTTAATCCAAGACAGACAACAGATATGTATCTGTAGACAGATACAAAGAAGGAGAAAGTACACCGTCTATAATAAAAAATGACTTTTTAGCATTGACTTCCAATCAGTAAGAAGGCAATCAATAAAAAATTAATTTCAAATCATTTAAATCCAAAGACAATATCCCGTAACTAGAAATAAATACATATATAATTTTAAACGTCAAATGTACATTTAGGCTTTAGCCACATTACTGCATGTTACCTGTAGTAGTTCTTATTCAAATCAATATATAAACAACATATGTCAATAAACGCATATTTACATGCATATATCTATATATATCTGAATAAATACTAAACAGTCCTCCTTTTAAAGTCCCGTAGAATACTTGAAATGTGGGCGCATTGCTAAATGTTTTGTGCATACAGTCAATGAGATGGCGGCATTTCTTTGATGCCGGCAAAGCGACCTGGCGAGCTCTAATTCGGTCGTACTGCAAGGGTGCTTCGGCGGCATGTCTTTGATGCCGGCGATGCGACGAGCGTCTGAATTTAGCGAGCTGCTGACAGAAACAAGACTGTCACAATTCGGGAAATTGACGGTATTTTGAAACGGGCTCTATATTTGTACTGAAAAAAGGGTATTATTTTGATTTATGATAAAATTAAAACGGAAAACATAAAAAATCCATCGTTTCAAAGATAAAATCGTTAAACAAAACACAATTAAGAAAGAAAAAAAATCATTCGGCACTCGGGGACTGAACCCGGGTCGCCTGGGCCAAAGTCCACTACTCTAACGACTGAGCTACGCGGACTCTCGCTACAGGACTTTGGATCCCCAAATCTCGAGAATGCGTGGATCGATTTTAAAATAAATTTCATGTTCTGACGTTATTAAAGCGTCTCTATCGAATAGTAATATTAAAAAAATTCAAAACAAAAAAGTTGAAAAATGACTGTTGTTTGTTTCCTTCCTGTGACGACCGGAAGTGACGGCGGACGTTCGGATATGCGAAGGGCACTGCGGCAGGACACTTTCTACTATCCCTGAAAATTTGAAAGTTCTATCTTAAATACTTTTGGAGAAAAATCGTGAACAAGCAAAAACATAAAATCTTTAATAACTCGGGACCGGAAGTGACGACCGAAAAAATCTCGTGTATTTTTCTTACAAATTTTGTCATGAATAAGATCTGAGAGTTTCATCAAAATCGGCTGAAGCGTTTTTGAGAAAAGGTGACAGAAAAAAAAAAACAATAAAAATAATAGTGAAAAAGAAACAAAGCAATAACAATAAGGTCTTCCGTTGGAAACGGAAGACCTTAATAATGTGATGATTAATTTATGCGCAGTCCTCGCTATAATTGCTCTGATAGCGTACTTGTGTTAGCTCATACAGCATGAAAAAATATTTTCAACAATATTTTAGTTCAATTTGATTTGTTTAGATCTTCAAATTTAAACAACAATTACATGGATTCAACCACGAAAACATCAAGGGCGGAGAAACTTTAAGGCGCCTCGCATGAATATTACACATGTATACAGGAGACTTTCTTTGTGTTTTTTATTAGCTTGCCCATAATTAATTTTGGAATGTAATCCTTTACATAATATTTAATACTATATATAGTAATGTTTTATGAATATATCCAATTTAACTTTTAAAACTGCAAGATTTTATGTATGACCTCGAAAGTACAGTTTGTTTTGGGTTCTTTTTTTTTCTCAGAGTAAACTGTGACCTCGAATTTATTTTTTAAAATATTTATTAGTTTCTGTGTCAAGTGGACAGACACAGCCATTGGCATGAGAAGTACTTTTTCCCGCCGAACCTACAGAACCCTTGTCGTCTGCGTCATTGACACCGTTTATAGACAGGCCATTAAAGTGTTATAAATCTGATACAATGCAAGATATTTATGTACAGATATCGAAAAATAAAACATTACAATAATATAATATGACCTAAACATCAATGAAAGGAATAGATGGAATCACTTTTCACGCTTGAGGAGGTATAGAAAAGCAGAGGAGATCAGATATGCGTTCATTTTTGTAACATTCTGATAACGTTTTAATTTTTCATGTGACTTGTTTAGCAAAAGTTTTGATCTAGATAAAAATTCAATGATCAGAGGCAGGGATGAAATGAAGGGATTCCATCACTACGAAACGTCGTCTAAATACACAAACTTGGAAGTCACAAAATTCTATTGAATACCCCCCCCCCCCCCCGGCAAAAAAACAAAATAAAAACATAAAAGAGGACCACGTTATGGTATAAACAGTAAGATACAAAACAAATCCAAATTAAATAGTTATTTTCTACGAGAACAGGAATGGTTTACATTGAAATTATAACACAGATTTGTGATTTTTTTTAGTATGTCAACACATTTATAAAACTCCTAGGCTACATAAAATAAAGTTTGGATTATTTTAATTGTTTATTTTAAAAGGAAATGTGTCATAATTTTCCTATTGAAAGTCATCCCGCTCCTCTATAGTATCAAAAATTGACAAGTATGGTCTTCCATATGACCTTAAGTGACCGAAAGGAATTTTGACTTAGCACACAAGATGATAAGTACCAAAAACATACTGGATGAAACTGGATTTATGCGGATGTAACCGCGTTCTTACTGTTTGGGGGTTACTAGACCGAGCAGAATCATTCAAATGGGTCAATGTATCATTCGATAGCGCAGTTTAGCGCTGTTGTACTCACTATATTATACGCCTCAGTGATAGAGATGCCTGGACCTTGATTCTAGTGATACAGATACAAAGAATACATATTCGATGTACTTGCCACGGGTCTGATAATATTTGAATGATAAAAGTGAAATGAATATTAATTTAGTTGAAGTGCAATGCAGAATTCTTCTCTTGTTGTTCAAACACAATATTGATATTACAGTACATGCATATGGATTTTCATTCTAACTCACATGAAACATTATACTACAAACATCAAATAAAAATAAAAAAGGTATTCAATGAACATGTATACAAAGAATCAATTGTAAGATAAGATGAAAATAAGCAAGACTGATGTAATAATGTGAAAGACTGCCATTTCCTTTGATTTAGTATATCAGGCTGTTTGTTTTTTGGGGGGTTTTTTGTTGGGGGGGGGGGGAGGGGGGTTGTAATTATAATTTATCATTTCTTTGCAAAATATGTTTGTTAATTGGACAGCTGTGGTGCGTTGCGATTTATTTTTGCCTTTTTATTTAACATAAAAATCCTTGAATAGTCATTCATCCATTCATGCTTGTAAACAATGATAAACTGGCAACACTCTCCCACACTCAAATGGTTGTTTTTATCCCATGTAAAAGTATGAATGAGTACAATGGTCAACGGAGTTTTTTGCTTGTTAACAACTGCGAATGTGATTAATTGTACGTGTTATAAATACATGTACTTTAAAACACACCGATATGTACTAACAGTTTATTGATATTGCCATTTTGTATGGATTTATTTTCTCGTTGATGAAATAAAGGTAACATTTTTTTTAAATACCATTTATTACCTATGTACAAATGTATAACAATTTAAGTATTATAACACAAATTTTAACTTTGTATTTTTCACTTTCTGAAACTAATACATAACACCTATTCATTTTTCATTATCTTTTGTGTAACAAAGATACAGTGTATATGGATCGACAAACTATGGTATACTGTTACATTCATGATGTCACAATTAAATCAAAACTAGATATGTAATAAATACGTTTCTCTACCGACATGTAACATGTCGTATCAGAGAATATATATGTAAACAACTGCAAACATTACTAGATACCCGTGGTTGAAAGGCTCGCCTGAGGCCTCTTCAGCATTCGCCGGAGTTGGGTATAGTCCACTAATGCATTTTCCATAGGCGGTAATGTTAACGTTCGGGTTCATATCTCCGGCCCTAATTTTCGTTCAGCAACGAGGGACCTCTTGAATGAAAGCTCATCAAATTGTCTCTCCCCCGTTAAAATTTCGTGGTGTGAAGTCAGATTCGTTTTCCCGCAAAATGCGTCTGTATTGAAAAACTCTGAAAATGAAAGTAAAAGTAGGGAATTTCACAGTTTTGAAAAGGGTGTACTTCAAACAATTTCAATTCTTTCCTTCAAATGATAATTCGATTTTGACAATTGCTTTTAAAATTGCAAATCCTCTTTTCTGACAGGTGTCAAGCATTCTGATTTAAAATGTCCTAATAAATGTATATCCACTCTGCAAGTATAGGAACTATTTTGCTTAAAGGCACTACTTTGCTGTCCTACCGATTCTAACAAATAGTTGGAGGGATATACCCAGTTCCTTACCACAACGCATGTACATGTAACACAAATGTTCGCAAGTTCCCGCTCAGTTGAACAGGCCTTTATTGGTGTACCCTAGCTCTTCAATAAAATGAATCAAAGTGTAAACAATCTTTTTCGGTAATAGTTTAAATAGAGATGTTTTCTAAAAAAAAATTTAACAATTGTGTAGTATGTTCATAATTTATCATTGTGTGTGGAGGCAATATTTTAACTTTTGTGCCCCCCCCCCCCCTAAAAAAACAACACTCTCTTTAGCTTATTTCATTAGCTGATATTATGGAAGCTGTGCTCGCATTTTTACGCATTAAACATCTTATTGCGACATAAACTGCGTGGAAAAGGACAATGTACGAAATTTCAAACGAACCTAATTATCTTGTCTATCTTTTTTTGCGCAATTATGTATCTATTTTATCGATTTATAAAGGAACACACATTCAAAGTGTGCGAGACGAAATGTTTTTTTTTGTCGAAATATTGACGTCATGCACAGTTTAGAAAAAAAAATTAAAAACTCTCTCTCAATAGCTTATCACTTTTTTTTATTTCATAACTTCTAAAAACGTTTTTCTTAATCTCATTTACAGAAAACAACAATGAACGAAATTGTACTTTTGGGGTTTTTAAAGTTTCTTTGGAGATGAATTGGAACTATAGCATTTCGCTAGGTGGCTTCTCTTCTCTTCTCAAAACAGAACCAGAAACCAAAATACGCACATGCACGGTCTTATCTCTAAGTATATCATAAGAATCGAATTCTTATTCAATATTATAAACTTCTATAATAAAAAAAATAACTTTGCTTCAGAATTTAAAGGGACATGGTCACGATTTTGGTCAAAAATTATTTTTCTGATTTTAATGTTTACAATGCTTCAGTAAGACATTTTTAATAGGCAACCAACATTTGAGTGTCGTTCGATGAGTTATAAGCGAGTTACAGAGCTTACAATTTTTTGCTATGTAAACAAAGCTTTTGTTTACATTTTCAATGCTGAAGTGAAAATTCCAGTTATATACCTAAAACGAATGTGTTAAATTTTAGGAACTGTTGATTTTAGATTAAAATGGATAAGAAGATAGACAAATCAGCTTGAAAAAAGACTTTTTATAGGTACATGTATATAGAAGCTATGTAAACAAAAACAGGGCACGAGCCTTGTTTACATGACAAAGAATTGTGAGCCTTTAATCTTGTTTAGAACTCTACGAATGACTTTCAAATTTCATTTGATCATTAGAAATGCATTCCTAAAGTATTGTAAATAATAAAAACAGAAAAATAGAATTTGACAAAAATTGTGACCATGCCCCTTTAAAACTTTTCTACTATTACTTCACTGCTAAAGGCAAAGTTCAACAATATCTGTATATTTCGGTACATACTGGTTGGCTCCCATACCTCATCGCCAATTAAGCAACACTTATCGTTGGGTCATCTGATAACGGGATGCCCCGCCTACATCCGTAACATACGATGCAGCCTCTCGCTATATAAAGGGAAGCTGAAATTAGAATCGTCAACGGAAGAGCATTCACAGGCAATTTAAGAGCACCTTGTTTAGGAACTAGGAGGGGAGCATCATGTCTTTGGCCAGGTTCTCGTTGTTGATTTTGTGTGTAGTTGTGGCTGTCAGCACCTCACCAGGTAAATATATCTTGAATTATTTTCATTTTTTTTTATCGTCAAATTCCTTGGCATTTTTTGTAACACTTTATACTGACACTTGAAAACTTCCGGACATTTTGTTTGCTTTTTCTTTCTTGTTTTAATCAAATTGAATTATTTGTAGCTTAAGTTATATGGAATTCTATTTGTTCATGTAAATGGATATATTTTCTTTCCAGTGTCTACAGTATGTCCAGATGAAGATGACTTTATGTGCTTATCAGACGGTCACAGTTCCTGCTTTCCAAATTCATGGAAGTGTGACGGCGAGCCCGACTGTGACGGAAATGTGGATGAGCAGGGATGTCGTAAGTACTTTCGAACACGTTCAACGACTCGCTTACAGTGCATGCTTAAAGATGCCCAAATATAGGGTTCTGTAAACTTTTATGTTATACCTCAATCATGGTTATTCAATTTGAACAGCTCCAGTCGTCTGCGACGCGGATGAGTTCTCATGCGACAACGGCTGCATCCCAGCGTCATTCGTCTGCGACGGAGACTACGATTGCTATGACAGAAAAGACGAGGCCACTTGCCCAGTACAATAGACTCGGTTTGTATTTCATAGTTTCTGTTTACTCAGGAATGAAGATTACTCAAGTATATTCAAACCACGTACATGTACATGTATTTGTCTTTTTGCTAAGCCATTTCCTTTCTTTTCAGATCTGATGAATAGAAGCTCAACATAAGAGATACGCGAGAGCGCCATCTAGTGCCAGGCTTCATGCCCCCACAATTCCTTCCTGTGTTCTTATCGTCAACATCGATTTCTCATTTTATGACTGAATTTCCATCCTATCAGTGATCATCAATAGACATTTGTTATGAGAATATTTGTTATTTATTTTTTTTATTTTATTGACAAGGTGATGTTTTTAATTTTTATAGAAGAAATGTTTTATTTTCGGTCTTTACAGATTAATAAACCTATAAGAATTCAATTGAAGCTGTTTTTCTTTTATTCGTGCTTACAAGTTATGGATCTGTTTCATTACGACGAAATCGAGTTTTGTTTTTGCAATTCTCACTAAAAAGGGTATTTCCAAAAGAATGCCCCGCTGCATGAATTTAATTGTATTTGTATTTGCAAAACTCTAAACCGGAACAATTTAACATAAGATGTAATTTAATTTCATCTTGGGAATATCAACACATTGTGTACTAATTCATAAATGGTGAAATGCTTTATTTCTTTTCAATGAGAGCACAAGCCAATTGAATTGAATTTTTCTCAAAATTGCATAAAACAAAACAAAGAAATTGATATTAGTATGAATATCAATATAAGAACAATGTCGTGTCGAACAATATATAGTATATTAAACAAGATGAGTATCCAATCTATACTAGAACCATTTTAACAAGACCTTGGACTTTCGGTAGGATGTAACTATCTTTTTCTTGCGTCAAAACAAGTTAAAAATGACGCTGGTTTCAAGTAAAATATACACAGATTGCGTAGTCTTAGCTCAAAAGCCAGACAAATCTTGTTGATTTCAAAGAGCAATGGCTGAGTGGCCAACAATGAAATAGACAGACCTACGTCATAATGCTGTTCGACACAACTACCCAAAGTCCAAGCTCCGTTAAAATTGTTCTACTTGTATATACATGTACATGTACTTTGTTGCGCCTAAAAAATAACTCTATTGTATACGAATTTAAGCAATTTTTAAAACCTTTTTACATTATAACAAATTTTAAAACTTACAGGCCCTTTATCTTCTTATATACACATGTAAGAATGGCAAAACATCTCTAATTTTTTTTTCAAAATTTTTACAGTGTATAATATATTAAACAGTAATCCTGTCCAATATTTTTTCTCATGAATAAATCTTTTCATATTTATGTTTTGATTGTACTTGTAATCTTAAATGCATGGCTTAACAACATTTAAAAATCAGTTTTAATTCTCTGCATTTGCATCATTCAGATATGATTTAAACCACACTATTTTACTCCAATCCTTTTGAAATTATTAAACGTCCATCAGCGTATTAATAGGTTGATAATTACTAGATGTACAAAAATAAAATACATTTCTTTCTCCTTTAATTTCAAGTTTTTTAACCTAAACTTTACTATTTTCAATTTTTACCTTTACATTTAAATGATACGAAGAAGCGTCGTCGGACACCTTGCACAGCCATTCACCGTAAGCCAACCATTAGCAGATCTACGGGGGTGGGAGGCATTTTACAGTTGCTAATTTTTTTATGATAAACAAATCATGACTTTGTACCAAGATTCCCTTTTTAAAATATGGACTTGAGTTTTAGTAGGTAGGCGTTCTTTTTATAGGAGGGTATGCCACCCCTTCCCCTACCCTGGAAAAAATCACAGACCCGCGCTATTCCATAAATCCATGATGGTGAAGATCTTTAGAGTAAGTACAAGTTTACAAACTTGAAATTAAGATAGAATTCTTCGATGGCGTTCATATATTTTCGAAAGAAAATACATACTTCGCAATTAAAAAGAAAAATGGGGAAAAAAATAAAGTCATTCAATACTCGGGTTGCTCTTTGCACAACAAACTTTCTGGCACTACAAATGGGCCAAAAACTTCCTAATATTGGCATTCGAAATAGTATATCTTGGCAAAACTTTATTTTCAATAACATTTACTTGCAGTTTTAATTTTCAGTCGGTCATCTTGAGAACAATTAAAAAATTCTTAAATACACTGTACATGTAAAAACATAAGAAGGTGACTCAATGCACTCGTCAATAACTTTATTCGGTCCTCACTTTGGAAGATTTTGTTCATAAATATGTCCATTATGTCATTGTCGGCTGTGTCTTTCATCAGACCCAACATTTGGCGAGTGAAAAAGTCAAAATATGTATTGGATGACTAACTGAGTGGAGAACAACAACTATTAGTAAGCTATTATAAAAGCTGTTTCCTAAAGGAAAAAATATAAATCATAATATATTGGGTTTCTTTGCTTTTTCTCGAGTTTGTATATATTATGATGACAAAAATTCCGTATACATGTAGATACTATACTTATGTTAAAATAATTTTAAGAGAGAGGATAATACTTAACTTTGTTTCACACAACACCTGTTATTGATGATGTGTCATTACATAAGGGAACTCCATGTACTTTGAACCCGAGTTGTCAAACGTTTTGTATTGTATTATTGTAACATATGATAATGTACGTGGGATAATACAGTGGGCCAAATAAAATAAAGACAATTGACAATGAAACAATTAAGGTAACGACTATTTAAACGTGCACAGCGTATTTCATACTATTTTCGCGAGATATTTTAGCAAAAGTTTTTGTGCTAACGTTTTTGATAGCATGAATATTCATTAAAATAGGGTCATGATGATATAAATATCGTTTTGAGATAGCGGAGTGACAATGACATCGGTGGAATTTGCGCGTGTCGGTGACATGATCGTGTAGAGGGGAGCTGATTGTCGATGACACGCATCTTCTTATCAAGGGGCCTTATCATCAGTCAAAAAAAAACTCGCTCTCTCTTTAACAGGTCAACCATAAATTGGTATGATGTGTGTGTGAGAGTATTGGTTGGGTAGGGAGGGGGTCATTTCCTATATGTATTAAACATTAAATCGGACATTAAATCAATGTATGTATATTGAATGCTATAAAACTTAATAATGCAAATGTCATTAATGATGATAATAGCAGTAATACATGTTATAATAAACAAGTTGCATCATTTTGAACCTCTGCAATTTCAATTTCAACTTCAATGTGTCGGGAGTGATCAAATCCAATAAAGCCAAAAGGGCTTGATGATATATTGATAACGACCGACCGTATTTGATCGCATCATAATATTCAGAGAATGATTCCTTATTACATATATATAATTTTCATCAGTTGTACGATTAAATACATGTATTAAAATTGTCATTGATGAACTGTATTGGACTATACATAACAAAATCGATTCGTAGTGTTACCACAGACAAAGACTTACTATCTGGAGGAAGAAACCCTCAATCAGCACTATCTTGTGTTTATTCTAAAATATGAATCATTCAGGACAATTTGATTTGTGTTTGAAAATAAAAATTCAGAATACAAGTAAGTTAAAAAGTAATCATATTGGTTAAATAGATTTGTTAACAACTTTAATTCCCAGTTCATTTAAACAATCCTTTAGTACGTGTACTGGCCAGGGAATGTACATGTATTTACAGGATAAATCGCAATGTTCTGATATATAACAAGGGATTATAAGAATTTCACTGATCACTTCAAATACCTGTACATTTATTAACTGTATATGATATTGAGCCTTTTGGCCTTCCGTAATGTAGCCTTGCCCCGTGTCCATTACTCCGATGGCACGTACATTCCGTAGATAACAATGAACGCTGCGATGAGCACAGCACTTGTAACTGTACTTTACTTTTTTATCAAACCTTCACAAAACCTAACATGACGCAGCATTATTTCTCAATTTTGTTGGATATATGAAATAAAAAGAGTTTTCTACAAATGATATTATTGATGAAAACTCTCAAACTCAAACTCTGTGTGTGTGTGTGTGTGTGTGTGTGTGTGTGTGTGTGTGTGTGTGCGACGGTGTTTGTAATTAAATTAATGAAATATTGGCAAATTGCATTGGATAAATATACTGGATCGGTTTCAATACATTTTTTACCAAAATAAAAAATAACCTCACTTCAGCAATACACAAGGTTATCTGAATCCCCTCCCCCTTCCGGGTCAATGCTGGATCTTGCTATATATGGATGCGTCGTTGAGATTTAATAGCCAGGAGAGTTAGGTGATTATTCAGGAGCAGTTTAATTAGGTATCATAAGGAGGGGAACATCATGACTTGGGTCAGTTTCTCAATGTTGGCCGTGTTTGTGATTGTATTGGTATATGCCTCAGCATCACCTACAAGTTATTTAATTTTTGTAGTATGAATTCGTTATTTTCCGTTTATTTAATATTACAGAGAGAGAGAGAGAGAGAGAGAGAGAGAGAGAGAGAGAGAGAGAGAGAGAGAGAGATTTGTTGGAACTATGAATATTTTTGACTCATCTGTATAAAGAAACTGAATTTACCATATACCGTCAAATAGAACTATTTTTTAAAATTACTTAGTGGGACGTATGAAGATGAATTTTATCTGGAGTGTGATTTTTTTTCATTAAACAGTATCTGGGCAAAACTTCTGCCATGATGGGGAATTCATGTGTACGACCGAAGGTCGCAAAACGTGTTATCCAGAATCATGGAAGTGTGACGGCGATCCTGACTGTGACGGAAATGTGGATGAGGTGGGATGTAGTAAGTACCGTCAATTTACTGATGCGCTGTGCGGGCACCTGTCGCACCTAGCCCCGCCCCTACGCCCTACCACCAACCCGACACTTCCTCACCCTCCTCCTGGATACATTGATATTGCACTACATGTATATTATGATAAAATATGAACATTTATGTATCTAAATCAATTTTGTTTCAATTTCTTTTTGAATCGTGATTTTTATCATTTTTTCCCTGTAAGACACATTAAGGACTAATGACCCTCTGATAAAAGAGATACGGTAACTTCAGAAGAAAAATATCCAAAAGTACCAGATATTCCGTTTTATCAGCATCTTACCTGTAAACAACACAGATTCTTTTCTTTTTTATAAAATACAGGAAAAAACGTATAGAATAGCCTTATTTGAACAACAAAAATACGACATAATATTTCAGAGATGATACTTTAACGATCTGTAGCATTCCACCTTAACTTGTAGCTCCAGTAGTTTGTGGAGCGGATGAATTCAGCTGTGACAATGTCTGCTACCCACAATCCTACTACTGTGATGGATTTTCTGATTGTGACGATGATTTCGACGAATCATCCTGTCCATACCCAAATCATTAAGGTATTCGATTATATCAAATTAAAATTTGTAAAATATTTCCTACGTACATAGATCTCTGATTTTTTAATATTGTCCGTTGTGGTAGCTTTGACGTTCCTTATACTAGAACATTAGGCTAATTAAGTATTAGAATTAAAAGAATTGTTACTAGTTTTGAAATCTTTGAAATTTATTACATACAGGTCAACACAGACAAATAAAGACCGAGGAAGAAATGAAGAAGAGAGACGAGAGTCATGTGCCTATCGTCCAATGTTCCGCCTTTTCTAACTGATCCTGTTCTTTTTAGATGCGACTTCTGAAATCTGATTTCAAGAACCTTAAATACGTTTTTTTTCAATTTAAGAAATAAGTTTATATATGTTTTTCCCAATTGTTCAAAGTTTGAAAACTTTATGAAATCTTCCTCGAGTTATTTATTTCAAAATCCACTATTTCTCCTTTTATTTCACGAAAATCCAACAACTGCATGTCTGACTGGATGGATCCGGAAAAAAAAAACATGTTAAAATTTTTAATATTTGATGACCAAATGCCGAGAAGTGCGAAAGGTCAATGTACACGGTCTATGTACATGTACATGGAACATAGGATATTTACTTTCAATAGGCAATTTCAAATTCGCTATACATGTATATTAAAAAAAAAACATGTATGAATATATAAAAAATCATTTTGTTTAATGTAAAACAACAATGGAGACATTTCATGTTTATTGATTGAATAGTATATTGTAAATTATTCTGTCATTTTTATCCAAACTTGAACTGGACGAAACAGCGTTTTTATTACTTTTTTTTAAAAAAGAACACCGCTTTCACTCAAATGTTTGCCTCTCGAT
This sequence comes from Magallana nippona, assembly GCA_033439105.1. Classification (NCBI taxonomy): domain Eukaryota; kingdom Metazoa; phylum Mollusca; class Bivalvia; order Ostreida; family Ostreidae; genus Magallana; species Magallana nippona. The sequence goes on from CM065925.1 coordinate 11,001,015, forward strand.
CATCAAAGAATGAAAACGAAATATTTTAAGGTGATGTCTTGGGATATCAATATGGATGAAAACTTATCATGTCCAAAATATAATCATCGTTTTAGTCTAACAAATTTAAAATATTCATTTGAGAATATATAAAACGCATTTTTTAAAAAATAATGGTAAAATACAGTAGCGGGTTTCAAACTCGTGACTCGCAAAATAGTATCTGATACTACAAAAGAAGGAAACGCATAATTATACCTTAGATAACTACATAGTTTTTTAAAAGTTGATAGTCATTATTTTTTCAATGTGAAAAGTGACTTAATTTGTCTTGTTAATTGCGTTAACGCAAGTTCAAGTTCAATTTATTCAATCAAACTGAATACTAGTAGCTTGGTACCTGTAAGAGGAACATACAGAGCATGCAAACATAGACACAAATCGTCAGAAGTATATACATGTACATACATAGTCATGCAGGGAAAAAGTAGTAAAAATGGATGTAAAACAGAAATCATATTTATATAACACTTTGGTATAAAGGATAAGATCAGGAAAACTAAGGGGAACTAACAGCATAGAAAATTAAATAAATACATGAAAATTTTTCAGAAATGTAGAATTACGATTTGACATGAGTTTTACAGAGAACTTAAAATTTAAAAAAACCTTGAATTTTAACAATTTTTCGTGTTTAGATATTTTCCCCTCATTTCTTCTAATGTCGAACATTGTAAATTGTATAAAGAGAGTCATTTGTGGCATTTGTTGTTTTATGTGTAATAGGCACATAACAAAGTTTGGGGGTGGGGTCTTTACAAGATTTTGTTTTTACGCCTCCTCTTCAAATTCCATATCCATGGAAGGGGGGGGGTTAGTACATCGTCGTATCTTAAAACTTTCATCAATATTTTAAGTTTCCTCATACGTTTTAACACCGATATAGATACAAATAGAAAAAAATTCTGGTTCGGAGAAACAATTTCTTTCTCATTAAATTCTTTAATTCTTACTTACTTTCTTTCTCACTCACTCATTCACTTACTTCTTTACTTACTTACTTACTTACTTACTTACTTACTAAATTTCGATAATTTTTAAAAATATTTCTTAAATATTTATATGTATAAATTAAGTATTCCAGTCAACATTAAGTCGTCAAGTCAATGTTGATGTTTTTCTCAATATTACAGCTTTCCCTTTGCTAAGATTGTATAGATTAGGCAATTCGGAAAATTCTGTTCCGTCTTGAATCGATATTACATACGTAGTCGTACAAACTCTTTTTGTAATCAGAAAGGAAGAGGAAGCGGCTAAATGGTGAAAGCCTTTAAATAACTTAGATCAGACTAAAAACTCGATGGTATATCAGAAAATAGAAAATATTGAAATATCAAAAATGTAAATATTTCGTAGAAAATGTCATCCAAACGCCCGTTAAAAGGTAGGAAATGTTTGATTAATTAGTGTAAAGTTTAATAGTGTAATACTTACATGTCAACAAGTTCATGATGGAGATATTTCGTGTTGTAAAACTAAACTTTTTCATTGCACACAAGTGCTTGGGTCTTTGATAATGAAAATGTAGTTTGCATTAGTAACATTTTTTGTGCAGGTAGAATATACAATAAAACCTAGTATGTTTCACAACAGTAGTTTATTTTAAGAGGAACATTGTTATTACAATAATTACATGCCCTTTACACACTGTTAGGGCAGCTATACTACTTATATCATAACAGGTTGGGACCAATCTCCCAAATGGGATATAATATCCTGTTTAGGATATTATATCCCAAATGGGATATTCATTTGTAGTGCAAAAAATTAAAATTTTTGATTTAGTAATTTCAGAGACATAAATAACAGAGATTGGCAACTCCACCATTAGCGTGTTTTGTTGTTGAAAAATATTACGGGACCAACCTTACTTTAAGAACTGCTTATTAGTTAACTGAGATAATGATCTTAAACCAAAAGTATATTGTTTTTATGAAAAATGTGCATAGGTTTTAGACGTTTTTGAAACAAAAAATTGAAAAATAAGATTAATATATAGAAAAAATATTGGCCAGCTATAAAACATCGGCGAAATCTCGGACGACGGGTAGCCAACTGCCTCCTAAAACTCCTCTTTTAATATTGTTTATAAGACATAAACTCATGAAAATATAATATTTTGAATGTTTTGGTAATAGAGTTTAGCTGTTTATATTTCGATATAATTGTTTATTAGAAAGATATACTGATTTAAACTGGGAATACTTTACAATAGGGACCGCGAGATTTCGCGAGATTTTGATCAGTTGCCAATCTCTGTTATTTATGTCTCTGGTAATTTTTAAAGTAAATCTGCACAAATTCATATCAAATGCAACAAATTTTGGTTAGCAAGTTTTTCTAAAATCCTATAGTTTGTTAGATTGATCTCCAAGAAGTTTTAGATATACTGAGGGATCAATCTCTGCAACAGTGGGGTTACAAAAAAATTTATTTACCAAAAGTTGTTACATTTCATCAAATCTAATGCAGACTTGACTTATTTTATATAAACTAAAATATTTCTATTAAGGAGAGTGGTCCCAACCTGTATAAGATATTACCAAAATGCCTATTAGAAGTACTAACATTTCTTAATCTGGTATTATTCATGTACTATTTTTGAAAAATATTTAAAAATTGGGTGCAGTTTACAGGCGCATTTAATGCCAACGAAACGGTACCAGTGAAGCCAGCTCTATGTGATGGAAATAGCTAAAAATATAGATTTATCAAGAATTTTTTATACTTCATACTAAAAGCTAAAACTATAGATTTATCAAGAAATTATTTTACTTCATCCAAGAACTCCTTCAATCCAATCATTAAAATGGCTGACAGGTCATATATTTAAAAAGTTATTACTTGTTTAAAATATCTCATTATTGTGATAAAGCTTTATGTTTAAAAAACCACCCAACTCCTTAATACCACCTTCAATGCCTTTATTCCTTTTGTATTTTAAACATTCATTGATATGACATCACAGTGAATGCTCATTGCTCATTACATTCTACATTATGTAATTTTCAGGTAGATCAAGCATCAGTATATTTCAATATAATTGTAATATAATGAGGGTCACATGGGTCTCACTAGTTCAGTGTAAACAGACCCCTCTGGTAATACATAGATTTTGAATATATCATGGTTTAAATATTGTTTAAATATGGAGACTTCAGACATTTTCCATGCTTAACAGTTGTAAATCCATTCCTCTATGATACACCATTTAAGTGTCATGTAAGTGCTTAGAATAAGTCAATGTGGCAGCATTTGACTGATGTTGCGGAGCATAAGAAACAAATCATTTTAAAATTAATAAGTTTGCCAAAATGTATATTTTGTTTTTTAGCACATATTGCTCCCCCTGGAGACTTTATTGCCCTTGGCAAACACAACAAGCCAGGAAGCTCAGATGCAGATTCTGCAAAAGTTCCAACACCTAAAAAACTTGGTGTCCCATCTGGAAAGAGGGATGCATCAGGCTTAGGGGGGTCAGGCCTAGCTAAGAAACCCAAACTTATTGGGCAGACATTTACACCGCTAGGCCGCAGTGATGTTGAAAGGAGGAGTTCACCAGCTCCTAGCCAAGCATCAATGTCCCAGTATGAAGAATTGGCAATTGATGGTTTGTATTTATGAACATTAAAATATCATTGAACATGAAAAATGACAATAACAAACTGTCAACCATCTTGCGTTAAGATGATTTTATGAATTTTAAGCATACTGATAAGTAATTATTCTGATATTTGTCTTGAATGAGACACAGTTTGAGAACAAGATAATTATATGTTACAGCATTTAAAGATTTCATACCTAATTTGTAAATAAGTCATCAGCAGGAGTAGAGTCCATCATGTTTACATGAAACAAACATGCACCCTATAGCTAAAATAGTTTTATAGCCTTTTCATGTTGTGTTTTCAGTTGACCCACAAGAATTACTGGAGGAAATTCTAGATGCAGAGGACACCTGTGATGATGAAAGATTGGAAGGGTTGTTTTGTGGAGCAGTCAAATATCTCCATGGAAATCGATCCAAACCAGACCCAGCTGTCTATCTCACTCTCATGTATCTGGCAAAAACAAAGGCCTCAATGTTTAACAGTGATGTTATCATTCAGGTAGGTTTTTGTGCTGATATAGCCTCATTAGTGAATGAAGGGGGCAAACATAAACCTATGAATAACCTTGTCTTACAAATCATTATCAAGTACATTTTATTTCAGGCTTTATGTAGTCTTCTAAAGAGGGACATGTCTCTGAATTTCAAATCAAAAGGAAACAGTTTGGTGTCAGTGTGTGCATGCAGTATTCTGATGGCTGCCTTCTCCAAGGAAGAGAACTGGCCAGATGACTTTGTTAAGGTGAGCAGAAACAGAGTTCATCATATAAGATTAATGCCCAAGATTATTTTCACTACACCCTGTCATGTCTATGGCCTATCTATATCTGGTCAGGTGAAAGATTTGTTCCTACGTGTACAACTCCATTGATCCAATAATTAAATTTTACTAGTGACAAGGGTATGCTTTGTTCTTGAGTCTTAATTTATGATATTTATGGCCTGCTGTTTAGGATGCATTATATGAAAGAATCCCTTGAATATTACAGATTTTTGTTGAGGATTCCTTGGGGGAAAGGGTCTGGGTAGACAGGGCGGACTGTAAGGCTTTTGTAGATAACATCATCACTGCCTTCAACACGAACCTTCCAGCCAAGTCTGCCATGGCTGTAGAACAGTCATCAGCTAAAGAGCAGTCAGGCACTGGTGAGTTAACTAGTCAGTTAAAGAAGAGTCAGGCACTGGTGAATATTAATTCGTCAGTTAAAGATCAGTCAGGCACTGGTGAGTTATCTAGTCAGCTTAAAATCAGTCAGGCACTGGTGAGTTAACTAGCTAGCTAAAGAACAGTTAGGGACTGATGAGTTAACTAGTCAGCTAAAGAGTAGTCAGGCACTGCTGCACTGGTGAGTTAACTAGTCAGTTAAAGAGTAGTTAGCTACTGGCAAGTTAACTATTTCACTACAGACTAGTCAGGAACTGATGAGTTATCTAGTCAGCTAAAGAACAGTCGGGACGGGTGAGTTATTTAGTCAGCTAAAGAGTAGACAGGCACTGGTGATTTAACTATTCAGTTTAGGAATATTTTGCTACTGGTAAGTTAATTAGTCAGCTAAGGAGTATTTAGCTACTGGTAAGTTAACTAGTCAGTTAAAGAGTAGTCAGGAACTGATGAGTTAACTAGTACATGTAAGTTAAAGAGTAGTAAGGAACTGTTGAGTTAACTAGTCAGTTAAGGAGTAGTCAGGAACTGGTGAGTTAACTAGTCAGTTAAGGAGTAGTCAGGAACTGGTGAGTTAACTAGTCAGTTAAAGAACAGTCAGGCACTGGTGAGTTAACTAGTATGTTATAGAGTAGTCAGGCACTGGTGAGTTAACTAGTGTGTTATAGAGCAGTCAGCAATTTAATGAGTTATCTAGTCCACTATAGAGTAGCCAGGAACTGGTGAAATAAGTGGTCAATTGAAGAGCTTCCAGGATACAATGTTTAAACAAATCAGCAGAAATTTAGTAAGAAACATAAGAGTTAACAAATCAGCTAAAGAGCAGACAGGAAGGTCAGTTGGAAAACTCAACACTAACTGGTATTTATTTTGCTTAAAAATTAAAATTGTTATATGTATCTGATCTAAATCTCAAACTTAAAAATATCTAAAGCTCAGATTTGAAAACTTGGTGTTTTACACATACATATTACTAGTATGGAATGTAGTCTTTTTATGATTTATTTATTATTTCTTTTTATTATTTTAACAGCAAGTCCTGTTGTTGGAATTTTGCAAGATGATGATGACAAAGATTCTGAAGTGAAGATATCGGCCTTAGTAGAAATGGAAGCGGTGTCAGTTACATCAAGGTAATCAAGCAGTATCCAGAATATTTAGTACCAATGACAAAAGATTGACACGTACCACCATACTAACCACAGAATGGATATTTTCTAAGGTATCCATATCAGCAAGAAACCATCGAGATGACCATACTGGATGTCATCAAAGAGCAGCTGAACAAGAGACAACCAATGGATGCCACCTCCAAAAATCTTATTCGCTTCATGACCGCCACATGTGGATATGGAGAAGTGAGATTATTAGCCTCACAGCGATTGGAAATGTGGTTACAAAATCCTAAAGTAAGTTCTAGTAATCATTGATATACATTTACTAAAGGATTTCAATCAAAAAGCATTTTGATTAGTATTTCATATACATGTAGGTGCAATTAAAGATTTAGGCGAGATCTTTTGTTTTTTACTGAGGGATTTGTATATATATATATACTGTAAATGTATTATATTTTCCATGTACGATAATTTGCAGAAAATGATTTAACAGGTTAGCATGGATTTGATTTAGGTTATTTCTTCATGTATAGACTGTGGACAAAAGTATCGGAAAGATTTATGACGTGCAGTTTACGGAAAATACTCCCATTTGATTCGATGCCAAAAATGGCCATATTGAAAATATTTTTCATATAGTTGTTCCACAGATGTTATTTCATGCACAGACTGCTCTATTTTTCATTTAATCTTTAACCATAAATTTTCAATAATGTTTATATCTAGGCTCTGCGCCGCCCACTCCATCGTATTAATATGGTTGTCTTCCATGAAAGTTTTAGTAGCCCTAGAACGATGAACTGGTGCATTATCATCTTGAAATATATAATTATTGTCGTGAAAATGTGTTGCTATAACTGGCCATAGATTGTTGTCAATAATTTGAATATATTTATCGGAATTTATGTTTCCATCCACATGTGTTAATGTGCCGACGCCATGATAGGTTATGCAACCCCACACCATCACGGTAAGTTTCTTGTTTTTTACAGGTGAGATGCACTCTGGCCTGAAGGCTTCATCACTTTTCCTCCAGATATACACTTTGTTGTCACTACCAATAACAATTTGACTCTCATCTGAAAAATGGCCTTTTTCCAGTCATCGTTTGTCCATGTTGATTTTGCTCGATGCCATCCTACTCTCCTCTGTCTGTTTACTGGGAAAATCCTTATTTTTTTCTTACAAAGACAGCGACGATATTTCTTATTCTTTAGAAAACGCCGCACAGCCTTTTTAGATACATTTCTGTTTTCTTTGTTGTTGAAATTATCCGTAACATCTGCCAATGGAGTTTTCCTGTTAGCTTTAACTTGTCGTAAAATTTTTCTTCTGTCGCGATCACTCAGACTTTTCTTTCGACCTGTCTTGGGGGCTGTTTTTACAGTTCCTCATTTACAAACATTTCTGTAAACTCGGTGCACAGATGTTTTCGACATATTCAACATATCTGCAACTTTCTGAAAAGAATTTCAGTTCTGAACCAATGCTACAACTGATTGTTTAACACCATCTGATGCATATTTATGATTTGCAGTCATGTTGTTTGTGGATGAATTTTCTTACTATTAAATTGCAGACGACAAAATCTGACGTAGCTAATATAAACAGGAAGACGTCATCATTTTAAAAATACCCAAGGTGTACCATCAAATCGTGTCTACATCGAAAATGCCCGTGGTAGATAACGCGAATATTTGCATTCTTGTCTAAGGCATCGTAAATCGTTCCGATACTTTTGTCCACAGTCTGTACCTGTTAATCTAAATATTTACTTGTCATTTAGCGATATACCGGTACTTGATTTGACAGAAGTTGCATTCCACCAAAAATGCTAGATAGAATACACAATCAAATGTAATATGTTTATAGTATCATGAAGGAAAATCTGTCCAATAAGTCATCTAAATAATTGTGTATGTATGAAATTTTACCGTGAAACAGGCCTGTCCAGGGCCTAATGTTCTGATTAACGTGTTAAAAATTTTACAGCTTGCCAGGCCCGCCCAGGATCTACTGATGTCAGTCTGTATGAATTGTAGCCAGCATGACCAGAGAGACCTGGAAACCATGGCGATCCTTATCAAGATCAGAATGAAAACCAAACCTCTTCTCAATCACTTCATCCATTGTTTAAGGTACAATCAATGACATGTTTACTTGTACATGACATTGTTCATGTATATTGTTTTTCATTTCAAATAAGCAGCTTTCATGGTATGCTTTCAACTATGTAAACAACTGTAAGTTCTTATATATTCATTGCTTCTGATGTTCATTTTCAGAGAGTTGCTGGATCAACACCCAGAGAACATCCGTATGATAATGACTCACACTATCTACAATGAGCTGTCCAACACAAAGAATCCCAACAATATGGCCATCATAACCACCCTGTTCCAGAAGAACGGAGAACAATCTGCTAGGGTGGGTATATAGAGGACAAGAACTCATAACTCAGTACAAGTACCTCTAGCAAGGGAACCATGTTTACTTCTTGTGAAGTAATTCAGAGGAAGTCATGAAATGATGTTTTATTTATTGTTAATATCATATACATGTTGTTGATCATTAAATGGATTATGCGCTCACAGATCAGTCATCATTTGTAATGTCGGGTCCTTCATGCTACATTATCAAGACTTTGTTGCATTGGAGGCACAATTTCAAGAGAATTTTAAAATGAGGAGTTTTCACTATGGCATTAACATTGCAGAAAAGTGGGCTAGCTCTGACCATACTATAATCAGAACTGCTGGGATTTTCCTCCTTAGGTTCAGAAGATACCTTTCATTTTAATGTTCTCTTCTTAGATCCTTGCTGATGTTTTCCAAGACCTACTGGCAAACAAAGATGATTATCTGCGAGCTGTCCGTGGTTTGCTGCGTGAGATAGTGAGGTCACTGAAGCATGACATCAACATCACATCCTTTTGTCTGGGTCTGATGCAGGAGAGGATAGAGGCCAAGTTTATGGATCTGGATCATAACCTCAGGGTACATGGGCATTGATCTGGATAAAAAAAAAAAAACGAAATGCACAAAAGCCATAAAATTGATTGTGCAATTTTTCCAGAGAATAAACATATATATACTTGCTGCATTTGCATGTTTGTCATAATAATTATGAATTGTATACAAGGTTTAGTATTTTCAATAAATGAATATAAAAATATGTTCCAGGAGCGCTATGTGACGTCCATTGGAGATCTGGTGACCTTGGCTATATTTCTGTGCATCACTCCTCAAGTCAGGGAGGCTGCTGCAGCTTTAGCAAAAGGGGAGAAGAAAGGTTGGTCAATGCATGCTAGGGTTGATATTTACCAGTACATGTAGCCTATTGCATGTATACACTGTGATAAATTTTCATTGTACATAATTGCATAAGACATAAAATGTTTGAAATCTAAAGATGCTGTGTTGTAGTAAACTGATTTGAAGTATTTGTATTTTAATCAGAATTGTTTTTGAATTGTTTTTGATACAATTGTCAATAAACCTGGTTTGTAGAAATGCTAGTTTGTAGAAATGTTAACAATAAAAGTGTATGTACATGCTTTATCTCTGTATTATGCAGATTTAGGCACCCTTCACAGCTTCAGACAACAGGTGGCGCTCATTCAGAGAGACTCTGTATGGTGGCTCCACACCATCGTACCCAAAATCATTGAGGTCAAACTCTCTGAGTATGTGCACTGGTGAGTATCACTTTCTTACTAGATGGATATGATCTATTGATTCCTTCAATGTTAATATTTAACATGTTTAAAGACATTCATGGTTTTATTTGTAATTTGCCAACATCTCAAAAAGTAAACAAGAATGCTCACATCAAAAGGAAAATGTTGATTTCATCTTTTTGACATACACCTTTAGAATCTCATGACTTTGTTGAAAATTACCTTATCTGATTAAGAACACTGTTTAGGAGCATGACTCCCATGCAAGATTGTGGCTCAAATCCTGTCATATAGATTATTTCTTTTGATGAGACAAATGTGTCTAATCCATAGAGGGTTTGAGCTAGTGTTTGTTTGTTTGAAAATACAATATATATTTCTGAGATTCCACTTTCACTGTGTATTAGTTGTGTATTTGATTGTTTGACAGCCTTCACAAAGTCCTGTTTATGGAGAGTCCTGACCAGTACTACAACAAGGATAGCTGGCCCTTGGAGGCAGACCGAAGGTAACGATTACCTGTACCTCACATTTATATTTGTTTATCTGAATTGAGTTAAAAAAAAAAGAATAAGAAAGTAGAAAAATGACTTGAGAAATTTTCTGTACAATGCATGTTCATGACAATAAAAGGATCAATTTGGAAAGAAAGATAAATCTGCTTTAACAGTCACAAAAAAACAATTGTAATTGATGATTGTATGCATAATGAGATTGGTTTTCACTGGACAGTACATTTCTACACCTGGCCACTAATGTACCTGTTCTGGAGGACACCCTTATGCGGGTCCTGGTGATCGGTCTGTCCAGGGAGTTACCGCTGGGCCAGGTGGATGCGGTGGAGCTGGCGGATCAGCTGGTCAAGAGAGCGGCCAGCCTCTGTCTAGACGGTAGGGGACACTTCCATCAAGTCAATCTCTCAATATACAAACATAAACAAGATATTATCCCAGGCTGATAATAAGCATGTACATGTATTACAAAATCCCATAAGTTCTCCTAGCAGCATACTTGTACATTTTGCATGTACATTAATATGAATTTACGTATGCTCAAGCTTAATTTAATTTTAGGCCAGTTAGTGTTACAAATGGAGAAGTTGGAGCTTGTAGATGCTCTGCTGAACCTGTGTAGTTACAGGCACCCAACAGATATCACACTGCCGAAAGGGTAAATACAATGACATACTTTTACATCTTAATTTCTTAGCACAAAAGACTGCTCCATGGAGCAGCATTTTTATTAAGATATTGTCAGTACATGCATTATTTTTGTTCATTCAGGTACAAACCACCCACCCTTGCAATCTCCAATCTCTACTGGAAATCCTGGGTGATACTGCTTATTCTAGCAGCCTTCAATCCAGGCACATTTGGTGAGAATAAAATATAGGCAGTTTGTAACAGTTTTGATATTGATTATGTTTACAACCACACAAATGTGTCGTCATTAATATGTTAGAATTAGAATTTAGAATTAGATTTAATAAGATTCTTGGTGTTTTTTAGGACTGACTGGATGGAAGAATTACCCAACCTTGAAATGTTTGATGGAACAAGTTATGACTGGGTAGGAGAAACTATTTATGTATGCTTATAGAAAATGTATGTAATTATTTCTCGTCCTTGACTGCATGCTGCTATTTATATTGATATATTTTGTGTTTGATATTTCCACTCTTTACAGGAACTATTCCTTTCCACCACCTACGATGGCTGATGATGAGCAATCTGTGGATGACATCCGTAACAAAGAGAAACAGGTTGGCACCACTCAAATCTCTCTGAACTTATATGAGTTATATATTTGCTCACATTTAGAATCTTATTGGTCAAAGCTTGACTGATAAAGTATCTGTTTATTTTGGCAGTTCACTCAGCAAGAGAGGCAGCAGATATTGGAGTTTGAAACCCACCTCGCGGCGGCCACCAGTAAGGTGACCATTACAGAGGCCAACAGTCTCCTGATCTCTCAGCTCACCACCATGGACCCCAAGTAAGTCAGCCTTGTGATTTCTTGAGGGTATTGATAGACTAAGGTCACCACAAGTTTACTCTATTTGGGTGTTGTTGTTTTCAGTATTTTTAGGTGCAAAGTTTTGCAATTTCTACTGCAAAAAAGGGTCTTTCTTTGGTAAATTTTAAAAGAGTTATCATATGGTTTCAAATCGGTAATATCTTGGCAGAAGCAACTTTCAATTTTTTTTTGGAATAATGATATTTTGTAAATCTTTCATCACAGTAGAATTTGCAAACATTTTCGAACACAAAAATTTCAGTAATTAGAGTAATGCTTTGGCTGTTTACAGTGGGATTGCTCGTAACCCACCACCGGCTATAACAGAGCAGCTGAAGCTCCTCAATGACAACCTGAAGATTGGACAGATGCTGTGTAGAAGTCGACAGCCTGACTTCTTACTGGACATTATTCAACGACAGGTAAAAAGAAAATATATTGGGAATTTCAATGTCTGACATTTTGAAGGCTTAATGATCATTCAAATATTTTAAAAGGGAATTGAACATTCTTGAGTTTGTCTTATTTGTTTATTATAAAGCAGATAATGAGAAAATTTTTGCAAACACCTTCTATCTGAAATGCATATTTGATGTATAACTACAGGGTAGTTCTCAGTCCATGTCCTGGTTGTATACTGGGTTGTTGTATAATTACAGAGTAGTTCGAAGTCCATGCCCTTATTGTATATTTCCATTGTTGTATAACTACAGGGTAGTTTTCAGTCTATGCCCTGGTTGTATTTTTGGTTCTTGTATTACTACAGGGCAGCTCTCAGTCTATGTCCTGGCTGGCTGAGTTGGTGGAGTCTAGCGAGGGGTCCTTGGAGGTTCTACCTGTCCAGTGTCTGTGTGAATTCCTCCTCCATGATGAAGACACACCGGTGTTAGAGGAGGATTCCAAACTAATGGGGAAACACAAACAAAAGCAGGTCTGTATGCTCAGATACCCAGAAGCATGCAAAATGATCTTTGATTCTGTAGTGATCTCTGTAATCTGAATATAGACATAGATAATATGTTGTATTATGTTTCAAAATTGATAAAATATAGAATTTTTTGTATTCGGTGTACAGATAAATGACATGCATGTACAAAAACTGTTTTGACGATGTAATTGTAAATACATGTCTTGATTTTTTCATCAGAAGCTGAGAAAAAGAGAGCAGCTACTGACCAGACTGCAGGGGCTGGTTTGGGGAGAGAGTGAAATGACTCCACAAGTCTTGGATTATTTCCTGAAGAGGCTTTCCTCTAACCAGGCTTCTAATAGGGCACTTGCCATCAGGGTATGGGAGCATGATAATGCACACAAGTACTTGTGTAGTTCAGAAACAGAAATCATTTTTGATGAAAAGAAAAATACTTTCATGCTAGGCTTTTTATTTCGTTTCATTCCACATTTGTAGGGTTTATCCATGGTAATAGCCAAGGATGAGACAATGGAAACAGATGAAACCATCCCCCACAAATGGCTCTGTAAAGACCTGCCTCTGATTCCAATGTTTCCAAAGATTTACCAACAAATTACAGAGGCCCTCAGACAGGTATAGAAGAACCACATTTACGAATACATCTCGACATGTTTTATTTTAGACTGCAATTTTATAGTTTATACATGTGGTGATGTTGGCTCTCTTGCTCTATCATTATAGGCGTGTCAGATTGAGACTGACCCTGACCTTGTGAGTGCATACATCATGTTTCTCTCCCAACAAACTGAGGACAAGAGTCTGCATGACCTGGATGATATTGCTCAGGTAAGTGAGCCTTAATATTGATCATGTGACACATGTGATGTCTTTAATCAGAATTTTCTTTTTGTGTTAATGGATTCTCTATACAACTCACAACTCTCTTACTTTTTGATTAGGACATAGCTAGTCTGATCGTGGACAGGACGACTGTGGTGAACCACATCCTGCCCCAGGAGGAGGGCGGGGACAATGAACTGGCCCATCTCACCCTCACCGCACTGTACGCTCTGTACTTCAACTACTTGACCAAGGCCAAGAAACCGACCAATGAGGCCTACTCCTGGGTATTTAGACTCATCAATTTCATAGAACTTTCACCTGCATTGCACAGGTTTCTTGTTCTGATGAGGCAGAGTATTTGACTTACGTTTTTTCATTTTCTGCCTCTAAAAATCATTTTTGTGAACAATTATATTGTATGATGCATTAATGTATTAATTTTGCAGTCTAATACCCAGGAACTGATTTTGTGATGCATATACATGTACATAATGTACATTATTTATGTCATGTATGTACAATCATTATCTCTCTTGCAGTCAAACACCCAGGACCAGATCTTGCTACAGTGGGAGGGAGGAGACTCAGCCACCATGCATGTGTTAGTTGTCCACGCCATGATCATACTTCTCACATATGGACCTCCAAATGGTAAGTGTATATAGGAAATGATAGTTGTCATAAAAAAAAAAAGGTATTCAGGAGAAAGAGGCATTGCCTTATTCTTACGTTGAATGGCCACAGATGATTGTTTTGTCCTTAAAACATTTGATTCAAACATTTTATGATAAGCTATGTTAATATCTGTTTGTATACTAGTACACATGTAGATTTTTGTATGTTTTAATATTACACTAGGTGAGAGTGATTACCAAGAGCTGCTGGACACTTGGTTCCCAGAATCGGGTCAGCCTCCATCCGCCTTCTTGCTGGACACCTCAGAGGAGGCACTTCTACTCCCTGATTGGTTGAAACTCCGAATGATCAGGTCAAGAGTTCATCAGCTGGTTGATGTGGGTAAGAATTTATTTAATTCTTGTAGAGACTGCATTCCTGGCTGAACTGAACTAAGTGCACTTATGTACTAAGTATTATTTCATGATGAGGTACATGAACTGCAGTTTTTTTTCTAGATAATTATAGAGTTTGAATGGACTGTTGTAAAACAATGGATTAATTGATTATTGACTTGAAACTTTACAAGTCATACATGTAGAATTTGATGGGACACTCTTAACTTGTATGTTATGATTTTTTACTCTAGCTTTACAAGACATAGAGCCGGCCCAGCTGCTGCTGTTTGTTCAGTCGTTTGGTATCCCCGTGGCCAGTATGAGTCGCCTGTTTACCTGTTTGGACAAGGCAGTGGGTGCTGACGCTGATCTGATAGAAGAGGCAGTGGAGGATAAGGCGTACATGGCACAGCTGATAGAGATCCAACACATGAGGGGGGTAGTGGGCGGGGACATCTTCTACAAACTACTGACCAAATCCCTGCCCCCCAAACCTGAAGGTAGGGCATGTGTATTGGTGTTTGTGAGTAGGCTATTTATGGTGTGAGTGTAGTTTCTATTGAGGCTTGGTTTAATGAATTTGAGAAAATAGGATTTAAAATTTTGTCTTTTCTCAAGCTTCTGATGAAGAAATGAAAGAGCCTGTGGAAGTTGATAAGAAATGGTCTCAAAAAATGGAGAGCTCCAAAAAATCTTCCATTCAAAATGTTACAGATTTGATTGAACAGGTAATTGTGAAAATTCTCAAAATGTTCCAATCCATCATCATTGCTGCATGTGAATGATACAATTTATTGATTCTTGTCTTTATTCTTTTTGAAACTCCTTGTAGATCTTCAGTAAGGAGGAAGCAAAAACAAAAGACATTCAACAAAAGTATCACAAGCTCCTGATGGTAGATACTTATTAGTAATAATTACATTGTTTATATTATACTGTATCATTAAATCAGAAATGTAAAATATGCATTGTAATTTAAGTAGAAATCTACCCAAGTACAAATCCCCAAAAAGTCATGTAAGCAATATTTCAAAGTTCATATTTCTTTTGTTTACAGGCTCTATCTAGGTCAGATACTTCTACAACTATTGAGGTCACACAGGTCTTACTAGAGGTAAAGTATTCAGATCTAATTTGGCTCAAGTTTTATTTGTCCTCTGTTAAAATGTTGAAAAATTCTCATGGGTTGTTTATTCTATTCATTTTGTCTGACTTGCTCTTTTTTTTAAATATAAAAATTACTTTGACTTTTAAAGGCCATAGAGAGATAGATGTTGAAATGAAACACCTTTTATATATATTGCTGTGACATATCTTAAATCTTCAGATGCTGGGAGGTAGGCATGGATCACAGTTTGCCCAGGCATTCTCAGCCAATCCCCAGAGCTGCTCTCTACTGAAACTCCTAGTGTCCAAGAAAGTAAGCATCTCTACTTACTGTATATCAATAGTCAGTTTAAAGTTTGTGAATAACTTATCCAACTTTCATTTGAAAGGTGTTAAAAAGACAATTACATCTTTGTTTACAGGCAGTTTTAGGGGGCCTTTTATACAAACTTATGGAGACTCTGTACAATGAGGTTAAAGGTCAACGATGTATGCTGACCTCAATTGTCAATCAATATCTTCTGTCCAATAAACCCAATATACCTGACCGACGCCCTTCGTACAAGTCCATGAAATCTGTGGGTACCTCCAGTCAGGAAATGTTGGATGGTAGGCGTCTCTTCTTCATTGAAAGATCTTTCGAGTGATCAACATTGGTTTTATGGTCACCACCTTTGTTTTAAATGAATCTTGTAATTCACAATGTTAAACAATAAAATCCATTGATAGAATTCAGTGTATGTGCATATACTGCTGAAAGGGACAACCCATTGCCAAACTTTGTAACTTATTTACCGTAGGCAGTGTATTGTTTTTCATTTCCATACATTTATTGAAGGAATGATGGTACATGTATAAGCATTTGCATGGGAAATAATTGCATGACAGTGTACAGATATTTTATTTTTTTTACACATTATACAGATTTGATAAATCAAGTTCAGAAGAATGAAAACAACATGGAGAAGATGATTAAGGAATGCATGAAGGAACACACTAAGTCTGAAGACAGCATGGCCGGGACAGAAAACGCTCACAAAACCCTGACTGCAGTGGCATGTAAAGCCATACTAAAAGACGATGAACAGCCCAGTAATGCGATGACCACATCGCTGGCTCTACTGTTTGTGGATTGGCTGGAGCTGTTAGATCCAGAACTGGTTGCTATGATACCTGACCTCCAGCAACAGCTGTTGTTTGCCCGGGAAAGGTTAGAGGGCACGCCCAGACAGAGCGTGGTCCACAGCAGCCAGCCCTATCTCCTGACTCTCCTGACCCACCAGAGCAGCTGGGTATCCCTACGGAGATGTGTCAACTGTCTGCTTCAGCAATCCGAGGTTTCCAGGTCAGTCACATATCCATCTACATATATGTTCACTGCATTTCAGTTTATCAATAAACTTTACACAAGTTACTATATACATGTAGCTGCTTTTTATGTGGATGCCATTTAATGCATTACATGTGTCCATATATGTGATTTATTTTTGCAACATTTATTTTTGTTTTTTCTAGATTGATTACTTTGATAGTAATAGTGGACAATTTCTTTTACAATTGAACTTTTAGCTTTTGAGGTGACTGTGATACCATTTTCCCTTTATATCTAGGTTCAGTCCCACCGCCGTGCTTGATTTCTTGTGGGCATGTCTGCAGATCCCAAAGATATGGAGAGGAAGAGAGAGGAGAACTCCAAAAGTAGGCAAATCACCATTGATTTAGAGTTTATGTGATTTCTCTCCCTCCTTTAAATTCTATGTAATTAGTTTATGCAACAATAATAAGAAATGGTTTATGGTCTGATGCTATCTTAATGATGCTGTTTACAGAACTACACCCCAGAGAATGTCCTTGGTTTGACCCCTGACCATCTGATAGCATTGATTAAATTTATTGTGGAGGAGTCAACCTTGTTGTTTCCTGATGGTGAAGCAGGAGATAAGAATGTCCCCACAGAGAGGCAGAACAGTATTGCCAATAGGGTAGATCTCCTGATGGCATGTATAGCAGAAAATCACAGTCATCTTCATAATGTAGTCACCTACATTAGAAATATTCCAAACACTAGCAAGTAAGTGTTGGAAAAATGTACTTACAAGTACATGTATGCTTAATCTTAAATTGCAGAGTTTATGCATCCATTGTACACATTTTCGGTAATCTTGGATGAAATTAAGGTAGTTCTTGGATTAAATGCTCCTTTAATTATTATGGTTAGTAAGGATTAAACTATAAATATTTTTGTTCTTTTTTGTTGTTAAAATGAAATATTTGGTTTGACAGAGATAAAATGCTGTATCAGCAGCTTCTGGTCGAGTTGTACTCGCAATGTCCCAAGGTCATCAGCTGGCTCTCTGACCTTCAGGGCTCCATATTTGATGGCCAACTCTCACAATCAACAATTACACAGGTAAAACTATCAACTGTAGATTCTTGTATTTGTTTTTCCTTATTTTGACTGAACTTCACTGGGCATAATTGTTTCAAGTTTGATGTTATACATTTAGTTAAAGTTTGTTGTGAAATATTGTTTGATATGTATGAAGTGTTATTTTGAGAACTATTTCAAATAATGAAAGATGTATTGGTATGTGTGTATATATGTACATCATATCTAGAGCTTACATTGGAATGCCACCAATGGTTTTATGTTGAAGTGACAGAGAAATAATAGAGGAGGGAGAATAAATTACAATAATAAGTAAACTATCTGATTAACACGATAAACATCATAAACTTTTAAAATAAAGTACTAACTTTCATACATTAAGAAAAAGTAGCCACACCACAGCTATTAAATAAGTACATGTATTGTTCAGTTTAAAACCTTTTTAGTAGTTTTGTTTTCATCCTAATGACTTTGATTTTCCCTGTTTTAGGTAGACATCGTATCTCATCGTCTGTTGACCTGTCTGGGACAGGCTGGTAATGGTAAAACAGCAGAAGACAAAATGTATGATGCCAATATCGCCTGTCGCAAGCTAGCTTCCCAGCATCCCATTCTAATGTTAAGGTACATTGTATTACAGGATTAAAAACTTGCCTGCATGCTATACATATGGGAATTTACATGTACATGTGTATGCACTTCTATTGCCATCATGTTCTACATCCTTGTATTTGTAAAACTTTATCACAAGTATGATTGAACTTTTCCATTTCAGACAACTTCCTCTGATAGCGGCCCTGCTGAAGGGTAAGACACAGTTTACGTTTGGGGAGATGCGCCACAAGAACTACCTGCTGCTGTTCACTCACGTTCTGGGACTGATGGAGACTCTACAGCCCCACATATACCGGCGCGACTACTCCGCAATGGCTGACATTATTGACTCCTACTTCTCTCTCATTGGTGTAAGTCCACATGTCATATGTTTTCCATGCATAGAACAAAATATTTGAGAATTATAGGATTCCTTTGGCCATTCTTTTACAAATTTGATTATCATGTCATGATTTTTTTTTAGTATACAATAAAGTTTTGGTCTTGTATGAATAATAATTAAGGGAGATTTTCAATTTTCAGACTCATGGTAGGGGGAAACAACTGGGTCCCATCATCCACAAGTACATTAAGTTTCTGTATCAGTACACGATCCATGAGCCCCAGCAGTCCTCTCTCATCCTACACAAATATGTCAACCTCCTCAGGTAAGGCTACCAAAAATTAGGTCAAGGGATCCATATGCATCAAAGTACATGTACTCCAATTTTGATAAGCTCAAAATGTATGTTTATATAGGAATTGGTTTTTAATGTAATAATAATTGTTAGAGATTATGTGTTACTGTATTTATTTTGGTTTTAAATGAAAAGGAAATTTGAGGGAAAAAAATTGCTAGACACATGTATTTTATTGTAAGATATATGTGTGAGAAATGATGTAGACAAAACACTGATCAGTGTAAAGATGTGCCTACATAAGAACCTAAATGATGTATAAATGTATGATGATATACTTTTTTTGTACTCCATAATGAAGAGATCTGTGATGTGTTTATTTGTTTTCAGTGGTATCTCCACAATGTACCCTGAACTAACAGTGCTAAAATCCCTGCTGGCTGGACTGACTCTGTCTCGGCAGGCAGACAGTAACCAAGGCAACGTAGCCCAGACAATAGGTCAGCCAAGGTCAACCTCACCCTGGACAGTGGGTCAGCTGACCCCGTTCCTGGACAGGCTACACACCTCCACTGATAGTGAGGGTAGGTGAATTAATCTCGGGGAGTGACCAACAGTTGGTCCTCATAGTATCTGAATTAATATGGTTTAGATGAACAAAACGAATCTTAATACTACATTTAATTCAAGTTGTTCAATTGAATCACCTAGCTATGGTACATTTGTCATTTTCAGATATTTTAGAAGTTTTGACAGATCTTGATGAAACTTCAAAAAGAAAGGTTGACATATTAGAACACTTTATAGTAAGTAACAAGTACCCTGAGGTTGTAAAGTTACATTTTAAAAGAGCCATCAATAGAATATGAGAGAGTTAAAAGAATGAGTTTTTGATCATATTCAATCATTGATTTTGTTTTATACACATTTTTTAGGGTGATCTGAAAAAGCTGCTCTTACACGGATCTGACACATTGAGAAACACGGCCTACAGTCTGGTCATGAGATACATCAGACACAACCCCCGGTCAGTACAAAACATTCAGCACAAATAGATATCAGCATACAGTTTGTGTGTTTACTACAGTAAAACTTGGTTACAATGAACATGATTTTATTGAATTAATGCTTACAATGAAGCCTGTTTCATTCCCTGAATCTTAAGATAATATTTTAGACTGATTAGATATAAGGAATTACTTTTAGAACAAGTTGAATTTTGCTTGTCCTTGATGCTTCACTAAGAATATGTTTTAATGCTGTACTCAATAGATATAGTAATCATTTAGAGTATTAAGTTTATATATCATTGTACATGTAAAGCATGCGTGTATTTTACTCTGTATATATCATATACAATGTACTGTAAAAGTGATTATTTACACATTGGGGAAATTTACACTAGTTACGTGGCAAGCTTAAAACTGTGTAAAATACCCCCGCGGGTATGGTAAAAAGATCAAAACTTTAGTGTGATAAATCACGCGTTAGTGTATTTAATACCCAAGTGTATTGTTCGACTATAGAAAACACATACTTAACCACCAGCGTAAATTATCACTTTTACTGTATAGTGTGCATTAGGGAGTGCTAGTTTGATGTCAGTATTAAGTAGGAATGTCAGCGAGTACTTGAGTAATCAACTTCTGTGGAATCATTTTTATTCATGGGGGTCAATGTTCGTGGGTAGCCTAAAGGGTTACCCACAAAAGACACAAACATTGGTCCCCCATGACCAATGATGATTCCACAGTATTGCTCAGTCATACCATTCATTGACCAAAATTATCTTAGTCATTTTCTTGTAATGAAGTTAATAAAATTGGAAACAGCTGGGTTTTTTCCGTACTGCATCAATGTTTTGGCTATGATAACTCCCTTATATCATCCTTTTCAGCTATATAAGTATAATTGACATCCTTAGTTTTAAAGGGGCATGGTCATGATTTTGGTCAAAATTATTTTTCCAATGTTAATGTTTACAATGTTTCAATAAAGCATTTTTAATAGCTATCAAAATTTGAGTGTCATTCGTTGAGTTATAAGCGAGTTACAAAGCTTACAATTCTTTGCTATGTAAACAAAGCTTTTGTTTACATTGTGAATGTTGAAGTAAAAATCCCAGTTTTAGACCTAAAATGAATGTTTTAAACATTAGGAACTGTTTATTTATGCTTAAAATAAATAAGAAGATGGACAAATCAGCTTAAAAAAGAGAGTTTTTACTGGTAAATTGAACCTATGTAAACAAAAACAGCAAACGAGCCTTATTTGCATGAAAAAGAATTGTGAGCCCTGTATCTTGCTTATAACTCTACGATTGATTCAAATTTGATCACTAGAAATGCATTCCTAAAGCATTGTAAATAATAAAAATAGAATTTGACCAAAATCGTGGCCAATGCCCTTTGAAGCATACACTTTTACCATGTAGTAGCCATCAATATACTGGGTAGATCTATAATTGATATTAAACAGCATACAGTTAATCTAGAGAGCATAGTGAAAGATATCAGTGTAGTTTACATGAATATTACATGTACACAAAAGATATAGGTATATAGATAAAAGATTTAGTTGTTGGAGTATGAGGTAACTAGGTTTGGCTGTATATCTCGTGTACTGTAAGATGAAATAATACAAAGTAAATATCAGTATACTTGTGCATTCTGACAATGTAAGCATAATTGTTCTTGTATTCATTTGATATGCTGTGGAATTTTTTGATTTGTGGGTGCAGATGTTTGTCACTAGTCATTGTAAGACATTACATATATTTTTTAGGGTGTAAGCATTCTGATTCCTATTTTATTCATGCTTTGCTCATTTTATTTGTTTTATTATAAATGTAATAAAAGGGAACATCATATTTTATTGAATTACTGAGAATTGATGCACATTGCATCATGCATCATACTAAATCAATTTTTTTTTTACAAAACAAGTAGATAACAATGTGTAAGATGTAAATTAATTGATTTATCCAACTGCTAACTTACAGGGCTTCAGAACAATTTGTGGGGTGCTTCCTTCACTGCTTTGACAGTGTGAATCCGGACATCGTAACAAGTGCATTGAAAAATCTCCCCGAATTCTGTGTTCTCTGCCAAGGTACATTGTGTAAACAACTTGTTTTGCAGTATTTTTAATCAAGGCATGTTTATCTCATTCACAAAGACAATTCTTATCTCTTTTTTTTTGTAGTCATTAGTAAGAATTAGAGCTATGTTTTTTCTGTATTAATGAAACGTCTGTAACTGAATTATCTATTGTATCTGGAACATGGTGTTTGTTTTGGCATATAAAGCTTCATTTTCTTTTTTCTTAGATCATGCTGATGAAATTCTGCAAAAATCTTTTGTTGTTGGAACCACTACTTCTATAGAAACCAGTAGCTACATCAGTGAGACCTTGCAGCTGCTGAACCTAGAGACGGTGCAGATATGAATGAGTTGGCAGAACTTTACATCTCAGCTAATGAAAAAAGAAACCACTACCTTGGCCGTAAAAATCAGTGTCAACATTCATGAGACCTCCCAGATACTCAACCAAGAGAAAGCAGAGATGAATGAGTAGGAAAATTCATCTGCTGGTGAAACTTGCAATGAACTAGATTATGGATGCAATTTTATTGCACTCTTTCTATTAAAATTCCATGATTTGCATTATAATTTGCATTGGAAGGTATACAATCATGTCAATTTAGTTTTTTTGTATTTAATTGTTAATGCAGATGCAAGGTGCATATGACTTTTATCAATAAACTGTTTACAAAAAAATTCTTTCCGTATTTTGATCAAGTGTTCGATAAAAATTCATATTTAATGATATAAATGAACTGACACCTGTGTCAGAGCCACTGGAGGGAGTGTTCTTTCAGTCAACACTGGTCATTTGGTTTAATAAAATGCCTTCTATTTTATCATATTTCTGTCCATACGTATGAAATATTAATTTTAAGAGTGATCATCGTTTTCCATAAACAAATGTGAATGGTGTTTGAAATACGCAAAATTTAGCTTTATTGGACAAGATTGAACATAAATTCCCTTTGAACTATACAGTTTGGTCATGAAAGTGCCTTTCAGAGTCGTCTACTTTGGCAGAGTGGTCACTTGACCTTAATTGAAACTTGCAGATAATTCATGAAGACAATGCTCATGCGCCGATCAAGACCCCTCCCCCCCCCCCCCCCCGGGAATTTCAAACTTCATATATTCATATAATAAAGTTAGCAAAAACTCGGACCACCCTGGCAAACAAAATTAACAATCAGTCCCTCCGACCGGGGAAATTTTCTGAAGCCGCGCGTGATACCAATTTTTTTTTGTCGTAGTCATTTGGTTAAGGTTCTCAAGTTTTGATATTAATTGATGCAAGATTGCTCTCCTTTGAATCTAATATTTGATTCTTTTCAAACAGAAGAACAATATTATCAATGATAATGTACATTCGTTGAATACATTGTGCGCAATGGGTGATACATTCAGTTAAAGAGGGGATGCGAAGGATATTTCTGATGACATAATTAAATTAGTGTTGCTTGGCAGATTGAGAAATACTCCTCTTGAACTGTGTTAGCTAATTTAACAAACTTCTACATTTTTTAGGATGATCATTGCTGCATGTTCTCTCTCTCAGAACAGAAGACTCACTCTACTCTTAAAGATTAAGCCAATATAGATAAATAAAATGTGTTTTCTGTTCACTGTCGGATCGTAGAGATTTTACTGTCATATTTTGCGGTAAAGAAAAGCCATATGTCATTATCAGTAAGAAACAACATATTTGTTTTCATTGGATTTGAGTTTGTTGACGAAACGAAGGGCTGGCCAAAGCAAAATCAGAATTTCGAAATTAAATTATTTCCAACCTAACAACCCTGGGTTTTTTTTCTATGTTGTAATGGGGACCACAATACTTACATAAGACTTTAATGGAGTCCAGAGAAATTCATCGCAGACATTTTGAAGTTAAAAAGAAATAATTACAAAACCTAATGCTTTCAGGGGTTTTTTTCCAATGAATTCGAAGTGGTTACAAGGAAGTTTGACAGATATGTATATATCCTTATACAGTTCACCATTCGGGCTTCGAGTATCAAAGTATGTCTTATTTTTCGCTGTACCAATAGGCTAAACATTATCAAATTATAGCCGTATTGTTATTGTAATAAAAATGAAAAAAAAAAAAACAAATTATTGAATGCGTGGCGTTTCTTTATTATATTATGAATGGTGGAAGATTGTGTAACATAAACCAACAGCGAAATGTTTCGGCACAGAGAAGGCAGGATAAGGAGATGGATGTCATGTTTCAGACGACACGAAGTCGATTTTGAAGGGATTTTTCCAAAAAAGAACATTTTCCTTTAGATAGAAAAATAATTAATTTTTCTAGATCTAACAGAGAAGATATTAACAAAAATATAACTATACATGTAAGCATTGTCCTTCTGACATTTCAAAATTAGTCTAATGCATATTTTTTATTGTTAAAATTAAAATATGTCAGAAGGACAGTATTATCCTTGTTTTCCAACTCGAGGTTCCTTTTGTTTTTGTACTCATGGTAATCTTGGACGGGATGTGTTTTGGGTTTTTTCTGATCGACTCGTTTATTCTTGACATTGAACTACCGTTCATACACAGCCGAATGTCGTTACATTTGTATCTAAGGGAATCCATCAATAAATACTATTATACATGAATCGTGGGGCGAGTTTGCGGGATCCAGACGTCTTCGAGACATATATTCTTTTTACCCCTCAAAGTTATCGCTAATAGATGTCGAGTATTTCTTTGATACTGGCACAAAAAAAATCCTTGCACTATAATAATTATAGTACAGTGATTTTTTTTCAGTTGGAGAAAACTTTAAACAAGGAATTTGTTTTCATTATGAAGAGAAAAGTTCAAAACGTCAGAATCCTGTGGGCAAACTGTATCATTAGTACTATATTCAGAGGTAAATATATTTCATTAAGCCAAAGATTTTATTTGTGTCAAAGTGATGATATCTCTTTCACACAAACGATTTTTTCCTTTAAGAGATGTCAAATTATCTCTTGAACGTATACTCTATGGTAAAGTTTAAGGAAAAGAGATAACTATTCACCTGTTGCAGATATCTCACAAAGCGTACGAGCTCGTTCAGAGGGAACTGCTTTACACACACACAAAATACTTCTTGATTGATTGATTGATTGATTGATTGATTGATTGATTTTCCGTGATTTTAAAGTCTCGTTAAAAATGTTTACGATATAAAGAGATATCTCTAACCTAAAAAGATACCTCTAACTTAAAAAAATATCTCCAACTTAAAAAGTGATCTCTCTAGTTGACTAGAAAGAACAATCTCTTGCACAACGGCTTCCTTTTTGAATAAAAAAGATTCCGATTGATGTTAGCGGTGAATTTGAAACATACTTCAGTAAAAACCAGAGGAAAGATGGAGCTCCCTTGTCGGTGCTTACTGGGGTTCTGTGACAGATCCAAGTGTTCCAGCTGGTAAATGCCTACGTCATATTTAAACCGATGGACGAACAATTACAGATTTTTTTTGGGGGGGGGGGAGGGGCCCAAAAAAACGTCGGCTGACATAAAAATTCGTTCGATATCTTGTCTTCACATTGAAATGTTATAAAACCGATTAGTTTGGCGACGTGAAAATATTCAAGTCGCCCGATCGAGTGTCGAGGTCGAGCGTGTTATATGAGTCGGCGACAAACGGTAGACTGTCGACTGATAACTCTTAGACCGAATGTCGACCAAATCACGCTTCTGTGTTCAATATAGGTAAGAATATGGATCATTTAAGACCTCTTTATGTTAAAAATAATTCAGTCTCTCTAGGAAGAAAAGGTTCAAATGAACATTTGTACTTTAGTCATTCAGTATATGAAGGCAAGAAAATTCTTCTCTGACATATTGGCAAAAAAAATATTAATAACTTTTACATTTTTTATGGTAAATTCCCACTGATCCTAATCCCAAGACTAGAGGCATTATATGACCGTTATTTATTTTAAAAAGATCTGCAGACGCTGTTGTTCAAGGCTTCAGTCATTTTTTAGAAACATGATAGAATAGGAGTTTAATGGTAAATATGTTCGTACATTTTACTTTTCGCTTTTTTTTCCTTCCTTGTTTCATGAAATGAAACTTGAACCGGACGTTGAAAATGCCATATTGCAATGCACTTTACATTGGATCCAAAAAAAGTGTTACATGGAATTTATTTCTTTAAAGTCAATAAGTGGGAAATTCTGTATTATTGTTTGATTGTTTCTAAAGTCGCGATATCATATTGTACTACAAAAGCCAGTAGCGAAATTTGCAAAGGAATGCCATTGATAAGGACTGGGAGGGTTAGGTTTCAGACAGCACAAGTCGGTCTCAAACATTGCAAATCGGTCAGTGAATGACAGACCAACCTTTATATTATAAAAAGGACATCTTTCTTCAGAGAGAAAAATGTCACGTTATCATAAAATCACAATCGATATTTTAACAAAAAATAGTGTACTATAGTTTACTAATTCTATAGTTTGATTTAGTTTCACAGTCGGAAAAGTATAGTTTTTTCAAACTTGTGAATGAAAAGTGTGGAGTTAGACCTCCTCGCTAGACTTCATACATTTAGACCGCGTACCAGTATTATCTACAGATGTAACATGATTTTTGAAGATTGAAAGTGAGAACCCGGAATTGTTCATTTACGACCCCATGTACCTGTACTGTAAATGTTACCCCCACCCCCCAACAAAAAAAACCTACTGAAGGTATATGTAAGATATAAGTAAGTATTATTTTTTTAGATTTAGTAGATAATCCAATGTTCTATATACGTCAACAACACAGCCAGATACTTAATATTCCTGCTAATATGTGTCGGGTATTTCTCGTGAAAAATACACTGTATGTCCCCAAAGATTGAAAAATAAAGCACCGCGACACTAGTGATAATTAAACTTTATCTATTGTTCATGGTCTTATGTGGACTCTTGCACATACGCACAGAAGAATGGACTTAATTATTGTTGTAGAGGTCTCCTTTATTCTGGATTCATTTTCTTCTGATTTCATTTCTCTCTTGTATTCTAATTTCATTTCTCTACTGTATTCTGATTTCATACCTCTCCTGTATTCTGATTTCATACTTCTCCTGTATTCTGATAACATTTTCTCCTGATTTCATTTCTTATCTGTATTCTGGTTTCACTTTCTCCTGTATCTTTCTTGTATTATACATGTGTAAATTAATTTTCCCCTGTATCTTTCTTATATTCTGATTTCACTTCTCCTATATATTTCTTGTATTCTGATTTCATTTTCTCCAGATTTCATTTCTCTCTTGTATTTTGATTTCATATCTCTCTTGTATTTTGATTTCATTCCCTTCCTGTATTTTAAAATTATTCTTGTATTCTGATTTCATATCTCTCATGTATTTTGATTTTATTTCTTTCCAGTATCCTGGATTTACTCCTGTATTTTGATTTCCTTTTTATACTGCTGTCTATTCTGCGACAGAATCAGGTGTTCGGGCTGTTAACGAGCGCTGCTAATCATCTGCTCAGGGCGCCAGATAATAATGGCTATACAAGTTTACTTAATGAGTGATCACGAAGAGCAAAACAGTTCGGGTTGAGTTGTAATTTGTTTATTATGCTTTATCAATGTGATTAGCGACGCGATCATGTATTGATAGTTTCAGCCGCTAACCCTCCGCGCGCTGGGGAGAGCGGTAAGAAGTCTCGCTCACATCACTTCACCGTTATTTCCCGAGATCGACTTCGAGAAGAAAGTTTAAAGAAAAAAAATCTATCGCTTCAAATGCCTCAGTCTTTATGACGGGTTTTCGTGATGCATTGTCATTGATTCCAGCTGGTCGTCTCATTTTTTCTTAATTCATCATGGAGAATTTCACCGACACGGACGAGGAGCTATTGCGATTTTTTGAGGAGTACAAGAATTCCCTGTACACTTATGACCACCCGGAAAAAATCGCCCTCATCTCGATGTATGTGATTATATTCGTATTGGCCTTGGTGGGGAATTCCCTTATCTTACTTATGGTGTGTTTAAAAAGAAGTACCCGGAAAAACATCACAAATTTCTTCCTTGTCAATTTAGCAGTGGCAGATCTATTGGGTGAGTATTTAAAAAAAAAATGTTTTAGAAATTACATTCAGCGTTAAACTCAAAAAGATATTCTTATTCTATATTTTCAAGACATGTACTAATTGTTTAATGATAGAATTCTAATATTCTAGTGTTATATAGAAGAAGTGATTTAATGGATGTATAAAATCAAGACATTAGATATCTCATAACAAAATAGTAGCAAAAATCCTCTCCTCCAATCGCCTTCCGAATCAATCGTTACAGATTAGGTTTATATGGGTATCACTTTTCACCCGTCACGATAAATACCATTAACTTAATTAGATTTATCACTGTATGCAGATTTTGTTGAAGATGATTAAATAAGATGGTTTTTTGCACATCGATTACATTTATTTGTTAATGACAGTACTTTGATTAAAGACTTGAAAGATTTTGCATTGCAAACATCATGACTGTACAAATGTTAAAAGATTTCAGAAGTTTGAAATCAGTTGAATATTCCTTCATTCTCTAGAAAATCGGCAACTATATAAGATGTATCGATTTTTATTAAGATATGTAAAATGATGTAAAAGTACCAGGTAGGTTTTAATGTTTTGAAAAAAGAAATGCATATTGTATTGAGCCAAGTATGTACACGGAAAACTCGTTCGTTATATAAAATTCCAGAAGATTCTGTACTTCTTAACACTGGATGAGAGTGCGCTATACGCATTCAACTCAAAAACATCTACAGGAACCTCTCTTGGGAATACACTTTTAATTCTGTTTCTGCCATAACATAATTTCTCTAAATTTATTATTCATATATACAAATAGTGGAAAGAAATTGCAGGATAAGTTATCTGTTTATTGCATTTAATTCAGCAGATCGTTATTGAGTTAATCGTTTATCCGTTCCGTACACTTATCTTAATGGCGTTAATTTAATACATGGAATATCTGCTACCGTCAAACTGATACAATTAGTGACTGTAAAACCCATGCCACTATTGAGATAGAAGCACATCGAAATGTAGAAGTTATTATGAATTGCAAGAAAGGGGGTTCGACGCATTCTGCCATCGGAAGCACAATTTGCGACGGGAATTGGATTTACTAGTTGTAAGAAATCATAATTTTTCTGGAGTGGTGTTTGGAAGAAATCTTAGCATTTTCGTCTCACTGACTCACAACAAGGACGGAATACTTTGACGTCGTTAGCACGCAGGTTATTGGATTTAGAAAATTCTGAAAAGTCTTCAGATCGGGAAGAGAAATCTTCACAAGACTCGGCTTGAACTTGCAAATCATATATCTACATGTATCTACATATATACGTTTGCGTACTTAAACGTATTTACAACTGTTGTGAGGCGAAAATGATTTGAAATATGTTTCCATATCGCCGAAACGATACCGAAAAACAATTTATAATCATCTTATCTTGAATTTAAAGAGTTCACGTCTGGTCGCAATCACTGTCCTTCGCTTTTGATACATATAGATCTGTTAGTCCCCTAACCGAATCATTGCCCATTTTATTCAGTCGTTACGTAACGCCTTTGATATTTTTCAATTCAGTTCTCAATTTCACACTTTTGAGAGCACATAATGTGGTAAAAGCTTAATTAACTGTTTGAAAAATATTTCAAAAATGTATTTTGCATACGCTTTAAAAGTCGTCAAATGAACAGACATTTGACAAAGTCTCCCGAGGAATGATTGTCTTGATTTTTGGGTGAATGGTAATAAACCCCCAAAACATGGCAGCTATTCCTTATATTTATATCTTTACCTGATTAATTATTTTATATCATAATATACATGTTATTGAAAATATTGCTTTTTAACTAATTTTTCACATCCATATTTTACCAGTGCCCCAACACGCTAAAATTTAAAATTGATAGTTGAAATCATTTCATGCATCGTACCAAACATCAAACTATTGCAAAACTTTTAAGGGGATCGGGAAATGTCGATATATATTTTATGACATAATGTTAACAAGAAGTAACCAATACACGTGTTCACGACGCATTGTTAGAATCACAAACGTCTGTCTGATCAACATGCGACAAAGCTAAGCGACTTTTTATAATGAAAAGGATGTTGTGGTTTTCTCGTTTTTTTTTTCTGGTTTGTTTCTTTTGGTTGTCTTCTGTGAGGTGTCAATTTTCTTCATGAGAAAAGACAATCTTTGTCGCGTCAATACTTCATTACCATATGGTGATTCCTGGAGGTTTTGCCACCAAATCATCGTCTAGTTTTCAAAGCAAATTCGAACATGCTTCTAAGTTAAGCAATTTGATATCTCAAGCATCAGTTACATGGTAAAAGTTCAGGCATGTTTACGCAATCAAGTCATGGCAACGGATGACAAATTTTCTCAGTTAAAACACCATTACTATTGAGAATTACCAAGGCTGTATTCAATCAATTTGTAAACTTTAATCCTATAAAGATAAGAGAGCTAATGATATCATTTGGAATTTCTCGATTTTGCCTTCACGATAAAAATGCCATTCATTTAAAACAAAATATCAGAGATTATATATGAGAAAATAATTCTTATAAGTGACAACACCAATTTATAAGTGGAGACATATTTCACGCATGGAAATCCCGTGTCGATGAATTGAAAGCCTACTAGTTCTGATTGTGCATTTTGAAAGGAAACCAGTTCATTTCTTTCATTTTAAGATAAAGTATTATTTTTTTTCGAATTAAATGTATTACAACAAAGTTCTCTCATTGACAAAGAAATTTATGATGATCAAAGATAATTAACAAATATCATTTTCTTCCATGCTTTACCAACAAAAGACGCCTTTGTTACCTTTAAAGATATATGCATATATCTAAATTTATCTTTGTACAGGATTTTTTTTTATCAACCCGTATAATATTCATAGAATTTAGTTACGTCGCTACTAGGTCTATGACACGAGCAGTACTTTGCCATGAACTCTCAGGCCAAGCGAAAGTATTTTACCGTACCCAGTTTGTTGTTCTCTTCTTCATTCTATTGGAACAACTGTTACTATCGAATCTGGAAAGAACAAAAAGACATAAAACTAGACTCTTGTTGCTATAGCAACAAAAAGTCTTCCGTTCTTTTATACACGTAATAGTCTTCAAGATATTGCTTTCTTTCATGTAGAAAAATTCATGGATATAATATTTTCTGTGAAGGAAATTTCCAAAGCTTACTTCGGAGTACTTCCTGTGACGACCGGAAGTTACACCAATTCAAACAAAACATATTAAACATATCTTCATGCAAAGGTCTTTCTTCCCTAAAAGTGTGGTTGTTAAAGTCTCTGCCAGTTCTAACAACTCGTTGAGTCAAGGTTGTTTTTTTTTGTCTCGAGACCGGAAACAGACAATCGGAATTGCTCAATGAAAATAAAAAATAGCAGTTCTTGTAAATTACTTTATGTATATTATTCTTAATCAGGCTAACTAAAACTGTGAAGGAAAAACAGTTTAATTGATTAAAAACTCGATTTGTTTGAACGCCTCCGGTGAGAACCGGCAGTGAGGTTGACAAAATGACGCCCGTTAAACACATTTTCAACGAAATGTCTATTATCCACAAAAGTGTTGTATCTTGACCACTTGCAGTTTCTGAGATCTTGCGGGTACAAAATTTGAAAATAAAAGAAAGCTACCTAAGATATTTGAGATATCTCAGCGGAAGTAGAATTTTTTTGTTTATTTAACATCTCATAGATGCCATATGTAAGATTTTATTCTAAAATATTAAATTTATCTAACATGACAAAACTGAAACAATAATTTTTTGAAGTACTTCCCGTACCGACCGGAAGTTAGGACGAATCAAATTAAATAGATTTAAACACATCTCCATATATAGGTCTATCATCACACAAAGTTTGCATGTTAAGTCTTTATCGTTTCTGAGATCTCGTGGAGACAAGGTTTTAAGCTACAGGACAGGAAACGGACGAACGGAAGTGCTCAATGAAAACGAAAGCAATCATTTCTTGTTTATTGTCAAATGTACATTACTGTTTACCAATCTAAATAAAACAGTCAAAGAAAAACAGTTAAACTTCAGAACATTTTGATTTGTTTGAACCCTTCCAGTGAGGACCGGAAGTAACGGTTGACAAAATGAAACCCGTAAAACACATCATTCAAATGTATATCATCTACAAAAATTTGTGTCTTGATCACTTACAGTTTCTGAGATGTCGTGGAGACAAGGTTTTTTCTTTATAAAAGCTACCTGAGATATTTGAGATATCTCACCGAAAGTAGTATGTTTTTGTTTATTTTACATCGCATAGATGACATATGTAGGGTTTTATACTAAAATATTTATTGTATGTAAAATGACAAAAAATTAAAAAAATCAATTTTTGAAGTACTTCCTGTGCCGTCCGGAAGTTAGGACGAATCAAACAAAATAGTTTAAACACATCTACATACATAGGACTACATTACCATCCCACAAAGTTTAGTTGTTTAAGTCATTACCGTTTCTGAGATCTCGAGAAGACAAGGTCTTTCTCGGGATCGGAAACAGACGAACGGTAGCGAATTTTGATAAAATGAAAAAAAGCCTCGAGAAATTAATATTGACTACTATCCGTAAACATTTTAGGAAAATCTATCCAGTCTTCTCTGAGATATTCTGCCGAAAAATAAGGGGGAAAAATAATAAGAAAGAAAGAAAGAAAAAACATTACAATCTCTATAAGGTCTTCCATTGGAAGTAGTTATCTAGAATTCCGGGCGGAATTGTATCTAACCGGAACCAGGATTATGTTTTGATCATTACAAGACTAAGATAGAATTTACCCTACCGATGGCTTTCCTATTGTTTCTGCAAAATTTGGACGAGAACCTAATACAAATAAAAAGACCTAAGTCCAAGAAGCTGGACATGGAATTGACCCAAACAGGCTACATGTATACCTGATATAGATATGTGTACATCAGCTGATCATAATTACATGTAATTATTTTGAATCTTACTCTTTGGAGACATAAAAATTAATTTTGTCTGTGTCGGAGAAATATTTTTTTTTCAATTCTGGGATATCAGGATAAAGAAGGTATCTCTCTTATGGAAAAATGTTTATTTCTCCATTTTCTCTGTTGGTCTACTGATATGGTATCCCTTGCAGAATTTTCACGTTTTCGTGTAGTTAGTCTGTGTGTGTATGTGTGTGTGCGCGTGATTGTTTCAATTGTCCTACTGACAATGTTGATGTATCTATAATAATAAATACCTCCAGAAGGTCCTCGACCCTTACAGCGACTCTAACTCTACACTGATTTCGATATCTTAACAGAGTTGTTTTGATGTCCTTGGTTGGTTGATCGACCAGACGCTTACATTAGATCACTAATGGATAGTTTTAATGGGTCTAGTTTACGTAATAACCTTGACCCGGGTTAACTGTTGGCGGGAGGATACTGACCCCCGGGCATCTGATAATTAAAACAGTCTCTTACACGGTGTATCATTAAAGGTATATGCTTTTGATGTTCTGTAATGTATAATCTGCTGATCAATTTACATTCTTAGCAACATTTATCAGCAAACAAACTTTCTCTTTTCCTAAAAAGAAACAAAAAAGCTGCGTTTCTCTCCCAACGTTTTGACATTCTATCTTTTTGTTATCTTTTTCTATATCGTGAATTCCAAAGGATCCAGACAAACGGAAAATACATTTCGGAAACCTTCGAAATGAAGACACGTGATGTATACATTGGTAACTGAAGCTGTACAGGAAACATAACAAGACTTGCGTCAATCAAGGGTCAAAAAACCATATAAAAAACAAAATCACACAATAAAGTAGCCGGACCGGTGATCGATAGCATATGGACGCCAGCAGATGGTTTCTTTTCATGAAGACGGCCACTTGTCAATTTTTGTCTATTGCAAACAATTGAACTTGATATCATCATGAATAAATTACGATTTGTTGAGAATATTTGTACACTATGTGATGAACAGTAGAATATGTGTTCTTTAACCGGTTGACCTTAAACACCTCCAGGTCCGGATGCTGGGACGTGTGTCTGCATGCTAAACAGAAGCCGGGTCCCCTGGAGTCTCAAGAAGGACGCAAACACTCGATTAAGGCTTCTACCAAAGGTCGTAGGCCTGAAAGCGATAAGGAAAGAAATGGTTTATGGATATTCATGGAAATCATGATCTCGATGGTTATTACGGTTTTTTTACTTTGGTTTTCACTTTTGTTTTTAAAGTCTAGGTATTTTTAACCCCCCAAAAAATCGAAAAGGACACGGCGAAGAAAACGGGCAAAGTTCCTACAGTAGGATAAAAACTGAAATAGAATAATACATGTACCAGCATGATGTATCTTACAATTCTTTCACGCTTTGGTAAATTGAATACCCGATTTTAGTTTTGCGAACTAGTATTTACATAGTAGTACTGTACCAAATCTTCAAATAGCTTCATTTTTAGACCTTTTCAATCTTTTTATAAATATAATAGCATTACCTAAACCCATGGACAGAATACTGTTATAAGTTTTTACCCTAAATTGTAATACAGCTTATTGATTAAAAGCTACAAAAACAAGATCGAGCCCCTAAGGCAACAAAAACACTCCACTTATTAAGTTTTCTTCGTATCTGTTGAAAAAAGCCCCCCCCCCCCCCCCCCCCCCCCCATTGTAGTATATTTGGAATACTTTATTTTGCGTGCTTTCTTCAAAATTGATCGAAAGTTTACTCCTAAACTCTAGCTGTGACGAAATACGACAATCAAAGTAACACAAAGTCGTAATTGGAGATAACTAGTAAATATCCCCTAAACTGTTTCAAACGAAGAAGCTGGGTGAATAAGATGCCGTAAATGGCCATTGCTCTGATCGTACAATACCTTTTTAGCTCACCGAGACGAAGTCTGGGAGAGCTTATGCTATACCCTTGGCGTCGGCGTCCGGACCTGGTTAAAGTTTTTGTTGCAGGCCCTGTATCTAAGTTATTACTTGTCCTATCTTCACCAAGCTTGCATTGATGATGCATCTGGACCTACTTATGGACTTGAAAGACTTGGATGCTGAATCTGGGCCATGAATTTCAGATGCTGGAGGAGGTTAAGGATTTTGGAGCAGGTTGAAGTTTTGGTGCAGATGCCCTTTGATAGCAATTTCTAAGTTACTACTGGTCCAAACTTCACCAAACTTGCATTGATGGTGCGTCTTATGATACTGATGCATCAGACAGGCTTGAATGCTGAATCTGAGCCATAGGTTTCGGATGCTGGATGAGGTTTAGTTTATTGGAACAGGTGACATGTTTTATAGATAATAGTTTGCATAGTTGATTTAACTATAATATAAATGAATCGCAGAGGTAGCTTCACATGCAGAGCCTGATCTCTATTATCAAGGATACTAAAAAAAATCTCCTACCTCGTTCAAACCTGCTTGGTAGACGTTTTTTTTTTGTTAAATGATATAACATGATTCCTATGATATAGTATTGTAAGATATGACACACTATTGTTTTATATGATACAATATTATATCATATATTATATTGTAAAAAGTTATATGATACCATATGATATTGTATCAATTTTTGTACATTATGATATGATATTGTATCATGATATTGTTATGTATAGTATTGTATGATACAATGTTGTACAATATGATATTGTGTTATATACTATTTTATCACATGCTATTGTTTCATATGATATTGCAATATATAATATTGTATCATATGATACGATATTGTATAATATATAATATCGTATCATATGATTCGATATTGTATATTATGATATTGTTTATATAATATATTATTATGTCACATGAAATTGTTTTATATGATATTTTTATATATAATATTAATATTGTATCATATGATACGATATTGTATAATATGATATTTTAATATATATAATATATTACTATATCACATGATATTGTATCATATGATATGATACAATGTTGTATTAAATTATTCTGTATCATAAGGTACAATATCATATAATACAATATCATTCTATATTATACAATATAATATCTTGTTACAATATTGTGATGTATTATGTGATATGATATTGTATCATATAATACTATATTGTATCATATATTATATATTATGATATTGTATTATGTGATCAAATACAATAATGTATAACATGATACAATGTCATATCCTATGTTATAATATCATATTGCATCATTATTTATTACAGTATTTTATTGTATTATATGATATATATTGTATGTATCATAGGATGCAATATCGTTTTTTTTATATTATTGTATTGATAAACATTGTATCCTATAATACCGTATGAAATGAACATATGATTATCATACAATTTTTTAACATATGATATAGTAATACGATATTGTGTCAAAACAGTATCCATGTGTATCCAAGATCATTAACTTTGATTTTCATATAATATGATAAAGGTGGTCTCATAAAGGTGATGCTTCATAAAGGTGATGCCTCGTCTCGGTGAGCTTTGTAATCTGTGATTACCTATGTTTTATTATTTTATAGAAATTCATCTAATTTTTTTATGATCTGGTGTACCATGGAACCGATGGATAATTTCATAAACGTACATTTTAAGACCTAAAAGGCAAGCCTTGCCGGTTGTACCAGCCCTTCGAGCGGAGAAATGGATACTTTACAAAAGTTATTGAAACAACCAATACCAGATTTATAAGACTCAAAGGTTGTAGCTAGGCTTGGTCACTGTTGGGGTTTTACCACTGTTTACTGGCATTTCCCACTCGCTTAATTAACATACAACTTTATTGATAGACAACTTGAGTAAATATTGTTTTCATTGCCTTCAGATTTCGTTGAATAAGTTGTAATTCTCCTCAAAACATTTCTACGCGGAATTTGTAATCTGTCAAATCTAGACGAAAAAAGCCGATAGTAAATGCAATAAATTCCATTGCTTTCTGTAAATTTCTCAGATTCTCAATTCCGGATCTCTTTCAGGATAGGCAGCGTTCTGCTTGAATAAGAACGATTCCACTTTTGCGTGAAATCTGACTGAAAATTTAATTAGACGCATTGCTCTAAACGGGTGTTCGTCCTTAAAGTCATAATTAACGGCTTACGCAACATCAACCCTCTCTTTGTTATAGCAGTTTATGTTATTCCAAAACAACACCTATCGTGATTTAATCTCTGAAGAGGAGTAAACATGTTGTAATTATATTTGTCTCTTCATGTACCAATGCATTTCAACAGCAAGTACATCGTATGAAAGATTCACTCCAGGGACAATACACGTTCACTGCTTGTTTTTTTTTTGTTTTTTTTTCATTTTCGCTGGAATGAGTTGAAATTGGTATTGAGGTTCTTACTACAGCTGTTGTGTATCTTACTTTCATACAGAATTGATATGGTTTCATAGATTGTGAACAAAGACAATAAACAGCAACAAGAGGCCCATGGGCCACATCGCTCATCTGACCACCAAGAGCCATAATGAAATCAGATTTATAGAGTCATATACAAAATATCTGGACAAAGTAGTAGAATAAAGATATACCGGTAAAATGATTTTCAAGTTATTCTTCAGATATCATTATGTTGAACATTGAGCCACTTTTGAGCAGGATGATTTCAAAGTCATATCACATAATGAGTATTACAGTTCTCAAGAAGATCTTATGCAATATCTATAAACCTACATCAAATTGTAAGCCACTGGTGGGGCTCAAAAATTGTCCAGGTTCTAAGCAATTCAGAATCAATAATATGTCAAGATGCTTGCATTTTTAAGTTAAACCATGTATAATAACATTTAAGCTTACAAGAATTTAAAGTTTGTAAAAATTGCCCCGTCCCCCATTGTGGCCCCACCCTACCCCCGGTGGTCATGATTTTCACAACTTTGAATCTACACTATCTGACAATGCTGACAATATCTGAGAATGTTTCCACATACGTTTCAGCTTTCCTGGCTGATTGGTTTTTGAGTAGAAGATTTTTTAAAGATTTACTCTTTATATATTCCTATGTAAAAATTCAACCCCCCACTGTGGCCCCAACCTACCCCAAGGGGTCATGATTTTCACAACTTTGAATCTACACTACCTGAGGATGCTTCCACATAAGTTTCAGCTTTCCTGGCTGATTGGTTCTGAGAAGAAGATTCTTAAAGATTTACTCTATATATTCCTAAGTAAAAACCGTATGCATCATAAAGCTGTTAAAACTCAAAATCCTGTTCACTGGGGAAATTATTGGTACCCAAGAAATAGAGTCATAGATGAGATTATGCGTTCTAGAGATAATTACAACAAAAAACTTACAGCACAGATTGATAAAACTATACCCCCTGGCAAATGGTGAAGGATTATTAAATCTTTAACTAAACTAAATAATAGCTATAAACCACTACCTCCTCTTAAAGCATCTGGTCAAACTCTGTTTCATCCAGTTGACAAAGCTAATGCATTTAACAAATATTTTGCTGAAATCTCATCTTTGCCTGTAGAGCCCCAGCTCCCTGACATTCCGTTACATGGACCAGGGCCACCAAATCACATGAATAATCTTATTATTTCTGACCAAGAGGTATTGGATCAAATCCATATTTTAAATTTAAACAAGCCTTCTGGACCTGATGGTATACCACCCCTTATCATAAAAAATATATCTCAATCCATAGTTAAACCTCTTACAAAATTATTTAATCTTTCCTTATGCTTGGGTTAACTCCCAAGTATATGGAAAATTTCCCATATAACACCGGTATACAAAAATAAGGGATGTGCACAAGAAGTTAATAATTACAGGCCCATATCTATTACTTCTGTATTGTGTAAGATCCTTGAAAAAATTATATTGAAACATATCCACAACTATCTCTTTGAAAATCTAATTATTTACAAATACCAGTCTGGGTTTCAACCTGGAGATTCTACCACTAACCAATTAGTCGAAATTTATAATACTATCATATCCAGTCTTGATAAAGGTAAAGATGTGAGATTTTTTTTGGTGATATCAGTAAAGCCTTTGACAGGGTATGGCACAAAGGTGTATTATATAAATTAAAACTATATGGCATATGCAATCAAATTACTGATTGGGTTGAGAACTATTTAGTAGAAAGAAAGCAAAAAGTATTTCTGGATGGTTTTTCCTCATCACTCAGACATACTACCTCAGGTGTTCCCCAAGGATCTGTTCTTGGACCATTTCTATTTTTATTATATATCAATGACATGTCTTATGATATATCAAACAATCTTCGTCTTTTTGCTGATGACACCTCTTTATATGTTATTGTTGACAATGACACAAAGGCTGTAACAAATTCACTTGTTTCTGATCTTGATAAAATATGTAAATGGTCTGACATATGGGCAGTTGATTTTAATCCCGGTAAAACTAAAAACCTTGATTTTAGTAGGAAAAATATTTATCTCATACGTGTGGTGTATACTACCCGTGTGATAAACCTTTGCTTTATCAAACGGGTGATGCTTTATCAAATACTTCCGGTCCGAACTAGTTTTGACACAGCCCCTCGATTCAGTGACCTATTTTCGAAGACTTTCTAGTATTTTCCATATAACTATATCTTACCAAAAATTGAATTAAAATGGATTTTTTCGAAGATTTTAATTACAAATATTAAGGAAAACACATACATGTGAAGTTTATTAAACTGCAAATCACGTTAGCTATCAAGGAGTTCATTCTGACGACGCAATGAAAACAGAACACTTTGGTTGTGTTTCTATACGTCAAGAACTTACCGAAATAATGTCTCCCACCAGCAGTAAGCATCCTTATTCAATATTTTCAACTTCAAATCATTAGGCTAATGTTCGTTTTATAAAACATCAACAACTGTTCCTCGTTCGAGTCAATTCAAACTAACGAGCATTCGCAACTTTGTGTATGTCAACAAACTTGATTATTCAAGTCTTCTGATCAGTATTTCCATTTAAATGATTAAGCTCTAAGAAAAATTATTTAAAGATAAAAAATGATTTCAAGGTTTATTTCAGTGAAACTTTACATTAAAACAGTTATATTTATCTCCGAAATGACGTACTAAATTGTATTGCGCAAGGTCACAATAACCGCATAACACAACGTTGCATCATCGTTTAATCTTTGAAAAAAAATCAATTCGGGTCATATTAAGGGCTGTCTCAAAAGCTTCATAATATAAATGAAATTGTATGAGATAAATAGAACATCTATAATTGTGTGATTTTATATTTGCTTTATCCAACTCGTTGAAATGGTTATATTCGCTCGGCAAGCCTCGCGAATATATACACCATTTCAACTCGTTGGATAAAGCAAATATAAAATCACACATTATAGATATCCTCTATATCTCATCCTCCTGTGCAGTTTGGTGTCCATGGTCCATTTATACAAAAAGTTGATAGTCACATTCATCTAGGTGTAAATCTCCAATATGATGGAGGTTGGAAACAACATATTGATTCTATTCATGAAAAAGCTTGTAAAAGGTTAAACCTACTGAAACTTGTTAAATGCAAGCTAAGTAGATGCTCTCTTAAAAAAATATACTTCTCATTTATAAGACCGGTTTTAGAATATGCTGACATAGTTTGGGACAACTGTACAGATAGAGAAGTTAAAGTTTTAGAAGATATTCAAGTAAATGCTGCAAGGATTATATCAGGTCTAAGAATTAACTCATCCAGGTCTGCTCTGTATGATGAATTGGGAATTGATCTACTATCAGATAGAAGAAAGGTTCACAAACTCACATTATTTTATAAAATGGTCCATGGACTTGCCCCCAAATACCTACAGGATTTACTCATACCATGTGTACTACTGCAAAACAATTACTAAGACACCAAGATGATTTTAAATTTGTCTTACCTCGGATAAAAACAACTGCTTTTATAAACAGTTTTTTTTACCTTCAACCATAAAATTATGGAATGAATTACCTCTTCAAATTAGAATTTTACCAACTGTGTCTTCATTTAAAAAAGCATTAAAAAACATATTTTTTAGAAAGCCAAATAAACTTTATGACTTTGGAAACAGAAAAGCAAATACTATACATTGTCAGTTAAGAAATAATGCTAGCAATTTAAATGCTGACCTTTTCAATCATTTTTTGTGTGAAAATTCCATTTGTGATATGTGTGGTTATGTACCTGAAAATGTTTATCATTATTTCTTTGTCTGTCAACATTATGATTTACAGAGGCAAGTCTTTATACAGTCAATAAGCAACCTACATTTAAATATCCCCATTTCCTTGGACTTATTGTTATATGGGGACTGTAGTTTGTCTTATAATAAAAATGTTGCTTTATTCAAGATTGTTCATGATTATATATTAGCTACCAAAAGATTTAAGTCTTAATGTATTCTTCATAGTGTCATCCAAACAGCTGAACTGCTAGCTTACTTAAACAATTTTTTTGTTTTGTACATAAGTA
This sequence comes from Magallana nippona, assembly GCA_033439105.1. NCBI lineage: Eukaryota > Metazoa > Mollusca > Bivalvia > Ostreida > Ostreidae > Magallana > Magallana nippona. Next base: position 11,042,715 of record CM065925.1, read on the forward strand.
ATACCCGGTACCAATCTTAAAATTCCAGTTATTTTTCTTTTGTTTTTTCTCACTTATATATTGTTGTTACATTGTACCATCACTGTTTGTCAAATTGACTTTTTAACGAGAGGGCTCAAATAGGCAGATTGCCTGCTGTCCAATCCTTATTATGTAATATATTTACGTAATAAAATATTGTTTAAATTAAAAAATTAAAGTAAAAATTTGACCCTCCATTGTGGCCCCACCCCCGGGGGTCATGGTTTTCACAACTTTGAATCTACACTACCTGAGGATGCTTCCACACAAGTTTCAGCTTTCCTGGCTGATTAGTTTCTGAGGAGAAGATTTTTAAAGATTTACTCTATATATTCCTATGTAAAAATTCACACCCCCCCCCCATTGTGGCCACACCCTACCCACAGGGGTCATGATTTTCACAACTTTGAATCTACATTATCTGACAATGCTTCCACACAAGTTTCAGCTTTCCTGGACGATTGGTGTCTGAAAAGAGGATTTTTAAAGATTTACTCTAATATTCCTATGTAAAAATTCGACCCCCCCCCCCCCCATTGTGGCCAAATCCTACCCCTGGGGTTCATGATTTCCACAACTTTGAATCTACACTGCCAGAGGATGCTTCCATATAAGTTTCAGGTTTCCTGGCTGATTGGTTTCTGAAAAGAAGATTTTGAAAGATTTACTCTATATATTCCTATGTAAAAATTTAACCCTCCATTGTGGCCCCACTCTACCCCCGGGGGTCATGATTTTCACAACTTTGAATCTACACTACCTGAGGATGCTTACACATAAGTTTCAGCTTTCCTGGCCAAATTGTTTTTTAGGGAAGATTTTTGAAAATATCTCAAAAATTTTCAATAATTCCTAATTATCTCCCTTTGTAAAAGGGCGTGGTCCTTATTTTTCACAACTTTGAATTCCCTATGCCTAAGGGTGCTTTGTGCCAAGTTTCGTTGAAATTGGCCCAGTGGTTCTGGAGAAGATGTTGAAAATCTGAAAAGTTTACAGACGGACGGGCAGACGGACGACAGACAAAATGTGATCAGAAAAGCTCACGAGCTTTCAGCTCAGGTGAGCTAAAAATCAATCAAGATGTCTTTGCAAAGAATACTAGTATTTAGATATGATAGTTCATTGAAATGGACATGAATTGAATATTCTTTAAACATGTAATCAAATTTTGGATCAGTATCGGCCTTAACAATACGACATATGTATAAAAAGCTAAGGTACAATATATATAAATAACTGACATAAGTCAACATGTAGGGCTTGTACTTGTTTACTTGTTTGTATTTGGCTTTCCTGGGCCCAGGAAAGGATGATTGGGCATCAAGGTTCCGGTTGCCGTGTAGTTAATGACTTGTCCACTCGCTGAATCAATACTCCATCTACCACTCAGGTGTCTACTCACCACAAGGACCCGGATCATGACTCGTGTCTTTTTGTTTTGTCGTCTTAAGCCGTCTTAGAGGGATCTATGCCCTGCTGAAATTAATTCATATTGAGAACAATTCTGATCGACTCTCGCTGTGACAGGTAAAGATCAATGCTAGAGAAGTACCGGTAGAATTGCAGTACTGTTAATCGAGTGAAGTCCTTGACTTTTTAATGGAGGTTACTCCATAGTTCATTTGTCAGCGTATACCTAATTAAGTGTACCCAAGGGTCAGTTAATGAAATCAAACTTCATTTTTTCCGAGTAAATTCTCTCGCCTTTCCCCTACAAAAAAGTTATGCTCTCTTTGTCTTCATCAGTCATAGGCAGAAAGGATAAGTCCCTCTCTGTAATTGCTCTACTAAAATTGTTAAAAGTTAAGGTTCACATTAATTTGGCAAAATAAAAGAAAAGTCTGGATGACCACAGTTTCTTCCTATATTGTTGATTACTTAAATTAGTTCTCCATTATAATAAAAATAAGTTGGTAATGTTTTTGCTCAGGAATGTCAGAAAAGATATAAAAAAAATCTTCAGAAAAATTAACAAATAAGATTGTCTTATCTTTCTGACGAGATGTTCTTTTAAAATCCATAAATATCAAAGTTAATTACTGTAAACGTATTATATCTAGCGTGATGAAAGAAGATTTTAGGAGCTTTTTGAGAATTAGATATTGGGACATAGACGAGGCTCTAAATTATATATTTCATTTTTAAAATCCTATGACCTGGATGACGTTTTTTTAATCAAAATGTTGAGGAACGTGGAGATAAGAGAGTGTCGATTTATGGTTGCCTTGCATTGTATCCTACTGTACATCATCTGATTGATTTATGTTGTCTCCCATGTATAGAGATTTCTCTCCTTGAAGGTGACCTCTCTTGAATTTTCTTTTAATCATATAGTTGTAGAGAGATACGATGGACTTCTTAATTTTGATAAATATTCATCATTGTGAAGCAATATCAATCTGTCGTATGTAGATACTATCACAGCTTCATTACAAGAGATATTATTGTAAAGAAACATCACTTTAATTCTGACATTCATGTGTACATATGTTTAATTGTAAAATTGGTCAAATGATGGTCTAAGATTTATTTGTTAGGTCTATTCAATATAAATGCATGCAGTTTAAGTTGCATTTCATCATCCGCATCAAATATTTAAATCAACAACCATGTATACATAAAACTGTTTTATTCATGCACTTACATCCCTCAAAAATATTTTATTTTTATTGATTTCCTTGAGTGATAAATTAATCACACCCCCTAAAAAATGTTCCTTCGTTCCTAATTTCTTCAGATGTGTATATTCTTAAAAACCTTTTAAAATATGTATAACCACCCATATCTTGTCCGTTTCATTGCTTTATATCAATAAGTCTTTACCAGATTTTACAAATATATAAATTCTGAGTATTTACAGCTTGGTTATATTGCTTTCCAAATTTGAACTATTGAAGTGAAAACAGTAGTCGCGTTTATTCCTACATTTTGCTATGTACAGATCATTAAAAGAAGAAAATGAATGGATGAAACCTCTTTGTACAGAATTCCCTTGATGTCAGAACTCAGGTGTGTTCGTGGAGTTTAGTGAGTACACCTCTCTTTAGGTTGAATAAAAACTAATCATTCACAGAGAAGATGAAGGTGAAAAACAAACGCGAATTTCTAATTAATTTTCGTCGAATTGTAATGCCACTAGTCAGCAATTTTGAGAGCGAGTAGCAATTGATGAGGATCAAATATCTAGCTCAAGGTGATGGATTTTTTTCAATTCAAAAATTGTCAAAATAATTGTTTCAAGTGCGTTGGCACCTAATAAAACTAATAATACTTTACTTATCTGTATAAATTTGCCTTGAAGATTTCCCTAAATTTTATACAGTATTTTTTTTTGCAACAGTCTGCTTCTGGGAAGTTTACCTTCTACCGTGTTTTTACTACTGCATACTACTATGGAGCAAATACATATTTCAATGAAAGTTATTTTTTAAAATTTTTTGGCGTCTTTTAAGTTTATTATTTTTTAAGCTCAATGAATACTGTTGAAACTGAAATTGAAAAGCTTATACATTCGTGAGCAATATTATTAAAAGTCTTTTAACAAGTTAAATCAATTTACAAAGAATGCAAGAATAAATACAAAACTCAAAGCACAGCTCATCTATTATTTTAATGGAGTATATTCTGTGAGCCATGAATGCCCATTCAAAAACTTTATTTTCTATTATAACATAAGACAGGTACTAGTATATAGGACGGAGCACTAATAAAATGGTCTCCAAATACCACGATGAAAACGATTTTTTTCCAAGAACTGTAAACATAATGCGCAATTTTTAACGTGAACAATTGCTAAGTCAGCGAGCTAGGTAATCTCTAATTATTTTTACCAAAATAGACTAAATGGCTTGGTTATATGTTTAATTTTAACACAGTCTATATTCATAGTAGCCGATTTTGTATCAATTTCATTATTTGGCAGACCCTTTCATGAACATTTTTAAACTTCAACTATCTTTAAGGCTCTATGAAATTATTAAAACTGTTACATGAAGCAAGAGCAACTGACAATTTGTTATGCCATTGAGAGTGGTCTAGAAAATGAAGGTGAAAGAACTTTCACATCTAATCGTAAGTAAAGCCCCGGAACCCCTCGTCTATTAACGAAGCAATCTCTCCTTTCCATGAATCCACGAGAGCGCAAGTTAATAATTACAAAGCCCCGGAACCCCTCTTCTATTAACCAAGCAATCTCTCCTTTCCATGAATCCACGAGAGCGCACAATTATCCTCGAAGTTTATAATTACAGAAAAGTCCATTGGTGATGATGAAAAGAAGCCGTACAGTGATTTAACGTTTGGTCGTGTAAAATCGCAATGCTTTGAGAAAATGGTGGCATAGTCAGTTATTTGCTGGTTGCTCGAAACATTCGTTAAAAGGTTTAAATTTCTTACAACTTTTGCAATATACTTCCTGATTACCGTTTTGTTATTGAATCGTGTTTACAACCAATTTTGATATTTAGAGTGAAGTTCTAAAATGAAGGTAGTTTCACCTTCATTCATGAATCACGAGAGAATGGAATACTATTCTAGAATTCATCAAAGCTAGTTTGTAGAGAGAAAAATGTTGGTCAATGAATTGATTTTGGATCGCTGGGCTGTGATTAATGGTTTTACGGTAAATCACAGAGTCGGTATGAGGAAGGTCGTTTTGATTAGTACAAGATTCGGCGTCAATATCAGAGAATAAAACTACGGTATAATCAGAATACATAGAAGAAGAAACGAAAAAAAGAGAGGTTTGACTCGGTGAGAGACGGACGAATATATACTAAGTACCAGATGGCTTTCAATAAAAATAGTATTTGCGTGTCTGAAGTTTAGTGGAAATTACTTTTAATAGAAATACAACTGTGTAATGAAAGTTCAGTGTTTGGTTTTAAGGGGCAATTAGTTTAAGTGTTTTCTCTGTAAATAAGTGGGTGTCAGAAAAGGGTTTCCAACGCTGTCATTCAAGACATTCACAGCAATAATAACAGCAGTCAAAAATGATTAGCAAAATATTACAGAAAACACAGTGGTATTTTTATCTACCCCAATCCTCCACAGCAAAGCTACACATGTACAAGCATATTTTTTTTTCAGACGTACATATCTATTGTATGATAACATTGCTTTCGCAAGATACGTAAAGATCCTTTGAAATTTTATTTTTCAGTGACACTGGTGTGCATCCCCTTAACAGTGGGAAGGCATGTCTATACTCCGTGGATGTACGGGGAGTTCCTTTGCAAAGCCATGGATTTCGTGCAAGGTGCCATTTTTTTCTCATAATTAGCAAAGTATTAATTAAGTCCCTACTAAACCAGGAATTACCGAGTTACAATGTTCGATATTGGTGATTATAGCTATCTACAAGTCTTACACAATAATTTTGATTCAAATACAACGCGTTGTATGTGTTCATCAGACTACAAAAATAAGAGATACATGTAGTTATGGGCGGCAGAAAGGGTAAAAAAGACGTTAATACAAAACGAACAACTAATGTCATTTTATTATGCTTATGTTTTCCCCCTTTTTGTAGGTGTATACGTGGAAGGAAGTGTGTTGACCATTGTATGTATGAGTGCAGAAAGATACCTAGCCATCAGACACCCTCTCAAAGCCAGAGTCTTCTGCAACGCCTCAAAGGTCAAACAGGCAGTCGTAGTCACGTGGGTGACGTCCATAATTGTTATGTGTCCGTTGGTGATGTACAAGAGACTCAAGGACCTTCCGTCTGAACTGGACGTAACGTCAATCCAATACTGCATAGAGACCTGGCCATCGAAACAGGACCAGATGATCTATAACATCTTTCTGTTGTTCATTATTTACATTATTCCCGGGCTAGTAGTTATAGTGCTTTATTCTCTGATAGGTTTCAGTCTCTGTCGTAAAGACGACCGCTTGCAGCGCTCCAACTCAATTGTCAATGGTCAATACGATGATCGCGTCATGGTCAACAGACGACGTTTGGCGCGCCTCCTCATCATTCTCTCTGTGCTTTTCGCCCTCAGTTGGATGCCGTACTTTCTATTGAGTTTATTTCTGTACTTAGACTTAAGTGTAAAGAGTCAGCAGATAATGAATCAAATTTACCCCTTTGCACTGCTCTTGGGACATTCCAATTGCGCACAGAATCCAATATTGTATAGCTTCATGCATAAAGGATTTCATAAGTTTACATCGCAAATATTTCGCTGTCGATGTGACAAAGTAAACGAAGGACGACTTGTAAGTAATTCTTGTAAGATATCTGCTATTAAAAATAGCTTCTACATTTCCCTTCCACAAAGCCAATGTAAATTGAAACCCAAATGGGAATTCTGTAATTTTTATAAGTGTATACAACATTCAGATACCGATGTGTCCGCATACAGCTGTCATCTTAAATGCGATCTAAATCCCCTGGCATTGTTCAAATAGATGGAGGAAACGATTCTAATTTGTTTTGTAGGGAAGTTTTTCTTAGCAAAACCTGGCAATTATTTTCACAGATACGATTTTATTTTTTTTTCTAACTATCCCTCGAATCAATTATAATATGACATCGTCAATCAGATTGAATAGAATTCCCATTTGGACTGGACACATCTTTTTTTGTGTTTTCTGGTGATATTATAGCGGATAACGGAAAGAAATAAATCATTCATTTTTTGTGTTTTCTCAGAGATATGCTGCCTCGTATTCCTCCTCAAGAGATAATGGAAACAGAACTTCAAGTCGATCCAAACGACACAAGACTACCGATGACGTCATCGTAATGTACGACTATGATCGAGCAAGCGTGAAGTCAAGACTTATACCGAGAACAAATATACGATAGTTCCTTAAAATGGACAGAAAGAAAAATAAAAGTATTCATTTGAAGTGTTTTCTTGTTGTTGGTTTTGTGTGTGTGTGTGTGATGGGGTTTTTGTTGTTGATATTTTAAAATTAATCATCATTTTCATCCTTATAGAACGTCCAAATTATCATGTCTTAGTGGTAAAAAAACCCCATAGTAAACCAATTTATACTCGAATTTGTTTTTTAAAAAAAGACAGAATAAGGTCTGTCTGTTTGAGAAAGGATTAGCATACATCGGGGGGAAAAAACGAAGTGAATTTTTCAATGAAATGGGCCATAGTATTCAAAACACTCTAAGGAAACACGTGTCATAACAGAAATTAATTGGAACTGAAAAATCTAATCTCTGTCATAAAATTGCATTAATTCTTATCACAGAAGCCAAACATGAAAAATAAAATAAATCTTTGACTAATTACCACAAAAAAAACATAGTCACAAAGAGAACAGGGATATACGGTACATTGTAAATTACTCTGTAACCATACCCACCCTTTGGTTCATAATAGTATGGTATTAGTATGTATTCATATTCAATCTTTTCAGGAGAATAGAATTGAAAGTTCCACTTTAGTCTGAGAGAACAATTTATATGGCAGATTTCGATTTTTGTGTGACGTCATAATTTCTCTACCTTTCATGATATACAAACTTTATCGAATATACAAATCCATAAATCGGAGACATGTACCAATGATATTCAATTTTTATTTTCTTTTTAAAAAATCAGATGCTGAGATAATTTGTTAACAGCCGAATGACCATCGTTGTCATGGCATTACTTTTGATTGAATTCTATTGATCTTTTAACGCTGTGTTCCGTGGCAAATTTCAATGGCAGGGATTAACATTCAATAACATCTTTGGTCCGGATCTATCTTAATCCAAAGTTGACACGCGAAAAAATATTGATGCATTTCCACAACTAAATCCACTAAGGGTGAATCGAATATCTTTGTTACCGTTATATCATTAATATTTGATTGTAATTGAATCGTATATCAACTGTATACTAGTATATTCTTTCGTTATCTTTTCACAAGGCAGAAAAAAGTGATGCCGCCTACTCAAATAATAAAAGTGATGTCACCTATTTGAATGAGTGAAATCATCTATACAAATTGATAATATCACCCTTTTTAATAAGCGATATCACCAATTTACAATGAACAAGTGAAGAAACATATTCCAATAGTTGATACTGGTACCATCTTTTGGACCGGTGATATCATTTATCGGATTTTGACTGTCGATGTCCTTAATTTGAAAGAGTCACATTAGGAATTTAAGATGTATTTAATTTGAAAGAGTCAAGTTGTTGTTAATATTTATATACAAAAAGACTGAATAATCATCAGTACCTGCAAATTTGTGAGCTTTACTTAAGGAATAAGGATAAGTATTTTGAGGTGATAATTTTGGTCGGGACTTGATCAAATCCAATAAAGCCTGAAGGGCTTTATGATAGATTTGATCACGCCCCGACCGAAATTATCACCTCATAATATTCAAAGAATGATTCCTTATTACTTATATTTATATAATTTTCAGCAGTTGTACGATTAAATATTATAATATTAATTATGCAAACCCGCTTGCGCCCCCAACAATACGTCTTTTGGATTTATTGGGTTGTATAGTACAAAATCTATTCGTAGTGTTATCACAGACAGAGACATTGGAAAATGTAAATATATATAAACAATTGTGCTAAGATTCAGTCATAGTAAATCATGTTGAATCAATTTAAAACTAGGAACTTGATCAGAGGTACAAATCCAGTAATCTCAAGATGAATAGTTCTCATTCTTTTGAAATTAGACAGCTCTTGATTTAATATTAGTACCAGTGGTTATTATTTCAGATTTAGTTTAAATAGGAGATTTCACCTTTCCTAATAAGTGATATCACCTTTTTGAGTTAGTGATCAAACATATTTAAAATTGACATCACCTTTCTCGAAAACTTAAGGCACATACGAGACTGGCTGTAGGAGCACGAAGATGATTGTCGTCTGCTATGAGAGATAACTCTCAACTGGATGAATTATCATTCCGTTATAAAATTATTCGTGTTAAATCTTGCACCGCAAGGTAAGCTGAAATGGTGAGCTTTCGACTCAGGTGAGCTAAAGAGAGTACGAGTTGTGGGGATGAGTGTTGGTCCTTTTCTTCACCACCAAGCAAAAAACAAGCAATAACCAGGAGGGATTGAGTTTATTTGTCAGTTCATCAGTAACGGTGCTGTGGAAGAACTCAATCCAGCTTAATCGAACACTTCAATTAATATTTTAAATACGTCACATTTTCAACATGAATGAAGTTCGCCTAAATCGATGCATTTGTTTTACGGTTTCTGTTACCTTCAACCTTGGTAAACGTGGGCAGGGTGTGAATCTTTCCTGCTCTTGATGTACAACGCTAGCGTGACAAGACACCAACTTTCTCGAACAGAAAATTCTCACACGATTTCCGCCTCAATCCAAGATGGCTATGAATCATTTTCCTAATATCAATTTAGATCAAAGTTTTTTATGATAGTAATTCATAGCTTTGCTGACTTATGTGTTTGAAGGTTAATGCAGCAGTGATTCATATCCACGTGAATTCTACAAATTTAGCGGTCTTTCACATTAAAATGTTAAACTAATGCTGATATAAATTATCATTTTTCGTATTGACCCACATCTGTGTAAATTAGCAGCGCATTTCAAAGTTTAAGAAATCGTTTAGATGATGCGATCTCATGAAGCACGTAAATTCACTTTGTACTACTTGTCTTAGTTCTGACACTTGGTCGGTCATTTAGATCAATACCTATTAATCCCCAGAAGGTCGTAGATGATTTAATATTTCCGAGTGTTAATTAATTTGGCTCTGACCAAATTGTGTCGCCAGTTCCTCTGCCTTGCACTTCATCCGTGGACGTAAAGTGCTGGACATTTCCGCCAACCTCGCTCGCTGAGTATTTACGTATAATGGAGGAATGGTTACATGGTGATCACAACTACTATTCGTACATAAAAATAAACATTTATTCTAATTGCATTACCATGACACCAGAAACCTAAACGCTGAAAGACAACCTATATAAAGTACACGTCAACCAGAAGTTGATGAGATTGATTGTTACGAGACAATACTTTAAATATACATCATTTCCCTTCCAAAATTGATTGCAGATTTGTAAATATCAGCATGCACTTATATTTGCGTGATCCTATTTCTTCTAACGGTTAAACAATTTGGCTTGGAAGATGCCTCGCGGATCATGCTACTTAAAAGCAAGAATGTTTATAACTATATTATCTATCAAAATACCATCTAACTACGATGTTTTCCCCCCACTGCTATCTGATGTTATTCGGAATTGCATATTTTTCTTATCAGAGATTCCCTGTGGGGGTCGACGACCTCTAAAACAGAAATTTACAATGTCAAGGTTACTCACATGGACGTGTAATGAACATTAAGCCTTGACACTGTGGAAATGTACATGTAACGCGAAGACTTTGATGATTTTCGTGTATATTTAGCATAGCGCTTAATTTTTGCGGTAAACGCAAAACTTTCGCAAATGTTCGTGTATTAAACTTCCGATATAAAACTATTTGACTATAAAATAATTATTTTGTGTTATAACACCGATATATTTATAAACGCTTTATATTACAGAAACGGCATGAAATAAATTGTGCTAAGTTGCCTCAATGAAGAAAAAATAAGGAAGGACTTGTCCAGCTGTAATTTGAACTTCGATTACTAGTATCACATACTAATATTCAATTTTCTAGCAAATTGTGATTCAAGTTATCACTTGCAAGTCAACCATGAAAATAACGTTTCAAAAAATAAATATTTAAATTTGCGTTATAACTAAAACGTTTTATCCGTGAGAGTCACCCGTATGTTTGCGAAGGTTTCTCAAATGACACAAAACTCTGGTTAAAAAGGCTAAAAAAATAAGTCTTAGCTACAAATGAACTTCTGGAGATTTAACGCACAAAGCAATATAGCATATATCTATAAATATACCAATACACACATACTGATCTTTCAAACGTTTGTGTTGTTGCCCAGTCGTTGCCAAAAATATTTTTTTTGTACGACTTTGTTTATATTGACTTCAAAATGAGACAGCAGCAAGTAATACAAGTTTAGCAATCTTACCAACACAATAAAATTAAAAACTATCAATATCTGGTGGCAACACTTTTTTTTTTTATCAAAGATACATTCAATGTGTCTAGACAACAGATTTAAATGATAACAAAACAAGATTTATTATAAAATACCTCTATTTATTAACAATTTCACATGTGAGTTAGACAGGCTAGAACACTTTCATACCTTACATGATTCGTCTTTTTCTTTTTTTTCTTGCAAGTTTTTGTTCTGTTATGAAATCTTCAGATCACTTTTATGTCTTAAACTGCACAATGCTTGTAACAGCATTTTATAAATACATGAATGCCTTGCCAAATTCAAAATGCTGCAGTACATCTTATTAACTCTTGAACAAATTGTTACAAAATTGAATCATGGCAATTACAATAAATACAAAATATACAAACATTAACAACAGACTTTTTCCCTTGATCTATCTCCAAGAATCATAAATTCAAATATTGTGGTCCACTAAAATTTCCTTCAGAATGAACATTAATGCTTCCTTCATATTTATGACTTTGCTCACTCAAAGTGCATTAGTTCAAATTCTTCCAGCAACGGGCTCCAAAGTTTGAGGGTGGGTACAGTGGGTGTGGGTTACGAGTCTGGTGGCTCAGAACCTCTCAAGCTGAGCCTGGAGGCGCTTGAAGTGGCTGACCACCGCTGCCTGTTGAGGGGTGCTCATCATTGTCTGCAGGTCCACTAGGTAATTAGAGACGTAGTCCAGACAGGTGGTGGTGAAGGGCCGCCTACAATCAGGCAACCATGTGTAGTTAGGGGCAAAAATGTGTTATTTAGGGGGAATGTTGTGTACTAAGGGGCAATGGTGTGTAGTTAGGGTCAATGATGTGTGGTTAGGGTCAATGGTGTGAAGTTAGGATCAATGGTAAGTAGTTAGGGTCAATGATGTGTAGTTAGGGTCAATGGTGTGAAATTAGGGTCAATGGTGTGTAGTTAGGGTCAATGTTTGTGTATTAGGGTCAATGGTGAATAGTTAGGGCCAATGACGGATAGTTAGGGGCAATGGTGGGGTTTGGGTCAATGACTCATAATTTGTAGTTAGGGTCAATGGTGAGTAGTTAGGGTCAATGGTGTGTAGTTAGGGTCAATGGTGTGTATATGTAGTTAGAGTCAAAGGTTTGTAGTTAGGGTCAATGTTGAGTAGTTTGGGTCAATGGTGTGTAGTTAGGATTAGTTCATTGGATGTTTCAAAAAGATAACAAATACAACTTTTCTTAGTAAACTAATACTCAAAAGACTATTTGATATTTACATTAATTCTAAAATACAAATTTTTAAAAGCTGTTTGAAAAATCAATAAAGTTTAGGTTTTTGTAAAGCACTAGAATGAATTCAAAAATGAGGATATGATTAAAACAAAATTACAGTACTTTATATCTCAAGCATTCAAATTCTCTCTTTTCAATACTGTATCATCAAATCAATGTCGTGAATGGTTTTTACCTTTCAACAGATGGGATGATGGCACGATTCTCACATATATGTGACAACAAGTCATGTAAAACTTCCAACAATCTCAGTGGCTTCTGAACCTGCTGCCAATATGGATCCTACAAGAAATAAAATTGTAAAACATTAAACAGAACAATTCACTGAACTTTGGCATTCCATTCTTAATAGAAAACATTTATATGCAAGTTATCTCAATCATGTTACCATGTAAATACACACCCTTGACTTGAACAGTCGGTCGTAAATTTCCATGAGTTTTAAAGGGGAGACACCAATATCCAGTAAGAGGAGAAAAACCCATTTTGTATTCAAATCTAAATCACAGCTTCTCTGCTCTAAGTACTTCACTAGGAAAGCTGCAAAGGCATCAGGTTAATCATTATTAACATTTCAAGTTCATGTTGATCACCCTCACAATTATCAGAAGTGTTACCTTAATTTCATCATATTATACACATAAATATGAAAAACCTTTTGATGAATTATACTTGTGAAAAAGTTGAATATGTGATGTACTGTATAAACACTTAAATCTCTATGGGATAAGATACAACGCATTGTGTATAAACTGTGAATTGAATGCATAGTTTTGCCACCATTCAACCAACATACCCAGAGGAAAGTATCTGTCCGATTTAATATATAGTCTTCCAATTGGCAATAGAGTGTTATGCAGATTTGTTGCTCTTAGCTTTGAATTCATATTTGTGGTTGCCTCAATTTCTACAATATCAGAATGAAAGGCTAAAAATATAATAGTAAAAACCATAAACATTTTCAATCTAGAAACAGGTTTCTCTTCCCATTGTTTTAAGAAAAAAGATAAAACCAGAGCTGCTATCAAACAGTCATTAACAACCTTTGTCGACAATGTTCTGCCAGAGATTCTCAATGAGAGCCCCATCGTACAGACCAGCACAATGAACAATGGCCAGTTTACACTCGGAGAGGTCAAATCTGTCAGCAAACTCCTCATACAGCTGTTAATAGAAAAGAAAATACAAATTTGAAAAAAAAGAACTTCAAAACATACATGTATACAGTTTCTCTTGACATTCACACATATATGGACAAAAACCCCAAATCAATAATCTATAAATTCTTTGTGATTTTAAAAATTTCAAAATAAAATGTTAGAAAAACACCAGGTTGAAGATTCAAGACCTGATTATAAGATAGAAGTCATTAAAGGTTCTGATTGATGTGAACACACACCCTGGTCAGGTCCATGAGCTCGGAGTCCAGACTGGTAAGAGCATACTGAACGTTGAGTATGTTACTGGGGAGTTTACCCACAGCCCTCTGAACCTGGAGCTGAAGACGCGCTACCTGAAACCACAAACCATACAATAATCAACAATTCAGGTCAAATTCAATATTCTCAAATCAAGTTCAAATGACAATTCATTTTTGTTTAAATTACATGCATTTATCATTTATCTGAACACAAACATATATTGTAAGAGTAATATATGTAAGTCAATATGTCCAACCTCCATTTTTTCTTCCAGTTCATGCAGGAATTCCCCTTCCACAGCCGAGCTGGTCCGAGTTGACGAACTTTTGGCACACATGATCGATCTAGACAAGTACTCTATTCTCTGCTGAAGGTTTACATCCGTCCTACAAGAACACGTTATCATCAAAACGAATTACATATTCTGCATTTAAAATTTCTTTTTTTTTAATGAATAAGTAATGGTATTTGTAGTTTGTACACTTACCCATGTCTCTCAGCAAGTCGTGACAGAATTCTAGCTGCTGCAGAAAAGTTTTTACATTTCTCGTAGTACTTCCACAACATGTCCAATGCCCCTATAGCCTCTGACGGGCAGGTAGCTTTTCTTTTTAAATATGGCTCAATGAAAGGAGTCTGCACCTGTGAAAGAACCAGTAATATATGTAGAATATACTTCAAATAAAATTAATTCAATATATGGAAATACCCATTTATATCTGTATTATTCTGTACATTTAATGACATTGTAAATGTACCTCTAACAGCTTCTCTGTGAGACTGGCATTGAAGAACCAGTCATAGAGAGCCACATGGAATAACTCATCATCCGACTTCAGTGACATTCTGAAAACGTCCTCTTTCTGCCAAGTAAATGAAAAAGAGATTAAAACGCATAAAAAGAGCGATATAACATACATGTACATGAATTGTACAAGAAGATAATATTTACAGCTTCAGCTGAACAAATCTTACGTGTTTTTCAGCATCGTATGTTGTCATCCTGTTGGGGTCAGGTTGAGGGGGAGGACCTGGAGATTTTGGCACACTGGGGGCGTGAGGGTGTGACACACTGGCAGAGAGCAGATACGCCAGGGTGTCTGTTATACAGTTGTAAGATTCCATCCTGTAGGATAAAGGGACATCATTAGAGTAACACATCTTGGTACACCCTCAACTAAAAATCTAAAACAGTTTCCTATAAATTACATACCTGGTCATGAAAGCGGTCATTCCCTGGATGTCCTCCTGGGGCTCCCCGCTCCTGTAGTAATGCAGGGCTAAGTTCTGGGGGTCCCTCTTCTTAGCCAAGGTCAGACAAAGGTCGACGATGCCAGTGTAGAAATGGACCAAGGCAAACTGGTTACAGACCACGGGGAGCTGTAGGGGCTGGGACACCTCCTTGTACAGCTAAAACATCAAAACATGGCTGCTTATAATACATGTATGTGCAGAAGCAGTTATAAACTTACATTACATGTGAGTTGCATTAAAAATAAGACTTTTTTGATACAGCTGTAACATCAAAATATGGCTGATTATAGCATATGCATGAAACAATTACTCAAAATGTTAAACTACATAAAAAGTGAAACTTCTTTTGTACAGTTATAACATCAAATCACTGCTGCTTATAGTATATGCATGAAGTGGTCTTAAAATTGAACAGTGTTTAATTGCATTAAAAACAAGACTTTCATCTGGGTGTTGACTGAATCTTCATTTATCACATCACCTACTTTCAATGCCTCGTTTAACTGTGTCATCTTCTCATTCTGATTTTGATTAACTTTGGCTGCCTGCAAGAGCTCATTAGCCTGGAAAAGATAAATAATTTGTTATTAATCAAGCAATTCTACCATGCCAAAATTAAAAACATTAAACGATTTAAAACATGCATGATCTATGTGTACCTTTGAACAAGTGGCATCATCAGAGCTATAAAGAGATGGGCAGACTTCTCTCAGTCTACTACTTATGGCGTCAATAGTAGCATTGTCATCAAGGTAGCGATCAATCAAACAGGTGATCAAAGACGCACACATCTACAATGAACAAAAATGTATACGTAAAATACAATAACATTCCAAGATTGGTGTTTCTTTCAAAGTTAGATAATCTCAGTAACAGAAATAGGAAAGGCATTTGATTGGTTAGCAAAATAAAGCAACACATCATACCTCTTTTCCAGTTGCATGAGTTGAAAGTTGTTTAAAACTCATTCCTCTCAGCTGATTCTGTTGGTCCTACACAAAACCGATTTCACATATAAAATATTAGCAAATTGAAAAATTGGTATAATTTGTAATTTCTTTTTAAAAGGGGGGGGGGGGGGGGGGGGGGGGGGGGGCATATTGAATCTTGTATTGTACCTTGGACAGTGTAGAAACAATGATGTGGAGTTGGTGATCCACCAGAATCCTCCACAGTCCCAGCACCTCCTCCACACGTCTGATCAGATCATTAATGTGCTGCAATGACACTTTCTCCATCTTCTGAGCCTCTGCTGCAACAGAATTGGAAAAGATACATAAAACAAAACTAAGCAAACAACTTCAAACAATATACAAGTCTCTGATTAAGTACAAGTATGTAGGTTATAAAAAACCCTGAAATCTTCAAACCTTGCAACTTTTTGCGTCCTTGTTCATCCATATGTCCCATCATGTGTGGAGAAAAAGGAACTTGTGACATCATCCTAAAACCACATACAGATTATTATTTGTATACAGCCAATATGTGCACATTGAAATTGCTAACAAAGATTGACTTTATTAATCATCTCACCCCTCTGATGGCCCAGTGTCAAACCTGGAGTTAAATTCCACAAAGTCTGAAAGCCCTCTAACATTTTCAAGTATTTTGTTCAGGTCATCACCATTTATTCTGCTTGTTAACTGAAACAAATAATTTCAAAGAGATTAAAGTGGATATTACATGCTTGACTCGATATTTCTGTGTATTCTTTCAATATCAATACATAGTATAAATACAGTTAAAGGTGAAATACTCACATAATTTGTGATTCCTTGTGAGGTCTGACAAGGATAATCTGTGGTGACATTATTTTCCCAAATGGACCTGTATAACACAATCAATCATTCATCTATTTACAAATATTTCATAGTTTAAAAACAAAATTTATTTAAGTTTACTGAGTCAAATAAACACTCAATGAAAAGAACTTCCTGTTGAAGTCCACATGCATGAAGCTATCTGAATACATATACATGTATACTGTATCTACTTTAAAGTTGTATATAATCTCTGTTCTCTATCAGACACACGTACCTGAGAATTCTGGCCAGGTACAGACAGATCCCATTGTGTTTCCCTGAGAAGGCAATCTCCTGCGTGATGTTAGGTCCCGGTGTCATGGCGGGGTGGAAGTAGGGATGGCCCATTCCTGGAGCTGGTGTAGATGTCTGGTGAAGGCCTGAATAATCAACAACAATTATACAGCCATGTACTGAGAATATAAACCAGAGAAATTCAAGGGTAAAGATAAACAAGCAGGCTTGAAAATTCCAAAATGGACATGCACATAAGCCTGAAAAATCATCAAACTAGAAAAAAGTACTGAGAAAAGAAATCAATTCAATTGTAATGATTTGCTGGTAGTTGTTTTTCTCCAAAAATCAAAGTGAGTTACCCATGGCTCCCAGATTACTTGGCATCATACGACCATCTGTGCCCATTGCTGACCCAGTGAAACTCAGCTGGGGCTCACCCCCATACATAAAGAAGGCCATGGTAGCCCAGGTGGCAACCTTCAAGAATTTTGTATACAAGTTGGTTTTCCATGACTCTTAAAAACATCAGTAAATGACACAAACAAATCAAGATATGTATTGTATACCTGTTGATCTGCTGCTATCCTAGAACAGGCTAGAATAAGACATGTAGAACAAGCTTGCTCCAACTGAAAGAGAAAACAAGAAGGAGGATATAATATTATGTTTTTATAATTTTTAAAAACTTTTTTCTCAGCAATCACAGACACAAGAGGTGGGCTAGTTAGCGCAGGCTCTGACCTTGTGAAGCCTGAAGAAGGCCTTGACCTCCTCAGCGTCCGGACCCTGGCAGTCTATCAACAACTGGCGCAGTTGGTCAACGGGCCGCATCTTGGTGAAGATGTGACTTCCCTGAAATCAATCAAGATCTTTTTTACGTAATATGTTAAAGATAGGAAAAAACATACAGCTGCTTCTGAAAATAACTGAAAACAAGTAGCATAGAAGGTGTTACATGCTGATATACAGTTGAACTTCGATATTTTTAACACTGATATCTCGAATGCAATGGATATTTCGTAGTGATTTGTAAGTCCCAACCACTTATTTTTTAAGTATTTTACCCTTGATATCTCGAATACTCAGATATTTCGAAGTTTTTAAACAGTCCCATCTAGTTCGAGATAACGAAGTTTGACTGTACATAAATATGCATGCATGGAAAGTCAACAACATAATAAAAGAAATTTCATCGATTCAGTTTCTACATGTCTCTGAAAATTACCTGGGCACTGAGGAGAACGAACTGGCGGGGAGGCTGTGAGTGCTGGGTGACCACTGTGGGAGGGTCAGGTTTATCCACTGCAGTGGAGCTCTCCCCTGAGGTGACTTCACACATAGCCCAGGTACGACCCTCTATAGCAACAGTGCTCTGTTCAAAACAAAATGTACATTAAACATCATATAACTTCCAAGCACAAATTAACGTACATGACAAAGGAAATAAATTGAAATAAATCTGGCAAACACATGAAACTCTGAAAATATACAAAACGTATAAAATGATAATTTTAATTCAGGAAGTACATAGACTTTCTTGTGTTTATTCAAACATGCTAGAGAGTTCTTTGTACATAACCAGTGATGTGAGTGAGTTAGACTTACATGAGCTTCCATCAGTTGTACTTGGAATGGAAACGAGTCGTTACTGACCGTCCACAGTAGGTCACTGTCCTCAGACTGGGAGGCAACCAGAAGCAAGGTACCTGGAACAAAGACGGGCCAAAATATACAGCTGTTCAAAATCATCAGATGGACTCCATAAAACAAATTTACATATAATTTCATGTATATGTTACATGGGGGATTTAGAATCAAACTATTTAGCATTTCTATTCACAGTTACTTCATCATAATTTCTATACAAATTTCATGCAGTTAGCACACGCAGGTTCAAGCAGAAGCTTTTTGTCTTACATTTCTATTTTGTATCCACAATAACGTATGTCAGGATAACAATACCTTTTTTGTGATAAGCCATGTGAACATTCTGTGGTTTGTGAACAGTGGTGGAGGCTGAGAACCCCGGTGGCAGGCGAACATGAACCAGAGTCAACATGCAGGGCCGCCCCTTGTTGTTACCAAATGGGTTGGTTGTGAAATACAGTCGAACCCCTAAAGTAAAATGAAAAGAAAATTAATGAAAACTAATGAATTTCATTTCAAGAAATAAGGAATTTACTGACAGACTTTAAAAGTAACAAATCAAGCTGAGGATATCCACAAGAATGTACCAGTTTTTGTGATAGCCACTAGATGAATGTTTCCAGACTCTGACTTTGTCAAGGCACTGATGTGAACAATGGGCTTGAAGTTCGAGCGCTCAACAGTCCTGAAAACAGAAAGTGGTATACATGTACATGTAATATACATTATAACACAATATACAAGTAAATAAATGTAAAAATACAATAACAACTCTTAAATTGCTTTCAGGAAAAAACGTCTTCAAATCTACCTTGCTATTAGGGAGGCACTGTGTACTATGTTGTTCAGAGAAATAGATGCGACCTTACTCATACTCTTTCCATCCTGTCCAAGATCAAACACCTGAAAAAAAACCCCACAATTGGCATTATACACAATCTACAGAAATAATTTGCTAAACAGTGGAATTATTTAAATTCATGTGAGTCAAATTTTTTTCACCAGTTTTATAAATAATGATGTGTTTCATACTTTGTTAAAGAAACCAATATGTGGGTGAGGGGTTGGCACAAAATCCAAATTATCTTAGCCTCCATGAATTTTAATGACTGCATCATTAGAAAAATTCATACCTGAATTGTTCCTTTTTCTGTACAGGCATACAAAATATTTCTTGAATCATCTAAACTCAGTTGGAGCATTGGGTCTGTAAAAATCATCAAACCAAAGAATAGAGCAATTTGCTTTTTAAGAAAATCAGAACAAAAACATTTCTTGATAAGAAATTTTAACTCGAAAAAGTGTTTTGGACTTACCATCTTCGCTGAAGGAGAAGTTGAGAAAAGATGGCACAAGGAAAGACAATGTGCTGGTTGAGTGGTTAATTTTTCTGCACTTTCTACTGAACCAGCCATCATCTGCCTGTTAAGTCAGATAATAAGAAATGCATACTCCATTTCTGAGATCTCATAACTACATACAATTCCCTTCATAATTTATTTTCAAAAATTTGTGAAGAGATCTTACCTGGTAGACTAACTCGTACAAGCAACCATCTTTGCCTGCCATGAAGATTCTCCCGTTGGGGGCCCCAGTGATACTGACTATATATGTGTTGTCTGTGGGGATTGAGAACAAAGGCTCGGGAAGAAGGTGCATCTCTCCACTACCACTGTCTGATGTTGCACCTGTAACAGATGCTAATTGTAATATACATATACACATATAGGTGTGTGTTACATGTGTATTGTATACAGCTATAATTTAATAAATCATGATTTTAAAACAATTCTTCAAGATGGGAATAGAAATTGCACGACTCAAAATTCCATGCTTAAATTAAATAAGTACATGTATTTGAAATGTTTGTATTATGTACATTTCTATATTTTCTAAGCATGGAATACTCCAGATATGTTTGTAAAGGAAAAAAACAAGTTCACATACCATCATATGGTCTAGAAAAGCTAACCCCCAGTAGGACAATGTCCACAGGAGTGGCGAGGCAGAGTAAGTACTGGATGTGGGGCTGGAATATACCTAATAACACAAAAAAGTTTTCTCATCACATGTAAACATGATCATCTGATGTGAATGAATAGTTTCGTAATAAAATTTCATCTTTATCCTCTCTGTTCCAGTTTAAGTATTTTGACCTACCCTGCTTGGGTTTGACTAGGGCAGCACTCAGTATGGTCTCATTCAATCCATCAAAATAAGCCAGGTCTGTACTGAAAACAGATGTAATAAAATGAGTACATACTTTATCCTTTTAACCTCGATAATTACCGTTACTTATTTCATTCCAAAGAAAGCTTCTAATAACACCAACACATACACTGAGTTGAAAAACAATTTATTTATTTAATATTGCCATGCATAAAAAGTAACAAGCTGATTAGATATTTACCCATCTTCATATCTCCAGACAAAGATGTCACTGTCGATGGTTAGCCATGCTCTCTCAATGGACGGAAACAAACCCATCATACAGTTACACTGCATACCTGGCTCACAGTTAAGAATTGTCATAATCTGTGCTATCACATGGCAAAAAGCTATCCATAATATTGACATGAATAAATTAACGAGACTCCTGATCACTTCATTATTATTGGTGCAAGTACTTACACAATGTTTTATTTTCAAGTAATTAGAAAATTTACATATTACTTTTTAATTAACAGATTAAGATAAGCCTGCTTTTTTATTCTCCTAATGATACACAACATTAAATTGAGTGTTGATGTTTATTATCAGAACAATGGCATTTGGTATTATAAAAATCTTCAGTCAAATCTGTTAGTCATTCAAATGGACTTTTTTGTTTGCATTGTTTGCATAGGTTAATACTGGACAAGGATACGCCCGAATTGCTCCACCAGCTCTGGGGGTAGAGGGACCCTTTTCACATTACAAATCTCACACAGACTCTCAATGGAAATACCTGCTTCTGGTAAACTGGGATAATCCAACTCATTCAATCCACTCAAACTTGGCTGATCTTAAATATAACATTTCTAAAGTTTAAAAATAAAGCTGCAAAAATAAAGTAACAAGAAGGAAATACTGGTAAATAAGATATTGTTTCATAAAGTGAACTATAATTTCATAGAGAAATTTGTCCAGATAAATATAGTCTATTTTCTTTTTGCCTGTTCTTACTGTGAATAGGAACTTTGAGTTGATCAGAGAGATCCTGATAACTCCTGTCATCCTGAAGCTGTTTGTCCACCTGTCGGGCTGCATTCTCCAACCAGTCCTGGTGTAAGAACTGTGGCGAACCCATGAATGAAGACATATTCTGAAAATCGACAGTAACTCAACATTTAAATGAAGACCAGAGACACATCTACATCCCTGAAAAAGACAAAGCAAAGAAACTACTGAAATGAGTTGATTTCTTCAAGATTAAAATGACTTAGGTGACTATCATACTTCTTTCAGAATGTTATCAGGTCATTGCTGTTTTACTGTCACAAATTTGATGCAACAAATTATTCATACTCAATAGCTGGAATTGTGTCCAATAATGAAAAATACTTCACATATAACTTATATATCATTGAATTACAGTTAATATCACAACACTTGTATGAAGAATTATTTCACTGTGTGGGTTTTTCTTAATTAATTCAATAATTATAAGGAGTGCAGAAAGAGACTTTGTCAAAATATGGAAGAAGTAAATGTACATATAAGATTTGATATCTAAAATCAACTGCAAACATTCATAAAAAGAAATTATATTGTATGGGAAATTCAAAATGAACTTCTTAAAATGTCTGTAATAATTAAACTTAAGGGATATGTCAGCAACTGTACGATAAGTTATTATACGAAGTTTTAACTATAAAGTTTTACAAAGAAAATGTTACAGCTTTCTGACCACGTTATATATAGGTTGATCTATTAAAGCCCCCTGCAGCTGAAAGAATAATATATAATATATTATACTATTGTTTCAAGCAACAATAGAAAATTCTATTGAAAACTGAACTGGACTTTTAAAAAAGTGGGAATAACTCATTCCAAACAAAATCATATACTTACTACTGCATTACGGTAAATATTTTTATCAAGACTAACGGCAATTTACAATCAAATAAGCAAATCTAGCGAACCTTTGGATACTTTCACTTCAGCATGTGCCGCCAAATTTTAAACCGGAAACTTATACAGTAAAGTATTTGCTAGTCATGGAGCATCGGACCCGGGAATTCCGGATAAGATATCGACCGTAAACTATCTGCAGTTTGCGGGCCGTAAACTATATTCAAATTAGTTAATTTAGTTAAATATAGTTTACATCTGCAAAACCATACTTAACGGTTATGAATCATAGTTTATTAAATGAAAATCTTATTAAACCCTCTATAGTTAAACGTAAAAATATATTTTCTGATAATTATAGAATCACACATGTAAACTTTATCCTGGATACTATTCAATTTGTAAACATTCGTTTATAATCTATTTAAAATTTTGCGTATCGTAGACTTAACTGTAGTTTTGTCCGTCAACTATAGTTTCCGGTCGTGATATCAAAAAAGTGTGCATATATATATATATCTACTATCCTTAAATCGTGTTTCTCGAATGCTAAACTATAATCATTACTCGTTTTTTAATGATGGGTGATGGGGAATGAACATAAGTTTTCGGCTCCAAACAAGGTCTTTCGTGTTACATAACAAACTAATTGTGCATATGAAATATATGTAGTTTTAAATATCAAGGATACAATTTCGTATCATAAAGATCACTTAATTAAGATATTGATGTTTTGGCGTCCTCTCTTGCAAATCTTTCTATCGCACGGGCCTATATCTGCAAACAGTATCATTAAAAACGACTTTAATTGCATCTCTCTTAGTCAAAGTCTATACAAAAAGAGAAAATAAGTGCATGTGCATCGCGATGTTGATTTCACTGCAATTTATTGTGGTTTGTGAGACAGAAATCACTTAGTGAGAGGGATTATTCCCCCTTAGAGCTTTTAAAAAGGTCAGCGGTCCATCTCGTTTATTTCAAATCAGTCAGCTTTCTTTCTGGTCATGTTGTTAAAACCTGCTTCGCGTGACAAATTGATTATACCTTTTCTCTTTGCATAAATCGTAACTCTCCGTTTTTATCGCATGACCAATGCATTGAGATAAGCGCTCTAAATGCATACACCAATGTCGACAAAAGCATCAAGCCCAGGACTGAAACACTTTAAAAAATCTTTCGATGTTTGATTTTAAAGATTTCGCGTAAATTTAAGAAAAGGCTTATCACCTTATCAATCAACGAAGGTAAGACATGGTTATTAAAATACAAGTTAAACCAGAGGTGGAATGTGCAGATTTATCCAACAATGTCTATAAAAGTTCAACACACTCTACTCTTTCCAAGCAGTCGGTACATTTCGCCAAACATGGAAGAATCGGCCTTTGAAGATTTTCCTGAAGGTAGATCGGTAGACAGCGAAATTCTGTTTGAGAAAATCAAGGCTTTGCCGAAGAGATCCGCATACTACGGAATCCATCGAAAATTATCCTGGCAGTGTAACAGGGAAATCCGACAGTACGAAAGAGACTATAGACTCTTCAACAAGGAGTTTGTGCGCTCGGAAGCAAGAATGAAAGAAAGGATGGAAATATTAAAGAAACGAAAGCGAGAACTGATGGAAAGTGGTGCGCATTCTTCCGTTTTATTAAGAAGGCGTGTGCGACAACCAAACCCCAAAACAGATACATCTTGGCGTTTTGAAACAAACTTGGATAACCGCTGTAAGATCATTGAGATTTTAGTTACCGAAGAAGAAAACATCGATCAACCCGTGGAGCCCAAGTTGCGCCGAGAACAAACTATTTGTGCCGACCCGTCGACTTTGCTTCCAGGAACCACAACCATTGCTGAGAAAATTCGAAGTCTTTCTTCCACCGTCAAAACCAAAAGACAACAAAGGATTTCTTCTTTTTCGGGACATCTAAAAACCACTCGATAGGAGACTCAATTGCCCAGAACAAAAGGATTTATATTAGTTCAATGTATTAGATCTAACATACTATGTATGTACCTATATATTTCAGTCTAAGACTGATTCGACCAAGGTTTTAGCAAGAAATTTTGATTGACACAATTATGTTTATAGCACACTTGTTTAAAATGCTTTAATGTGTAATGTATTCGTTATAAATTGTTTTCTGCTGTACTGGCACCAGTCTGCAACCACAGAGATCATCTTCAAGAATATATTTCAACAGCTTTTGAGAGTTAGATTATTTATCAATTGTGAGAAAAGATATATCTATAAACATTTATATAAAGCTTTAGTAAAATTATTTGTAAATAAAAATAGTGGAACACTCTCTGATATTCAAACGCCGAGTTTTCCTATTTAGAGGCGAATCCAAGACTTTCCGAGAGGGTGGGGTGATTTTTTCTTTAAAATATGTTGACAAGTAAAACAAAACCTACTTAATATAATAACTTAGCTTAATTAACCTCAAACTCCTAATGTGGATGGGAGTATGTACAATCTTCGAGTTTTCATTTATAACTTGATTGCCTTTATAAATTTCATTACAGAAATTAACATTATTTATGATTGTCCTATTATACAGTAAATCTCATACATTGTTTTGTGTACCTATAATATTCAACTTGTTTTTCATGTAAATACATCTGGTATACATATTTTGAACGATACCAAAACAGTTCTCGGTATAATACTGGTAGTTCATTATGTATACAACATCTGATTTTCCATAATGTCTCAAATTTCATGTATTCTATATCATAAAATGTAAAATAAATACCAACAAAATTTACAAACACAAAAAATAATTTTGTTTAAAGATTGAATATTCAAACGGCGGTTGATTCATCTTGTTCTTGGCGTTGAACACAGAATCATTAAACCAATAACAATCCAACAAGCGTCATATATGTTGTACCTTTTCCGACTTTTATTTATTGTTTGCATGAAATATACTTTTACATAAGACAGGGGTGTATCAGCACCGAAGGTAATTTTCAATAACAATTTATTTTAGATAGCAAATACTTATGAGAAAAACAAATGCAGTAACAATTAAGTAATATAAAGAAATTATACTGTACATGTGTATAAATCATTTAGAAAACTTTAAAATGTCTATCTCTGACACTGCCTCGATTGGTGGAATTAGACTATACGGAATTTAAAAAGTTTAGTACATTTTTCCAAAATATGGGAAACTAAAAGTACATTAAATCAAAATACTTTCACCGTTTTATAATTTTCAAATTTTACAATATTTGACCAAAAAATATGTTTTAAAAATTTTTGGAAAGGTAAAATTTATAAAAGCCCCAGCGGGATTCAAGCTCATGATTTACAGATTCGTCGTTAACGCTTTAAACCACTTCGCTACGTTGTTAATAATTATGGTAAAGATATTTTTTTTTAAAAATTATACTTGATTTTAGTTTGTTTTGATAAGACCTAAGTCATGAACAATATTGAGGTGTCCCTTAATTACCACCTTAATTAATTTACACAACTTTACAAAAGTTCGAAAGGTTGCTTTTTGCGCAGAGGTAATTGGGATCTAATCAACCTCATTTTAAAAACACTGAACGTCAGGTGTCTGTGTCACGAACCTTTGTGTCTTCTTAACAACCCCCCAACGTTATACTACAAAATACACAAACTATGTGACCATACATATATATATTACTATACTAGAAAATACACAAACGTATTTTATAGAAAAGGGATATTGATAGTAAGAAGACAAAAAGCCCTGTGCCCCCCCCCCCCCCCCCCGAAAAAAGAGGGGTGGGGGATACAAGAGTAGAGCTCTTTTTCATTGGAGGTAAAGAAATGCTAGAGTAGTTTACTTTCATTTTCACATTATTGAGCGCAGTGAACACGTTTTTCAACAAGAATTGGTTTCCGTGAACAAACAAGGTAAGTTACACGCACGAAAACATCCATTATTCGTAAAGCACGAAGATCATGTACGTGTGTGAAAACCTATTACACATTCTCAACCATACTAATGCTGTCTGCAGAAAAAATGGATTGTATTGTAAATGGGTTATAACGCGAGCTATAGTAACATACCGGTAGTTAGCTGTTTCTATTTTAGCGATTATGTTGATAAGCCTAAAACAATTACAAGCACCTGATAGTACTGAGTTTGATACCAATGTCAGAAATGACAAGGTCATCATATTATTATAGATGTAAGACACAGAATAGATTGACAGTAATTTTACAACCAACTGACTAAAAATCTTTTAATCGTTCTGTTTTCTTTCCTATTTTTATTCATTTTTATTCTTGGGTGGGGGGGGGGGGGGGTTGATAACTTTTGGTTTTTTAAATTTGTTTTTTTTTAATGTTAGAACAATAACTTTGATTGCTTTTATTTATAATGGCTTATTTATGAACATGGAATAGTTATACCTCTCCTGGAGCTTAAATATATATGCTCAAATTCCATGCAAGAACCATATCAGTACATACAAAAATTAACAGCAACATTCTTAGTACTGTATTAGTTTTTATTGGTCTATGCTTGCACGATTCATTAATTCAGAGTGGTTAAGAACTGGCACTCTTTTTGACAGATGTGCTATAACTGGAGTCACATTGCTGACCTGGAGGTTTATTTACAGACCAATGACCGTGATGTAGTGACCTGTCACTGTACCAGAGCATCTATTAGGTGAGGAGCTCTTCTGTATATCTACTTCTTAATTAAAGGATGTAACAACTGACTGAACTGAGTGTGTGGTAATGTTTAATACTGAAAGTGGGACACACATTTTTATATGTTATGATTTGTACATAACAACATGTATATACAACATTCATTGTACATGTATAATACACACTGCATTGTATATGTTGTAATACATTTATATAGACACTGAATTGTATGTCATTGTACATGTATGTTGTATATTGAAACTGCATTCTACATGTAACAGAATATGTATACTCCATGCATTGTACATGTATTTTAAAAACATTGCATTGTGCATAGCACATGCAGTGTACATCATGGTACATATGTTTATGTTATTGTATATACCACTTGCACTGTACATGTACCTGTACACCTTGTAATGTTATTGTACTTGTATATACAACCTGCATTGTACATGTATATTTTCAGCGACAGGTATTTGTGCAGATTAGGAAACAAAGATTTATGGGAGAATGCTACTGATGAAGGAAGTGATGGTAATGATGACTTGTCAGAGAACAATGAAGGTAACGAAGATGAATCCGTAGATGACAATGAAGACGATAATGAGCAGAACACAGAGGACAATAAAGAGTGTATAGATGAAGAGGCAGCTATCATGTCCGCTTTAGGGCTACCCACATCTTTTGGCTCCAAAACAGCAACCACTGAGGTACCAAATTTTGACTAGAATTTGACAGTATTTTGAATAAAGTTTGAGGTTACATAACTTTGCTTTCATATATGTTTAAAATGCTTGATAAAAATTATTTTATGTTGAGAATTAGTGCTTAAATATTTACCAATATAGTATAGAGATATTCTTTTGTTTTATAGAAACCAAAACCAAAAAAGTCATCTGGAAGAAAAAGAAATAAGCAGAGTAAAAGGAAAAAGAATTCACAGAAATCAGTTCATGACTCTTCTTCAGTTGAAATTGGGGACATGTCTAACAACAGAGATCTTCAATTTGAACCAGCATGGCAAAGCTACTGGGAGCAGTATGGAGAATACTTAGTGTGGGAGGGATGGGTAAATAAATATCCAGAACAGATTGACTCTGGGATGTACTTAGGAATTCCTTGTATAGCAGAAGTAGAGGTAGAAACTCAAGAAGCTGTGAGGGAAGAGGATGAAGTAGAAAGAAGGAGTGAGGTGAATAAAACTGAGACTGTTTCACCAACCTGCTCTGGAAATAAAAGTCCAAAGGATGTTAGTTTGGAAAGTAAGGAAGATGAAAATAATGCAGCATCAAAAATATGTGGTGACAAAGAAAAATTGGCCAGAGGAAGTCCATCCCATGTTTTCCCACAAGCCTGTAACAGGTTTCAGGAATCTTACAATGCTGCAATTGAAAATATTATGAAAGAGAGAACAGAGAAGGAGGTTGTGAGCGACAATGGAGATCAGTCATCCTCAGTTACAGAAAATATTGCAAACCAGCAGACGGAGACGGTGAATCTGATGCACAGCTATTCTTATTCTGGGCCTCCTCCACAGGCGGAGAGAGAACATGATCCTCATGTAGATGAGGAGAATTCTGCTGTTGTGTGTGGAGATGATGGAAATGAGGTGCCACTGGAAGAAAATACCAGTCAGGAGGATTATGATATAGCTTGGCAGGAGCTCTGGAATGAACACTACACAGAATTGTATTGGTACTATTACAACCAATTTCTGAATGAGTTCAACAAACTTAAGGTTCCCAAGGAAACAGTCCAAGAAATGGAATCACAGGAGGACAAAGATATTCCTCAGTTGGTTTCAAGTGACCATATTTGTGGGGACAGTGTGGATCATACAGGAGAGTCTGTTGATACCAGGGAAGATGAGGTGGAAGATGGATCAGGGGAAGGAAGGAAGAGGAAGGCAGGCAACCAGACTTCACAACAGACAGGGCAGCAGTGTACATCAGGTACCGGTAAGTGATTAATGCATGTGATTAGAAACAGCAAAAAACTGGGATTTGTGTTCTGTTTACAGATAGCTGTGATAATTATATGTATTGAATTGCTTACCTCTGTACCTTGTCTGTATTTTGTAGGTGGTGGTAGCAGTGGACTGTCCACCAGTCAGTGTGGGGGAGGGGCACCATCAGGTGGGACAGGGGGTGGAGACAATGATCCACCTGATGGCCATCCCAAAGATATCCCCAACAGGTGAAAGAGGACTTACTTAAAAAAATTAAGATCTAATACATTGTATCATTTTTCAAACAATTGATGTTGATGAGTTTTTTTGCCCATCCCTTATGTCTGATGTTTGTAGTAAATGTAAACAAATCTCTCCTTAAATGAACATGTAAATACAAATACTGTATTTCACTTTTGTATTCAATTTTATAGGAGTATATACATGTACTTGGTTGGGTCAGGTTATGCTTTTGCAAGCAACTTAGCTTTTAAAGTTGTACTAGAGTCAGGTATATGGCATTCCTACTTGCTCTGGCTAGTGGGTTAACCCTTTTGCTCGATCGGTAGAGTGGTTGACTGGCATGCCAGAGGACCCGGGTTCAAACTCCAGCAGAGGCAATAAGTGTCTCTGTTACATTTGGCGCCCAAGTTGGGACCTGGGTATTCTCTGGCGGGTGAGAGAGATTGTCTTCAGTACTTCGCCCAACAGGTGTTGGCACTCCGGAAGAGCCGAGGATGACTCTTTCCTTGGAGGGGGACAATGTGGTAGAATCAGGTATATGGCATTCCCACTAGCTCTGGCTAGTGGGTTAACCCTTTAGCTCGATCGGTAGAGTGCTTGACTGGCATACCAGAGGACCTGGGTTCAAACCCCAGCAGAGGCAATAAGTGTCTCTGTTACAAAGTGTGTGTGTGTGTGTGTGTGTGTGTGTGTGTGTGTGTGTGTGTGTGTGTGTGTGTGTGTGTGTGTGTGTGTGTGTATATATATATATATATATATATATATATATATATATATATATATATATATATATAAAAGAAAATGTAAAGTAGCACAGTTCATGCAAGTATATATGGTAATGTCCTTAAACATGTTGTGTTCTTTTATACATATTTGGGTGCAGAAACCATTGATTGTTAATATCTTGAGAATCATCAGCTTGTCTCCTTAGTATATTGGGAAAAATATAACCTTTTTCAAAATTGCCACTTTCGGGTCATATATGCTTCTTAACCAATTCTTGGATAAGGTAAATATATAGGCCACATTTATATAAAGGTCTACTATTGTATCAGAGTTTTTTTATTTGATCTAGCCATTCACAAGATGATACCCCTTTAGAAGAAGATGGCAGGGCAGGATTGAAATTCATGGGCTTTGCTTTAACAGAAGAAAATGAAGATGCACCAAAAAGGTATAGATGTGGAAAGAATGTTGAATTTACATGTTATTGGTAAATATATTAGTACTGACTGTTTTTAATTTTGAAAATTTTTATCATTGTGTAACATGATAAACTATGAGAATACACAAATTAAAAACATGATATTCTCTTTCATAAAAGACCTGCAAAAACTTCAAGAATGACAGTTGGAAAAATAAAGTATCATGACAAAAAGGCATTTTGGAACAGTAAGAAAATGGACAAAGGAAAAGAGCCTTCACACTTCTGGTATGATGATAAAGGTGAAAAGTTATCGTTCACAAAGAGTAAGGCCCTGAATAAGGTGAAACGATTCCTTGAAAAGGCTGATGATGAAGATAGAGAATTAGATCAGAAGACAGAGGGAGATCCTGGTGTGTGTAATGAGAGTGTATTGGATCTAAATGACTCGGATTCTTCTTCATCTTCTGATGAAAATTCACAGCAACAAAAGCCTGGACCTCACTTTAAAAAAGATTCCGAACAAAGTAAAACTGTAGACTCTCAGTTGAATGAAAATATTCTTTCTGAAAAAGAGATGTCAGTTGAAACTTCCTGCACAGGAAATGAGACAATACAAATTACCAGTCACAAGAAGAAAAAGAAGAGAAATAAAAAGAAAGTGAAAATGCCTCCAGAGGTGGCCAACAGTGAGGATTTGAGGAAGTATTGGGCCCAGAGGTACCGCTTGTTCTCAAGATTTGATGAGGGAATAAAACTGGACAGAGGTATGTGTACACATATATATACTCTTTATAAATTGACTTGTTTTAAAATAAAACATGTTTGCAATTAATGAAATTTTCTTACTCCATAAGTTGAGGGATTTTTATACCCCCTGGCAGACGAACAAGGTGATTTCTATAAACCCCCCCCCCCCCCCCTCCAAATTTTTTTGCAGCCTGCAAATAAAGTTTGGGGGGTATATAGAAATCACCTTGTCCATTTGTCCTTCTATCTGTCTGTCTGTCTGTGCAATCGTGTCCAGTCCATATCTTTCTTATAGAGGAACAATGAAAGTTCCTACTTCACATAAATATTGCTTATGACCTGAGGGTTTGTCATGATTTTGACACAAGGTCATTAAGGCAAGTTCAAGGTCACTTGAAAGAAAATTGCATAATTTGTGTCTGGTCTATATCTTTCTTATGGAGAAACATTGGAAGCTACCACTTAATACAAAGACTGCTTTTGACCTGAGGTTTATCAGTCATGATTTTGACCAAAGGTCATATGAGCAAGTTCAAGGTCATTGCTAAAATAATGCATAAATCCTGTCTAGGCTATATCTTGTAATGAAAAAATGAATAGAAGCTATAATTTGACACAAAGATTGCCTGTGATCTGAAACTATGTCCTGACCTTGAGCTTTGGTCATTTGTGCAAGTTCAAGGTCACTTTAAGAAAAATGGTGCATTCATTATTTTCCAATAGAGAAATACTCAAGTTATTATATTTTCTTAGCAGGGGGTATCATTTGTGAGCTTGCTCACAGTACCTCTAGTTAAGCTTGATGGGTGGAGAACTAGGTTTTTATTCCAGTGAACAGTTCAAACCTCAGGAGAGTTATGAACCTTTGTGTTAACTAACACATAATGGACATTCTATATTTAGCACTACATGATTCTACTTTCATATGAAACTTTTATCATCTTACTACATTCCTCAATCTAGTCTCACAGGAAACATTTCGTTGCTGTTTTACAGAGGGCTGGTTCTCAGTGACCCCTGAGAAAATAGCAGAGCACATTGCGGAGCGATGCCGCTGTGATGTTATTGTGGATGCTTTCTGTGGAGTAGGGGGAAATGCTATACAGTTTGCATTCACTTGTGAAAGAGGTATAAAATATGGTTGTGTGACATGAATGTGCTGTAATTTAAGCAAATCTACCATGGTTTAACCAATATTTGTTCAAAACCAATCATCATTGTTGAGTCATCCACATAACCAAATGTTCATCTAAAAAGATATCTGGTATCAGATTGTATTGATAGATATATTATGCTCAAAACTGAATTTAATTGAATCTATAAAAAGTTTTGCCCACAAATATTAATGAAATTACATTACTGGTATTTCATTATAAACAGGACCAAAATTTGTATTCTACGGTGGTCATGAATACTTAGTCACCTAATTTTGAGGATGTGTTTTATTTTTACAGTTATAGCAATTGACATTGATCCAGACAGAGTGGCCATTGCCCAGCACAATGCCCGCGTGTACGGAGTGGAGGACAGGATAGAGTTCATCATCGGGGACTACTTTCACGTTGCTCCAAAAATCCAGTCTGATGTTGTGTTTCTGAGCCCTCCCTGGGGTGGTCCCGAGTATCTGGGAGCTGAAGTGTTCGATTTGGAGACCATGATTGAGTTAAAATCATATCCTTTTACAAGAATGGAGATATATTTGTTCTAGAAAATAAATCTTTTGTATTTTAAAGGATATAACTTTTGTATGTATTCCTTAATTATGTACTTCAGCAATTTTTGATGTAGCGAGAAAAATCACAGACAATATTGCCTTCTTTGTTCCAAGAAATGCAAATGTTGAACAAGTAAGTATAATGAGATTGAATTTTTTGAAAATAAAAAAAGACCTTCAGAATTATGCTCAGTAATTTTCATTTTACAATTTTTAGCTGACATTTTTGGCTGGTCCGGGGGGAAATGTGGAAATAGAGCAGAATCTTTTGAACAATAAACTGAAGACAATCACAGCATATTATGGTGAACTTGTGTTGGAAGGAGAGCACATAGAGGAAGCAGCACAGAATGTGGACAACATTACAGAGATAGAGCAAACCAATCAATCAGATTTAACTTAATAGACGGGAAACATTGAAGATTTTATTTACTGACATTAAAGAAGAGCATGACTACTCTGCTGGATGAAAGAATGTACATGTAGTTAGGAAAAGAGGAAAGTTTACCAGAAAAAAATAAATGAATAAAAAACATACTCAGTTTATCTTTTTAGTCAATTTATAAACATATTCGATAAATATTTGACATTGTTACATACAGTTGTACATTGATCAATGACAAAATGAATAAATAGTGTGCTTCTGGTTCCCTGAAATTAAAATTAATATACTGTAAATTCCTTATTTTATGCGAGTAATTAATTCCGCAGTTCAACAGTTTTGCATCAAATTGAGAGAATATAAAATAGCAAACGTCAAATTTTTATCATAGTTCAATTTAGTTTATGTGTCCGAAAAATAAAAGCGAGATTTAAAAATCTGTGAGATGTACCTCTTGCGATTTTACACGTATATTAATTTATTCCTCAAGTTTAATTAGGAATCTACAGTACTTGCTGGTAGTACATGTAAATTGATTTTGAATTCCATCGATACGATTTATTCTGGCTGATGACAAAGAGGTCAAAATAATTTAATCATGACAGATAAGTTAATTGTTAGATTGTCAGATTGTTGGGTAAAAAAAATTGCTCTGTGGCCAAGGACGGTGTAAAAGGGCCATGGTCACGATTTTGGTGAAATTTTATTTTTCTATTTTTATGGTTAACAGCTCTAGAAATGCATTTCTAATGATCAACCAAAAATTGAATACCAGTCGTAGAATTGTAAGCAAGCTACAGAGCTCACAATTCTTTTTTATGTAAACAAGGCTCGTGCCCTGTTTTTGTTTACATTTGTTCAATAAACTGGTAAAAGTTCTTTTTCAAGCTGATTTTTCTCTCTTATTCGTTTTGAGCATAAATAAATAGTTCCTAGCATTTATCACATTCATTTTAGGTTTAAAACTGGAATTTTTACTTCAACATTCAAAATGTAAACAAAAGCTTTGTTTACATGACAGAGAATTGTGAGCTCTGTATCTCGATTACAACATGACGAATGACACTCAAATTTTGGTTGACTGTTAGAAATGCCTTACTGAAGCATTGTAAACAATAAAAATGGAAATATAATTTTTGACCAAAATCGTGACCATGCCCCTTTGATATCAAAGTCAATGTGTTATGTGTCATGTTAAAGCCTAGGAATTAACTTGGCTGTACACATTAACAGATACATGTAGTGCAATTTACTGTTGAAGAAAAAGAGAGTAACAACTTTTAATTACCGTTTCTTGAATTAAAGACTAGATGAGCACTTTTGGATTTTAATCTAGTTTTTCAAATCTACTTTGTTCGGACATATGTTCATCATACTTTTAAGCTAGGAATTAGACTTTGTAAAGCTGCTTGGGTCAGAGTTATCACAGTTGGCCATTGTTTTTCAGTTGAGGAATGTGGTTCTTGAGCCTCTTGTTTCATATCTTTCGGCTGTTTGGTCAGAGATGAGATTAAACTGAACAAGCACAGAGTGTCTGATCATATCTATTTTTAGACTACTAAATATCCCTTCTTTTATATTTCTCATCATTAGATTGATTGTTGTATCATGGTAAGCATGGTGTGTCCACACTTTGTAAGCAAGATAGATTGATCATATTTCTTAATACAAAGGTTGTTATTTGCAAGAGGGTGTACCATATTTATTTTCAAAGGCAGAGGTTGAAGGCCATGGCCCCTTCAGTTAGGTGAGATGACTTTATACAGATTGCAAGAGGAAAAATATTTCCATTTCCAATGTAGCCACAATTCCTGGTATTAAAACCTTTTCGGCAACATGCAGATGACACCATTAAGGGTAGGATGATTGTATTGGGTAAACAATTTGCTCATAGCATGAGGAAGAACCCCATTTACTTGATATATTACATTCCATAAGTGTACTGTTAAAACTATGATTCTCAAACATATTAGGAAAATCAACTAGTACATCAGTTGATAAATATTATCAATTTTAACTAGATTTAGGGCATGAATGCACACCAAATGATATCTATTTGCTACATATTGATAGGAGATAAATAATTATGTTTATTTCACTCTGAGCAAATTGTAAAATACATGTATACTTTTCAGTCAGAGAGAAGGTCAGGGTTATAGATTAAATCGTGAAACAGTTAGATTGCTCACACCATATCTCTGTCAGAAAATAGTCCGAGCTGTAAAATACATGTATAATGTTTCAGTCATAAAGAGGGTCACGGTCACGACACAGATCTTTGTATGAAAATAGTTTGAACAGTTCCTCTGAAACGAAGGCAACTGCAAAATGAGGAAGTGAAAGGTCACGAAAAAGTATTTGACCACACAGGCTTATAAGAACACCGATTCTTTCCTGTTCTAAAAATAAATTTCCTCAAAGAGCTGCATTGGCAATATCATTTCTTTGTAGTTAAATTATTTAATCATTGGCTAAGACATGCATGGTTATTCAAATCAAAACATAGGTGAAGTCATTCAGTTTTCAATTTATTTATCAATGCCTTTTAAAATATGTGTAAATAAAACTGACATGATTCATACACGTACTTTGTTATTGAATTGTCATCAAAATTTAATACAAAATCACACACAATCATATCAAAACTCAACATAATGTATATATTTTTGGAGAAATGCTTTGATGATATATGTACTTGTCTGCATGCCATGTACCAGGTACTTCAATGGGAACATTAATTTTCCTGGAAATCATGAATAAACAAACAATATTGCAGACAGATTTTCTAAGAGATGCTAATTAACTGAACACAAAATTTTTCTGATGATTCCTTAAATGCTATTCAATGCATCAGCATTTTCAATGATTGTACATAAAATACAAGTATCATACTAATTGTGTACTTCAAAAATACTACTCGAGTTTCTGTAATAGAAAAGCTATCTTTGCCTCCGAAAAAGAAAATGAAATATGTCTTAATAACACAATTAGCAAATTTAAAACTAAAACAAATCTCTACATTTTATTTCTTTGGTACATGTATATAATCTTGGAACCTTACAAATGATTGATAGAAGAAGCAAGACCAACCAGTGTTTTTCAACAATGTAAATAAATGCGTTATATATCGATAAAAAACATCAAATGCCATCAATCAATTGGACTGTCAACATAGTGTTTCTTTAAGATACAAGCACAGGTAACAAAACAAGCTCACAACATTCTTTTCAAATACAAACAAAACTTTTACAACCATTATATTTTTATGTAAAAATTAATCTTTGAAATATAAATACCAGGTACCTATTTCATTTTTTTAGAATATACTGGTTACTGGAATTCTTATAATTTGTTCTAGAAAAGTTACGTTTCCATTTCTTTTACATGTATATATAAACAACAATGTAAATGTATATGAGCTCCATATTTTTGATTCCATGTATACATGTATGTGTATGGATTGCATAAACCCACCCCCTTTCTCTCGTCAATACCAGGTAAGATGATGAACCAGAAAGTTGAAGTGCCGATCACTTTTGAATCAAATGATTCTAGTGTTTTACAGACACCATAATCTTTACAATATGCAAATCTAAGATTACTTCTTTCCATTTGCACCTTAAATTCTTACACGTAGTAATGTGCATATGAATATTTTAAATTGCACTGCACAAAATGCTGTTTGTATACAATTCTTAAAAAAAATCTTTAATATTTAAATACTCATAAAAAATCAAAAACTATATTTGATGCAATAATCTACCAAAAAAATCACATAAAGTAGGATGAATTTCAAATGTGAGAAAGGATGTCTCTGCAAATAGATTTGTGACAGACAGTCTGAATACTTGTAGGGGGAGTGGAAGCAATGATAGAAGTTATTTCTTGTTGCTTTCTGAATGTTTATCTTTGTCTTTTTCCTTGATAGATTGATATCTACTTTGTGCAAATCCACTTCCTGCAACAATCAAATACAGAGTCATTAAATAGTACAATGGAGAGAGGAGCAAATTATTGTTTATAATATGATCGGTGTGTAGTTATTTCAAATCACTAACAGGTGATTTCATAAATTCAAATCAAGTACTGGTATTTATTGATGTTATCTGATAGAACATGTAGAATTTTATTATTATATTACTTTATGACAAATATTCTGATGCAAATGATTAAAAGATAATGACATCTAGCTTACATTTTCAGTTTTCATAAATTAAATACTGTAAACCAACTTATATTTGAGACACCCTTAGTTTGCAATTTACCAGGGATAAACTGGTTTGTGGTTTATGACAGAGCCGTTGTCAATTAATTTAATTTAAATAAATTTGAAATATTTTAATACATGTACTGTAACGGAATGGTTTTTGGCTAGAAAAATTTAACATTAAGATGATTACGAGAGCCTCACAAAATCTTCTAACACATGAATAAAATTTGGTTTAACATATGTGTTTATTTTTCTTTGTACCTTCTTGATCCATATTTTTCAGATCTGTCATTTCATGTTTTAATCTCTGCCTCAGTATATGCTGCATAAGTTCCCTTCTGAAATATCACAAGCCCATAAATAAACTGGTACCTCTGACAAAAAACAGAGTTGGCTTTAAAAACTACCAATAACATATAAAATTGAAAGATAAGGAAAACCAACCTATGGTTTGGGTTTGCAATGCCCATTTTCTCTAGCTTGATTTCATTCATCCTAATAAGTGTTCTTCCTGTTTGCCAAAATTATTCATTAATCAT
The DNA here is from genome assembly GCA_033439105.1 of Magallana nippona. NCBI lineage: Eukaryota > Metazoa > Mollusca > Bivalvia > Ostreida > Ostreidae > Magallana > Magallana nippona. The sequence goes on from CM065925.1 coordinate 11,081,014, forward strand.
TTACATGTATATATATAAATACATATCTTATGGTATGAGATAAAAGATTGATTTGATGAGACATTTGTACAGACCAGACAAGACTTACTGATTCAATTTCAATTTATTTCATCAATTAATGGCCCTCAAGGAGCAACAAGATCTTATAAATATGTATACACAAGTGGGAAGAAGTTGCATGTTTATAAGGAAAACATACATAAAAATTTAAACATATACATGGACCAGTACATACCGGTACTTATCTATATCATACACATACCAGTCACTTCCTGTTCAAGCAAAAGTTCCCCATACTTTTCATGGAGAGCACCACACCATTTCTTCATCCATTTGTTCACATCTGCGCAGTCCCAAAAGTACAAAGGTTTAGGTTTACTTTTATTTGGCTTTTTTCCATGAGGGTGAACTGAACTTGATTGGTCTCGTGTTCGTGACTACAAAAATAATTAAGATAATTTGTGAATGCTTGGACATAGAATTGTTAACAATAGTTTAATCCACTGTATGATTTTGAGAGAAAAATATCTTTTAGTTTTATGTCCAAAGTAGTTTGACCTTTCATTGCAAAACCTCAAAATCAAAATATATTATGACACTTGTGGGGTACCTGTGTACAATACTTATGCATATCAATTAAAGGGTTCTCAACATACTGAGCAGACACTATCTTCCTATTTGCTGACTGTTGAATTGTAACCGGTAGTTGAGGATGAGTGAGTTACCTTATCTGAAGTTCCTGATGCGCTCATCTAAACGGACACACGTAAAACATATTAATATATTTATCTAATACTAATGATGCTTCAGTACTTTGTTTTTGTATGAACTGAGTGACTTTGAAATTGTGACCAGAGTCCTTCATTAAAACAAATAGCAATAGCAGTAATATTAATAAGTCTATCAGGCTATCATCTAAAATTTCAACACTGCATGTCTCAGAAATAAACTGTCTCAGGAGGTGCAATTTGCTATTATTTATATCCCAGGTGATGATGTTGAAAAATTCAATAAAGATGCCAGATTTAACATTTGACAAGTGTTCGAAATTGTAAGGTATACAAATTTTTTTCAATCACTAAAAGTTGATGGAAAAGAAACCTGGGAGAAAGCAATATACAGCGTTATGTCATGAGCAAAATCAATCACGACAATGTACAGAACTCAGCTGGTCAGATAAGTGGGTTCCTTACCATGCTTACCTGCTGGCGATGGTCCCCAGCTCTTTGTTCTGAATTCATTACTTCCAAAAATAGTTGGATTTATTACATATTGTTAACTTAATCTCTAAAGAATTCACAGGGTCATTTTCAATGCGATGTTTTTGACAGTTTACAATGTGACAACGAACAGGGAACTACAAGGAAAATTAAAACGGATATTGAAGATCGGTAGATAAAAGTAAAATCTAGTAACTGGAATATTCCGGATAAAGGATAGTTCTCAATAGATAAATAAAAAAGAAAAAGAAAAAAAGAAAACAAAAAGATAGCGACCTATGACAATAAAGACCAACATTGACACTTCACCAGATACATATATACATCTGAGTTCAAATACATTCTACATTATACAAGCGAAACAAGGGGGCCATCATCATATTCATATGACAAAAAAAAAAAGCTTAGATGGCACTTGAAAAACTTACAGATCAAAATGGCAATGATTTTTTTTATGAAGATATGTTATCAAAAGTATTTGCAGGAAAAAAATGATACATAATGTTTTATTTAAATTATATTTAAGATCTCTCTCTCTCTCTCTCTCTCTCTCTCTCTCTCTCTCTCTCTCTCTCTCTCTCTCTCTCTCTCTCTCTCTCTCTCTTGCGATATACGGGGTTTTTTTCTGGCAAAAAACCATGTGTCAAAAGATAACTTTGAGCCATATCGGTTATTTATCGATTTATCCTAGCACTTCATTGAATTTTTTTTAAATGTCGTATTCAATCCGCTCAAATAATAATTCTGCAGGCATTTAAATTTATTGTTAATGGTAAGGCACACAAACAAATAACTTGTAGAAGAACCATCATCATGGAGGTTTCCCGGTTGGAAAACAGTTCCCTTCGAGAGGAATATGTTCTAAAATTGTGGGACAGTTATATCTTGGACAATTTAGTGGAAGCGGATCCTTGTCAAGTAGGAATTTATGACGTCAGGACCAAACGTCGGATCACCAGTAGTGATGGTTTCTGGGTATCTCCAAAGGAACTCGAAGTCGTGATCGAGGGGGTTACTTATCCAGACCTCGTCCAGAGGAACGGACTTGTTATCAATGGGAAAACTTACGACGTCCGATTAGCCGATGGGAAGAATGGAATATTCGCTCGTAAAGAGTTCCACGGATGTACTGTGTGTAAAACGTTCACACTTCTTATCATTGCTGTGACGGACGAACGGTACGAGGCCAAAGTCTGCAATGAACAGGTCATGAAACTTGGCGATTTCCTAAGGAGAGCGGGATTATAACTGGAATATAAGTTGAACTTTTGACTCTTTAATTAGGGATCTACCGAGGAAATAAGGGATCTACCGAGGAAATAAGGGATCTACCGACGAAATACTCAAACAAAATGTCAATGTCGCTTTACAATACAGAATCACATCAAAAAAGGCAGTATTGAATACTTTGTATATAGTCTTCGTTTATATTTGAGTATGATTGTATTAACACGTTATAGATGTATTATAGAAATGTTAATAAATAAGATTCGCATAAGTAGAGATTTTTAGTTAAATGGAACGAAACACGGTTAGAGTGAAGCACCAGAAACGAGCGTTATATAAGTTTATAATACAATTATATAATTGGGGGATGAAACTGTCTTCTCTATTAAGAGTGAATTCGTTTTAAGTGCGTTCACTGTAACAATGTTTTCACTGTAGTATGTATAGTATGTAAAGACGAGAGTCAATGTGGAATGTTGATGAAATGAAAACAGAATAAGTTGACATGTATATTATCAATTTTTTTTCAATGACAAACGGAGAATGTGGACGACTTTGCATAAATTTTAGATATAAATTACTATCATAAAGAAGGGTTATACTATACTTTGGTATATGAAGCTTGCATGTCTACATGAGGTAAGTACATTGCCCTTGGGTTTGGGTATATATAAAGTCTTACCATCCATGTCAAGATACAAGCGATGAAGTTTGGAGTATACTCTGTACTGACCATTCTTTGGTATATAGAATAACGAGTTTAAAACCACACAAATGTATATACGATTTTAATCAAACACAACTGAACCTACATTTATAATGGTAAAATTGTACATGCATACATAGATATCATAAAAATTATAGGGTCCAATAGTCCTATTCTTATGTATATGTAAAGCAGACTAAATGTGTCCTACATTAACAACATTTTGAGTTCGTCTTGATATAATGCATGAAATGAATTCATTATTGTGTTTTGTTTGTTTGTGTAATTTTTTCTCTCACCAGATTAGGTTTTCTAGGCAAGTGATTTGGATTGCAATTATTTTGAAATAATTTTGTAAACTCTTCATAATATTTTAGGCATGCAGAGCTCAAAAATTTTCTAGCAAAGATTATCGCATCGTTGAGATGTGGAACAATAAGCTTTTGAAAGCAGTGCAATTGAACTACCGAATGAACACAAATAAAGTCATACATTATCTTAGCCTTCTTTTTGGTAAAAAAAAAAAAAAAAAAAAAAGAATTAGACTCTGACATGCATCTAATTATTTGAACTACTTATTAGATTTGAGTGCCGGGGGGGGGGGGGGGGGGGGGGTTGGGGGGGTTCCAAGGGATAATTGTGCTTGCAGGGGGAGGGGGTCCGAGGCATATTTTGGTAATTTTACTTTGGAAATTTAAAATCATTAACACCCCCTCTAGATTTGCGCATGCAGTTGATTTGCGTTTCTAACAATTAATTCATTGTGTATAAGACACTTGAGATATTTATTAAAGTGCATTATATCAAAATATAACCATCGTTTCAATTGTCCAAATTGTATTTTACCATTAAATGCATTGAAATGTTTTTGACTTCTATATATAGGCACTAATGACTTGCTGATCAAAAAGCTTACCTGTACACAATATTGCGCTATCCCGTTAGGTATCAAAGTCATAAAAGAAAAAATAAATAGTATATATCAATTTTATTGTTTATGTAGAGACTTAACGTCACAAAAAGTTTGGTGATATTCCAGTATTCATTTTATGGCAATTCTCCTAAACTCGAATAAGACGGTGATTGAGTTATCAAAGTTCTTCGCTTCCGGTTTTTAGTTTCGTTTTGATGCCGAACACATAACATCATGGTAAGAATTTTGAATTCTTTATATCCAGTGGACTGCCCTCTTGTTCACTAACTGCAGGCTGGATATTAAATAAGCCCTATGTAATATCCAGTCCACAGTTAGTGAACAAGTTGATAAAGCTTAATTATAGAGGTTAAAGATTTGTGTTGTTTTAAATGTTACGTTGTTCAATATCGAACGACATAGTGAAGAGCCGACGTAAATCACAGAGGTCTGTGCTTAAATTGAATACTGTGAAGATGCTCTCCATATTTGAGTTTATTAACTGTGGACTGAATATTACATTATGCATAAAATTAGAGGGCAAAGCCTTCTCACATGCACTTTTGGCCCATCAGAGCGAAGCTCTCTCTATACATAATTAGATAACATATATCAGAATAACGAATATTTCATAGACATGTGATAAATGAATGCGCTAAGACTGTATTCTTACAAGATAATTGAAACTAGACTGAAATGGTAACAATGATTTGACTGTCATTTCTGTGCAGATTAAACTCTATATATAGGTTATAGAAATACCAATAACTGGGTGGTATGCATTAAAACTATGATCCAACATGTCCAGTTTGCATACCTGTTCAACAGGCTGTTAACCCTCCCGATCTCACAGAAAACTCCTTGGAAATTGCTTGAAAATCTCAAATCTCCCACATCCAACCAATCTTCAGCATGGTAGACTAAATTCTCGGCTGGCAATTTTCTTCCCCATAAATGTTTTAACAAAGATCATTCTAGCATGAAATATTGCAAACTGCTGGCAATCATAGAAATAATCAATTTTGAAAATGAATACAATTTTTGTAGAAACAAGTTTTTACGTGAGAAAAAGTTGTTTACACAAAATCTTCCTCTTAGTCAAGTAAATAAGGGAAAATTCTCCTACCTAGTAGCTTTGAAAGGTAAACAGGTATGAATCTGTTGTGTACAGCACTGATAGTTTTTATCTAAAAATTGATTTGTATGATATTGTTCACTGGTAGGGAACTAATAAAATATGACAATCTTACATTATTATCATCATGTATCTGGTCCACTTTGACAGACAAGTTAGATTTCAAAATAACACCCAGGTATGTTCACAGCACCACTGAATCTGTTCCCTATTTGGAACTGGTCAAACTATAAAGTAACTAAATAACTGTACGAATCAAATTGTGGCTCTGATGACTCTTAAACTAACTGGTATGTTTAGATGTAAATGATCATTTTTAAAATACCATACAAGAAAAAATTCTTAAGTTATGACATTTTGACTATTAGAGAGTTAACCTTGACTGAGTTTCAGCTTGACTTGATATTTGGATTGACAACTTCCACATGAATCTCGGAACAGTCCTTCAAAATATATGTCTTGAATTTCATCCTCAACTTTGGTCGCTGGTCGCGGCTTATATTGGTATATTTGTGGTATTTTTCACTTCACTATTGATGGTCAAGAATATTTAAGAGCAGGGACACTGATTATAGCAAGGGCAGAATATCAATGGAAAGACTATCACATGAGAAGAAATGCTTATGTGATGACAGTTTGACTCAATGAGCTAATCTTGGCTGAAATTCAACTTGAATCAATTTCTTCAATTTCTAGATTGATGAATTCCACACAAATCTCTGAACAGTCCTTCAAAATTTATGTCTTTTTGTGTGTTTCTTCCACTTCACTATTGATGGTTGAGAATATTTTAGAGTAGGGACACTGATTAGAGCAGGAGCAAAATATCGAAGGAAAGACACATGTTGAGATTTTATGTCTGATCTATGTATGCAATTTCTAGGATTTTTTTTGTCCTAATAATGTCAAATTGTTATAAGATGCTTGGCTTATATTATAAAAATATCAATCTTCTGTAGACAGGGATGATCAGTAAAAATTAGTGGTGGTGGTGGGAGGGACTTTGTAGGAGATGAAAAATCATGGCTTATCTAACAAAAATGGAATTTTTAACATAATATCCTCTACATTGTCACACAACATGGCCAATATGTAGGATATCATCTCACATCTGGCCATATGGTTGATGGAGAAGAGAATATCCAAGAGCTCATTAAATTCAATGTAAAACTAAGTTGGAGTTTGACATTTGATGTGTCCTTACATCTGTTATTTGTATTCAGTGTAACAAACATGGAACTTTTCAAATTTCATTTTTTTAAAGATGATGATAAGCCAATGCCACCCTTAGCCATGCACAAATGTTTATATAATTGTGAAGATACTTTAGAAGTATAATGCTAAGTTATTATTTTGGCTTAAATATTGTATAACATAAGTCTATATCTTGTTTATTCCCAATATGTTATAATCCCCAGGGATAAATTTTACACATCAATGACAAACTGTATTATATAAAGTTCATGTAATATATCATACTAGCAAAGTGAGTCAGTGGATTAAAACTTACATGTATATACCATATGCTAATATCTCTAGTTCATAACTCGAATTGCAAGCAAGTTTCCTCCCCATTTGATTTGATATTTACTGTAGAGTGTTAAGATGCGATTTTTGGCTGCTGGACTTTGTGAGATTTATCATGTATGTTTTGTTTTGTTTTTCTAGTTGCCATTATCATTATTACGGACAGCTGTCAATCATCCTATGGTAAGTTACTGCCACAAAACCAGAAATATAATGCAAGGATCATTTACTGGTAATCAGTAACAATTACCAGTTATCAGTAACATTTACCGGTTTATCAGTAACATTTACCGGTTTATCAGTAACATTTACCAGTTATCAGTAACATCTACCCATTATCAGTAACATTTACCGTTTTATCAGTAACATTTACCGGTTATCAGTAACGTTTACCGGTTATCAGTAACGTTTACCAATTATCAGTAACTTTTACTGGTTATCAGTAACATTTACCGGTTATCAGTAACATTTACCGGTTTATCAGTATCATTTACAGGTTATCAATATCAGTTACCAGTTTATCAGTAACAGTTACCGGTTATCAGTAACATTTACTGGTTATCGGTAACATTTACATAATGAATCTTCACTGTGATATCATATTTAAATCATTGCCTCATTTAACCTACTACATAAGTGAGGTAGCGGTATAAAAAAGAAAAAAATATGGTAACATTTTAAACAAGCCTATGAAGATGGGTATTTTGAATTTCTTGAAGCATTATATTTTGAACACATACATTTTTATTTCCTTTTTTATTTTTCAGCTTGTTGAGTTGAAGAATGGAGAGACATATAACGGACATTTAGTCAGCTGTGATAACTGGATGAACATCAATTTAAGGGAGGTCATTTGTACATCTAGGGTAGGTAACCTTGCATCACTTTATGAAATTTAAGTCTTGGATCTCTTAATACACATGATTGAAAAATCCAGTTTCAACTCCAGGCTGAAAAATATTGAGCTCAATGATGATTTTCTATTCTGAATGGCAGGATGGTGATCGGTTTTGGAGAATGCCCGAGTGTTACATCAGAGGCAGCACCATCAAATATCTCCGAATACCTGATGAGGTGATAGACATGGTTAAGGAGGAGGTCATCCAGAAGTCAAAGGGCAGGGGGGAGATGAGGGGTCGAGGGGGCCCCCAAAGGGGTGGTCGTGGAGGAAGAGGTATTTATTAACATACAGCTCTAACTTAGGCAGTCAATTCTATGTTGTACATTACCTGCATGTGTAGGTTTAGGGGAAGATATCATTTTGAAAAAACAAACCCCTATTTTTAGTATATGTATTATCCTTTCCAGTTTGGTTTTACTTTTTGCAACTAAAAAACTGTGATGGAAGAAGAAAATATTTATAGGAAATTATGGATTATATATCAGATATTCACAGGGATTGTCTTTATAGCTGACAGGACAGATGATTAAACAGTACTAGTCTTCATAAAGCTTGAATACTCATAGTATATTTATTAATCTACCTGTAAATGAATAAAAATCACTGATTTGAAAATTTTATTTGTTTTAAACTTCATCACCATCCCTTATAGGTTTTGTATTTTGAAGGTGATATTAATTGTAGAATTAACTGATGGTAATAGTAAATGTTCTTTTTCTGCCTGAATGTTAGGTAATGATAAGTCTAAGTGGTATAAGAAACACGTCAAGAGTGATCTCCCTTTCAGTGTGATCACTTCTCACTTGGCTTACACGTCATGCAGTGTCTTCTGTTGTGTAATCGGTGCACATATTCTGGCGCTGTTCCTGAGATAAATCTTGTTCTGAAGGAATTGTCTAATACTTAACGTGAGTGTTACCGAAGATGCTCAAAGTAGACAAGTTTCCCAGCTCTAGGACTGAGAAATTATGTAGAACTATACATTCTTATAATTAACCTATAATTATACATTCTTGTCTACTAATTTTTGGAGAGAACATCAAATCTGCAAATTATAAGAATTTAAAATTTTTTTTCAATGATTGGTTTCAGAGAGACCTATTGTAGTTTTTTTCTCTCAGTTATTTTGTATAGCAATTATAAAAACAGTTATGCCTGCATGCACAGATCCATTAGATTTGTCAATGATATTGTAATTATAAACACATTTAGGAAGTAACATGAAATGTTCCTAAGATATTTTTGCTATTCTAAGAACTGTGACACACATACTCATGGATAAAAAAATCTTTATCTGAGGAATGCAGTTGTATGCATACTGCAGCGCTGTAAGCTTGTAATATAGACATACCAGGCTGACTGTAAAGCTTTAAAGGGAGGTAATCCCAGCATTCTTGCGACAGACAGTAACTGTCCTGATTGTTCCCTGCCGTTCTGTCATTCCCCCAACACGTCGCCTTGTCAGGTGTCCAACAAACATGTTTGCTGTTCTGCTAAATATTTACTGGCATGTTTAGGCTCTAAAATTGTGATTCAGGTTTTCGTGTAAACAATCCTCTTAATTTCAGTGATAAGCCCAGAAGGTACCCAGTGCTTGTGGGGAGGCACAGTTGAAGCCTCAGTAAACCAATGTAATCCTTTTTGTTAAACAAATCTAAATTAGTTTTCATCAATCAGTTTGACTGGATTTTCAAAACAAAAGCTCTGACTTTTCATTCCATAAAAACAGGATAATTTTAAACCTGACTTTTGATTTTCAAAAAATCTTTTATCATGTGATCGGTTGGCTTTAAATATGATCCACCCTGGATCCTGAATTATGAATTTGGAATTTCAACAAAAAGGAGAAAAGGTTTGATTTAAAAACTAGACATATATTTAGACTTGATACCATTGTTTTAAACTTTAAACATTGGTTTTAGGGACTTTATATCTAATTGCTATAGTACAATGAATTTGAAAGAAATATATTATTTGCATAGAATTGTTCCTGCATTAGTCATGTCTGATTCAAATAGATTCTTGAAACTCACAATCTAAAATATGAAAGTAAAATTTGCCATGACATATCCATCAATTCTTGAAAATAATTGATCCAAAAAGTAATGGTGAGTGTTGGTTTGCTTGGTTTACTTGGTTATAGACCCTGAAATGCTTAGAGGTACATCACAATGTGAAAGTGATTTGTACAAGGTTAGCTTTTTAAAAAGCGAAGAAAGTCAGCCAGCGGAATATTAATTTAAGGTCAAAAGTGAATACACAATCTATTGAAATACAAGATAAACAGTTTCCAGAACAATAATAATATACGTACATTTAGTTTGCACCTTTATTTTTTATGGCTATAGGTGAGGAGACAAATGTGTATGACTACACACCTACTAATTACTTAAAGTTGTAACTTTGCAAACATTGCTCTCTGAATTTATTGATCCTGTCGAAAATCGGCCACTATCAATATATATCCTGTCCAATCCTACTAAGAGAGTCGGGTTGATATATATGCGGAATCTGGACCGTGGCTGCGGACGATACCCATGGACAGTCTACCAATACGACGATGCACAGTTTGACCTAGAAAGTGACCAGTTTCATAACTTCTATGAATTTCTCTAACACAGACTTTCTTATTCCTTCCCAGAATTCCAATTTACGCAAGCGCAATCAAAGTTTCATCCCAATTTAATTAGTCAGCCGTGGGACTGACTAATCAGTATGTCATCAGGTGACCAGGTTTTATAGGCAGCTAGGAAAAGAGTTCATACATTTGTTCCACCTTGCAATATTTATCATAGACTTGGTTACTTCCAATTTATAAGCTAAAATCATCTGATAATATATCTTAATTCAAATATAGTTAGTGAAAAAACCATGTAGGTTTATTTGAAAAAATTGAATAATTCATATCCATTCACACAAGAGTAGGGCATTTTACATAAAATGGAGCCACTATCGGTGAGATCAACAATTTGCTAAATAGGCGAAGTACACAAACCTGACATCAAAGGATTATTTCCCACCCTCAATATCATTATCTGATTAAATTTTAATAAACTGCCAGTTTTCCTTTAATTACAGATAAAAACTTGAAATCGTAAAAAAAAATACTGTTGATGACTAGGATTATTTGAACAACTTTTTTTCAATATTTTCTTCCTTGGTTTTTCATCACCAACAGGCACTGTATGAATAATATATCTGGCATGCTTTAAATAAATCAAAATGATGAAAAACTGCAGACAGAGAGATGCCCCCCCCATTATGTGTAGAAACACATGTCCAAAAAAACATCTTGCATCTCAAGATCCCAGCCATAGATAGATAGGGGCAAGGTACAGCAAGTGAGAAGGGGACCCTTTGAGGCTCTTCCAAATGTCCCTGAAATAATAGTGTCGAGAAAAATGGTCTCCGCAAGCTGCGTATGTTCTTCAGTGAATGGCAATCTGTTATCGGCACTAGGCAGTATCTTTTACATGATAGGTGTGTCCATATCCATGCACTCTTGTTTGACCAATCATAAATTCTGATAGACAGGGACAGGCTTATTGTGTTTAGGATATCAGTTGGTCACATTTGTCTTAATTAAAACAGTTGCTTTTAAGATGTTTTTTATGATCTTTGAAAAATACAAAATATAAAAGATTTTGCACAGTAACATCCTTCTTTTTATGCATACTAAATATTTCAGTAAAAATTTTAATTGTGTTCCTATTTTCAACAGTTCCTCTATAAAAGCAATAGCAAGGAATGTTTGGAATTTGGCTTCAAAAGCATGGCAACCATTTAACGTTCTTTAATCGTCAATTAACAATCAGCAAAACTGATGTGATTTATGAATGAAGGAAATGGACAAATGTTATAATTCTCTATTTCATCTGGGAATCTGTTAAGAAAATTAATTACCAATTCAAAAGTGTAATGTTTTTATCTTATAAATTCATCAAATACCAGTTAATTAGCTGATTACCTATGCTCTTTAATCTAATTAAATCTGAAAAGGTATAAAAACGTGACCTACTTTGAAGAAATACCTGCATTCTTGAGACATGTTTTTGTGGTATCATTGTGATCATTGCTAAAGGCTTTGCTTTGTATGGTAAGATCTCCAGCAACAAATTAAGATCAGGCTGCACTTTGACAATCTGGGCTTGGATATTGTTGTCAACAAATGTAGTGTAAAAATTCATTTATGAATGTCAGGCTTTTTTGTTCGAAGAAAAAGTACTCGGGTGCTTTATATGACATAAATCAATTAACGATCTTGATGCTGATAGATATCCAGTATTAATTACAGTAAACTGGAGCCTGGTTACATTATCATACTTTACGCATACTTTTTATACTTACATGTAATAGGTATTTTTAAAAATGTTTAAAAAATTGTCCATCTACTGGACAAATTATTATTTTAATATAAGAGTACTGGTATTTGAACATTTAATCAAGGTAGGAAAACAGTCTTTTAGATTTTGCTAGGAATCAAATGCAATGCATTAGTTCTTATTTAAATTTTTTGTTTGTTGCTGAAAAGAAATCTTAATTTTCATCAATTTCATATAATTTGTAATACAATTAGGATTCCTTATTAAAAATTTTAGTCTTGTGGTGAAGTTTTGGACAATATTAGCTGTCAATAAACATAATCCTTATGTGGTACATGTACCAGCATTGAGGACTTTTAAGAATTGACAAAAAAATTGTCTTTAAAAAATGGCAAAAAAGATAAAATTGTATAGAGAGTTTGTGGAAATTATTTACTATGGTGATTTTTTTTTTTACACAGGTGCATTCGGAAGCAGGGGTGGAGGACGAGGAGGTGGCCGTGGGGGGCAGCAGAGGCCCGGCAAGGGTAGGGGAGACTGACAGAGAGGGCCCAAGAAGGGTGAAAGTGAATCATCTAATGTGGATTCAAGAGGACACATGTTAGTGCTAGTGTGAGACGTCATTATTTCATCATGGTGCGTGTCAGAGAGATCACCACTCATTGTAAATGAAAGCAAGTCTACATGTGATGTTTGTCAATTTGTACATTTATTTGTAAGCATGTAGGTTAGGACTTAAAATAACGTATTTTCAGTAACATTGAATCTCTGGTTAATAAAAACAATTACAAAATTGTCATTTAGCTTTCTCTTTTGTTGCTATTGATTGAATGCAGAAGTGAGCACTATATAGTCAATCGGATTAGGGACAGTGACACATTGGTGCCATAGTAACGGGAAAAGACGTCCAAAGTAGCAAAAAAGGCGAGTAACTTCAACCTTGCACTGACAGATGTGTGTCACTTAGATTTAATCTATAGAGATCTTGACTGCAAGTCGATTTTCAGATGAAATTTCAATAGAATTGAAATCGGTACAATGCACTCCTGTAATACCTGCTATCCCATTATGTTGGGTAAAATGAGCATTCTCGTTATCTGGTATTTCACAGGGGATTGCTGAAGGATTTATTTTGGCAAAAATTCATTTTTGAAATATAAGTTATGAAATTGACAGAGCATTTATGTTGTCAGTTGTGCAAGTAAAATGGTATTCACGTCATACAGAGAGTAAAAATATGATGTATAGTAAATCTTATCGTAGAAAAAAAACCTCTGCTTAATGAATAATTATGTTTCTGTGGTATGAGAATGACAATCAGTAATTGATGCGCCTTTATGAGAGCATTATGCAACATGCTAAGCTTTTTATCATGTTATGGAAACATTAATTATACAAGTCATCTGCCAACTTGAATCAAAATTCCATTTATCATATGTATATATGAGTTGCACACCTGGTTTTAACTGCCTCATCTTTTGCTGTTCTGGTAAAGAGAAATGGTTGTTGCATCCCCAGCATATTAAAGGAGTAAAGTTATTTTCACTGGTCTTATTTTTATAAATAATGCACAAAATATTGTAAAGATGGATATAATGACATGATAAAGTTTAGTGTAATGAAATATTGGTGGAATTTGAATTTGAAAAATATGATGGTTCCTACCAGTAACAAATTTACTCCCCGTAAATGTGGAAAGTTTTTGTGAATCATAAGATTTGTAAACATACAATGTTTATAGCATATACCATTATATTTATGATGACATGGAATGTAAAATGTTTATCTATTAGAACGATAATGGAGTATTTCAAAATCAATCATGTTTTTTTTATGAGTTAACTGATAAACAAAACATGATCTTGTGATGCAATACATTATACAAGATTCAATTAAGAATTGCCAATACCTCTGAAAGCTTAAGCTTTTCAAAAACTTTCTTACAAACTCTTTATAATTACAACCAAATTTTTTATTAAGCACTTTACCATATTGATCCTGGTTACACAAGGGGGAAAGAGCATATTTTATGGATGACTTTAAGACAGATATTTTACAAGATTGTATGTTTATCTGTCCAGCATTACATTGTACAAAATGAAGGGCAAAAATCATCTGGGAAGGATTTGTTAACTTCATCTCTTTTAGAAAGAAGCATTTCAATTTCATTTGTTATGTTGTTATAAAGAATTAGAATCTCTCTCTCTCTCTCTCTCTCTCTCTCTCTCTCTCTCAGAGCATAAAAAACTAATGAAATATTACCTAAGTTATTTATTTACACCTGATGCTTATCCAAGAGTACTAGAATATTGTTTTATTATTTTTGACAGGATAGATGTAAATGATACACTGATGAAACTCAATATCTCCCATCTCCCCTGCAGTTTCTGTCAAAATTTGACACAAACCTTCACAGTGTCTATGTCTGATAGGGATCGGGCTGTCCACTTTTATTTATGAATAAGATATATTTTTTCAATGTTGAAACTTGATCTGTTTTTTAATGAAGGAAATGGAGTAAAATGAAATGTTCCCGAAAGGCAGCTCACATAATCTAATTGATATCAATTATTTGGATGTGACTTCTATACCATTTCTATCGTTTATACTCTGGTCTGCTTACAACTGAATAGTGTAAAAAGTTATTGCTTTTTGAGAGTTTTTCAAATGAATGCTGTCTGGACTGCTCTCCACCATATGTATGCTTTATCTAGCAACTTATCAGTCTAATTATATTTTATCTGTTTTGCAAACTAGCACTTTCTTAACAATTGCGTGAAAATGGGTAAAAATTTGGTTGAAAGCAAGGTCCTTGTGATATATCAGATAAAAATTGATGTGTTGTGTAATTATCAATATTTATGGAGAAGTTTCAAAGGTTTTTTAGTGCATAAAGATGTCAGCTGACTTCTTAGTCTATGAAGTTTGTCTGTGTGGTCCATTTATTAATAAAACTTGTAGGAGCAATTTTTGAAATGTGTTTGTCCTTGGCACTCTGTTGTTGTTTTGAAAATAAAACAAGATTTTTTATAAAATGTACACAATGTTTACTTTCATCAAGTCTTAGCAGGTCCACTGAGGAGAAGCAGGTATTTAATCAATAAAATGCTTGTGGTTCATAGGGGTACAACTGTAATGGGCATAGCATAAAAATATATTATTCTTGTCAGCATTTTACTGCATGTCTTTAATTGCCTCTATATTTGGATATTTCTTAAATTATTCATATAAAAAAATCATTTAGAAATTTATATAGCTGGACAGAAAAGACATAGCCAACCTTTTACACTTCTTTCCTTTATGGAAGTTACTTCCATATTTGGAAGTCTGACATCATTCTGTGATTTCCATGTTTTCAATGCAGTTGTCAACCATGTACTCAGAAAAATAGTCCATGAAGAGTAAAAACTTAAAAGTATAGAATAAGCCATCATTTTTCAAATGTAAACATTTTATTTATAGGTATTTAAATAATGTTGAACAAATAAACAAGAAAACATATTTTTTGCATTTGCAAAGTATGGTAGTTTAATTCCTTAGTTAAAGGAATGTATATATATATGTACTTGTATTCAATTCTGTAAAGTAATATTTCTGACCACCTTGAACAACAATGTGTGTAGTCTGAAATATCTGACGTTTTCCTGGCTTTTTTAACGATTCTGATATTTTACTATCAAAATCGTTAAATAAGCCAGGAAAACATCAGATAATTTGGACTACCGGTAAAATGTGTTGTATACTGTGGTTTCATTAATATTAGTAATTAAGTATCAATTTTCGTGGATTTAATGAAAATCACAGTTTCAAGGATGCGTAAATTTGTGGCCCATGATCCTATCAATTCAAAATGTTAGTAAAAAATTTGCACTTCAATGAACATTTATTTTCATGGATCAGCTTAACAAAGAAATCCACGAAAATTGGTATTCAACGAATATTGATGAAACCACAGTACACCATTATGAATAACAATTGGTTTTCTAAAAAAAAAATACTAGTCAATGAAAAAGTAATTAGTTGATGCAAATACTTTTCCATATTACATATAACAAGTAAGAAACATGTATGCAGCAAATTTTTTTTATCATGCATCTCTCTCTCTCTCTCTCTCTCTCTCTCATTTTTTTTTTACCACAACTTAACCAATTTCACTTGAGAAAGCAAACAGTATTGTGATTTAATGTCTCTGGTCTGTTGTTAACTTTTTAGCTCATCTGAGCCAAAATCTGAAGTGTGTGATTCAGTTGTTGTCCATCAAGATCATTTTTTACATTCTCAAGATAAAATGGACCAATAATATTTAAACTTGGCACACAATTTCTTAGGGTAGAACGCATTTAAGTTTGTTCAGATAATGGACAAACCCCCTTCCAAAGGAGATGATTTTGAAGAGATTATAAATAGTTATTTAGTTTAGGTCTGTTCAGTCAATTTCCTTTCAAAACTTCCAGGCTAATATTTATCATATTTGGTATGTAGCATCTGTAGGGATTCTTGGCTTAGAATGTAGATTAATTGTTCAGAAAAATGCATCACTGCCTTCTTTTGGAAATCTGTTTCTCTAGTCCTGGGCATCTTGCAGAGAAACTGAGGGTGTACATGCATTGATAATAATGAGCAAAACAGTTTTTATTGAAACTGTTAATTTAATGTTCCCAAGGTAAGACCTTGACTTTTTACAACCCAATGAGGGGTCTGTGTGTATGTAAGGGTGTGTGTGTGGGGGGGGGGGGGGGGGGGGGGTCCAGTCTTTAACTCAGTTGAAATACCCTTCCTTATCTATTATAACATTTTTGCTGATCATGTAAAATGTAGAATGAATGCCTTCAAGGTTGTTATGAAATGGGGGCAAGGGGTCATCTGCTCACCATGATCTATTTATGTACCGTAATGCATGTATCTTTGGAAGATTTTATCCTTTCACTCCAAAGTTATATATTTCTTGCAGCTCATGTCAATATACATTAACTAGTGGGTTGGACAGTCATCTTCACCCCTTAATTTTATAACTGAGAATTGAGATTCTTCAACTCCTGATCTATTTATTGTCTTTTTACTTATGTCAAAATACCTGTTTTTATAATTCAAGTGTCCTAAGGCTCAGCCCCATCTCATTTAGTCAAAATTCTTCAAAATGGTTGTAATCCCCATCCCAGAACCATTCATGGTCTTGAGTATTCAAGTCAAGAATAATACATTTTGGGTAAGTAACCCATAAGCTCAACCCTTTTTCAAATGTCTTGAACATTGTTCAGATAACCAGTTGTAAACTATGTATTTTGGCAAAATTTATGTAATGATGCATAGGATTTGCTTGGAACCGTTGAAAATTGTTTGCAAGGTGAGCAATGTGGCCCACGGGCCAGGCTTCTTTTTTAATAATGAAACTTTGCGCGTGTGTTTTGGTGGCAAGCAAAATCTTGCGTGACCAGGATGTTGATTAGTCAGTAACAAAGATACAATCAAGGCATTTTTTCCAAAAAATTAAAGGTAAACTAGATGGAGATTCCTCTACATGCACGCGCTACTATTTCTCAAATGTGCGTGCGTGCGGGGTCAAATGACAATAGTAATGTCCGAGAGATTGTTCCCCTTTCCTTTAATCGAATGAGACATTTAGAGGATTTTCATTACTGTTTTTTATGCTTTTTTATGTGTGTAACATAATAATTTACTATAATAGTAAATGCGCCCATCCATCATATGGCGCTCCACTGATGTTATGTTGGACGGATTTTTGTTTCCTTTGACATCGAGATCTGAGGGGTTATAAACAAAATATCTTGCACAGAACCCCTCCCTTCGCCCACACTTCTATTGTCTAGTCTGGTATTATATTTCTCTCTTTTTTCAATTTGTTGGTCAGATTCACGTAAAGATTCGCTGAAATAAGATTTTAACAGAAATATACCAAATTTTAAATCGAATATTGCCGAGTCCATTTTCATTTTTTCTTTTATCATTCTTCCAGTTTGTAGATATGTGCATGTACATACTACTGAAATGTTTTTGTAATTTGAACTTCTCAGACTCGGAAGATATTCACGCGATAATCGGATGGTCAAGAAGACCCCTGAATTCAAGCGGTGTCGGTTTTTGGCGCCAAATCGTTTTTCTTAATTAAATGGGTGAAATGAGCTACAAAACATTTGGCGCATATCAAGCACAATCTCAGATTTCGGGACTTTTATTTGTTGATAAAATGTCATATTTCTTCTCAGCTTTTTATGTTTGTGCAAATTCCTTCGAATAAAAAAATGATTGTTGAAATTTAATCAACTTAAATAATTGATTTAGAGATTGCGATCTCGTCTATGCTATTTTGAAGGGAATGGTCATGCAAAGTTTGTCAAAGAAAGAATATTTTGTTTAAATTCATCGAATTGGTACTAATTTTTTCTTCGTGCCGACACAAGATGGGATATTCTTTACGATAAAGGACAGAGGAAGGCAAAATCAATAGCCGGATTAGGTCAATCTCCCTTACGTTTTAGGGGGTATATTTGTTTTTGTTCGTATTTCGGCAAAATTAAGCAAAATTGCAAGCACTCGTCGATTGATTTATTTGCCTTACAAATAAGACGATTTAGTGTGGTACCCCCTCTCCCCGAGCTTGGGATCTATTTATAAAAGCGGTGTATATACAATCACCTATCCTACTCGACTCCACAGCGCTTACTAAAGCAAAGGTATTAGAGTAATCGGCAGAGAAGGTAGCGGTGCTATTGGTGGCGAGGAGTGCGATGTAAACAATGCAATAGTATTTACTCACCTCGGCTTGGACTTCGTAATTACTTTTTTCTGGCTTCTAAATTTCCGACTGTGAAGTGTGAATTTTGTATTAAATAAATCAGTTATTATCAGAGAGAGGCGTGACACGGTGGAGAGAGGATCGCCGATGTGTTATTACAATGGAGATTACAGAGATATAGGGAAATCATGAGAGAAGAACGGGCACACGTGTATCCATGGATAGAATAGGACAAAAATGTGTAATATATTTGTTCTTTACCTATGTTTAATTTATACAACAGCGAAAAGTGTCATCCCCGAAGAGAGAGAATGTGACATCGCAAACCAAAATGTAGGTATTTTTAACATGTATGTATACAGAAATACATGTATTAATTTTACATGTGTTTTATTTTGGATCTAATAGATTTTTTCCTTATTATATTTTTTGTATTATAACTATCTTAATTTTTGTGTCTTGTGTAAATTGTAAATAACGTGTTTGATTTTCCTCTCGAGAACCATTGTTTAACAGAGATAAGTAACATTGACGCAAGTGGCAAAATTTTCAAGACAACTTCGAATTTTCGTCTATTATAGTATTAAACGAGATGACCAGTAAATATACTAAGGAGGCTATTTTTCTGTCCAAATAAACTCGTGTTTGCTGTGTTTATTTTTAAGCTGGTGTCGGGGAAATCTGTAACGAAGTCCAGTTGATTTATGAATTCTTGATGAGAAATATACATATGTGTCGGGTTCGTGTTGTGCTAGTGACACGATGGATGAGGGGTATACCCCTACATCGACTTGTACTCTGGTGATTTTGACAGATACAGGAGCAAATTTCACAAACACCCACCAAAAAACCAGGTTGCAAACGGAGACGACATTGAAAATGCACATAAATTAGACTGAGTTCCCCCGGACAAAGACGGGCTAAGTGCTTCTCCGCTTCCCGTCAAATTATATGTACTTTGGTGTCGGCAATTTGACAAAGTTTAAAAGTGACTTTTGTTTGGAAAAATTCCCAGGACAATAGGTTGCTAGTCATTTGGACAATTAAGCTTAAAGGCAAGGTTCATTTCATCGTTTACCGCAAAAATTCCCATATTTCTATCATGAACGGTCTCAGATGTCTCGTGAGATGGGTTTGAAAACATTAAATTCAAGAAGTGTTTCACCGCATTTTTAAAACCGTTTAAACTAGCGCCACTAAAGACAAAAATTTCACCGGAATCATTTGTAGAATTGTCACATTAAATATATTAAAGACTAGTGATACTGATGCCTATTTACATTTTTATATGGTTTAAAAATGACAAAAAACACATGCTTACTCTATAAAAAAAATTCTTTTTAGAGAGAAAAACAGTTTTGTACATTTTACAATGCATTAAGTTTTAGATATTTATTTATTGTGTTTCAGATTTCTATATTTTCTAAAATTTAAAAGTATTTTTTGGGAAATTTGAAATTCCCCAAAAATACTTGGGAAATAAAGATTGGTATTCTGTATCAAAAATACATATTTGATGAAAATGTGATTTATTTCTTTGTTTAAAAAAATGGATTTAAAAAATCCCTTGGGCATTGAAAATTACTATAATCACAGGCCCAATTGGTATAATGGATGTTTTTGGTATTTAGTAGACCATTAAAATTTTATATTATCAACCATAAAATATTAGCCTTCAGGTATCCAGGACTAACATTATATACTTCACATCAATAAATTATTTTTGCTACTCTTGTATTCCCAAACATTTGGAGAAAGGATATAAAAATGTATTCACTATTTTTCATTAATTTTGATTTTTTCTCAACTATTAAGACTAGGGTTTCCTTTGTGAAATATGAATATTTTCCTTTAAAATCTTTTTAAAGAATATTTTTTTAAAGATATATTTCTCTCTTGAACAGCCTTCCAATCTGAATTCCTTCCTGTGGACACTAAAAAGAGATCCCCCATCCTACTTTTTTGGAACAATACATGTTCCCTACACAAGAGTATGGAACTTTATACCAGAGAACACCAAAGTGGCCTTCGAAGAGTCAGAAGACGTTGTGTTTGAGCTGGATTTAACAAATCCATATACAATTTCTGCGTTAGCCAATTGCCAGCTTCTCCCCAGTGGAAAAACCTTGGATAGTATTCTCCCAGAGGATATTTATGTCCGACTAAAAGACCATATTCAGTATGTGAGGTCCATGCTGCCATCATGGATGACTGCAGATCAGAAAGGGATGGGACTATATGCGGACTATTTGTTCGACCTCATCGCCGGAAACTGGGAAAGGAAGCGTCCAATTTGGGTGATGCTAATGGTGAATTCTTTGACAGAAAATGACATTAAATCCAGAGGTATTCCAGTTCTGGATCTTTATTTGGCACAGGAAGCGGAAAAAATGGGGAAAGTGACCGGTGCAGTGGAACGGGTGGAGGAACAGTGTGTTCCACTCAATGAACTTGATTTCTCTCAGGTGTGTATGCATCAAATGAATCGTGCACTCATTTATTGCTTGGAGACATCACGCAATTATTATGGAAAATTGTTAAAGTAACAATTATCTTGAAAGAACCGTGAATCTTGAGAATATTCCACTTTAAATAGGGCATCATTCATTATACAAGATTGACGGAATAGAAACATATGCTTTTAAATTCAAATATTATCTGTGATACAAGTGGCCAATTTAATATTTAGTGTTCCAGATTTCTGTGCCCTCTCTTCTAAAGTACATATTAATTTTAAAATGTCTGTTCAGAATAACCAGTGCCATTATATTAATTTCTGTGGTTCTTGTTTTATTAGAGGCCTTCTCTTCATTTCTTTTTATTTTGTAGATAGCAAAACAGATAAATAACAAAAAAATTTCAGACTTGCATGTAATGGGTAGGGGAAAATTGCATTTCTTGTTGGTGAAAACAAAATATTAACCCTTCTAACATACAAAAATATGAGATAAATTAAAATTTGAATTAGGAGATACATTATTTTAAACCAATTGTTATAAAATGATTTTTTTTGAAACGGAGGCTATATAGGTAATGATTTCTTCTTGGAAATTGTCACACAACAAGGAGGATGATGTCGGCTGTAGGTGGTCGTGGGTCAAAGGGAACGCGCTACATGCTAGAGAGATCTTGTTTACTTAAGTATAGGACAAACATTGTCATGTTATATCTTATAGAGCCATTGTCTGTGTCCGACTGTTTGTGGCCGAGAGTAAACATTGGAATATATGACTGGCTCTTGATTGCCCAGACACCAAGTCCCCCATTGTAGTACTACATGTATATATCATATCGTCAGCATCATTTAATTAGTTGTTGTGGGTATGGTGGATCATTGGTAACACTATATAGAAAACTTCTGAGTTCAATTTTTGGGAAAACATTTTGGATGATAAGAAATATTGAAGATAGAGAGGAAAATTTGAATATTATTTCTTAATTTTTTAATAATTGAAAAGTGTTTTTACATGATAAATGTGATATACTTTTAAATTAATTTATCTGTTAAATAAACTTCAGTGTTTGGTTGAGAGCAAAAAAAAAAGGTGAAGAGAGAAAGATATTGACAAACTGCCAGCAAAAGTGACAAGTTGATAATCAAATTAACTGATTCTTAATCAAACTGATAGGTGTGATTAAGGTGTCAACACTGTTTAGCTAGACAGGAGCTGGCGAGTTAGACCTGATGGAACACATGCCACGATGATTCACTGTCCAGTTACATTCTCTTCACCCCTGCCAGACAGAATGATTGCGAGGGTGGCAGATCTGTGTTCACACAGAAAAAAAACAAAAGAATTTAAACAGGAGAAATTGTCATTTCCTTTCTCTGTGTACTCTCTGTAAATTCGGGGTGGTCAAGGGTATGTTAACTGCCTCAAGCTACAATCTAATCAGTTCATTGTGTAAGAGCGAAAGGGTTGCATCTGTTACTGATTTTTCAATTTAAAGCGTACAGTGAATGATAACAGATAGAGATTGGTGGGGTCCAAGTTCAAATCGGGAAACACAGGTGGTAGCGAAGTTTTCTCCTGCATTCTTCCAAGTCTTCAAAGCGTTTGCACTGGACAATCCAATTAGTGATTGAGGTCTGAAATGACTGTCAATCCGTCAGTCTGGAAAGTAAATGAGTTTAAGGGAGAAGTTTTTCTTCATTGGTAGGAAGGAAAAAGTGGGAATCAATCATGACTGTGTCTGATCTAATACTTAAATTGATTCGCTTTCCTCTTTCATCTTGCTTTTTTCTTATTTCCCCATCTGAAAGGAATAGGTTTGCCGACTGATAGATATTTCTCTATTTTGAAAAAACAGGGAGGTTTATGAAAATAAATACTTAGACATTTTCAAGAGAGATCTAAACAGTTTGTGTATATTGTTTTAATGTGCAAGAAAAGAACAAAACAACACTTTGATTAAATGCATTTGTAATACATCAAAAGATGTCAGCCAAAGACTGGTGATAAAACCCAGCATCTTGTACAGATACTGCAGTATATTGAATGATGCTTCATATTATTTCTCTCAGCAGTTGGCTCACTAATCTAATAGAACTTTCCTGTTAATAGTAATAGGAGGCATTTTCTGCAATTAATTATATTGTAAAGTAACTTAATGTGATAGAGAAGGGGAAATTAGCAGATAATTCAGTTCTCTTATCAAGCGAGACCTCGGCTTAGTTGTTTTGTCAGAGCTTCCTACCGACTGCCTCCTTCTGAAAGTGTCATCCTCTTGGGAGTCTGATCAATTGGACAGTCCTTGTTCACAAATGACATAACAATCGATTTTTCCTCCTTCTTTTTGAAGAGGATATTACTTTTTGTCCTCTTTTTAGGAAGTGTTGAGATGAAGTGAAGGCTGCTAGGAGATTTTTTGCCCCGTAATGAAGTTGTTCTTATACACGTTTTGTGAATTTTTTTTTCCCTTCCATTTTTTTTCGGAGCCACATGCAGATTCTCCATGCCAAGTTTTAAGTATCAGCCTACAAGGAGGTATATCCCACTCAAGATTTTACAATAAATAAGTTCACTTCAGCAAAAGATTTATATGCATTGTCGAGATTTCTCAACTACTGCTAAGCTCTGAAAACTGACTCCTTAGGTACTTGTTTTTTCAAAGTCAATATTTCCCCCATCATTGTCAATGACAAGCCACTTTTTCTATTCACGTTTGGCTCTTGAACTGATCTCTTATTTAATTTTAGAATAGTTTTAAAATGCACTTTAATTTCCTCTATTAACAGTTTTTAGTTTAGGGATAAAGACATTTTGATAAAAAAAAATCCAATGAGTGAAATAGCAATCTTGGAAAAATAAATATACATATACATGTATATAAATAAATATAAATAATTAAAAAATTTTAACTATGCAAAATTAACTTTAATGGCATTAATTGAAAATTTTAAACTTAAGGCTTGCTTCAGAAAATTTGGATCTTGAATTGAAAAAAAAAGTATGCAGGCTTCTTCATTTGGATTAGAAAGCAAGCATGAATTATGCATGTGTTTATGTAAATGGATTTTCTTTACCACCTGTTAGTCCATTGGTTGACATGGCTGTAAATAAATGTGCTGCCACAAAAATTCATGTAAATCAGTGTAATTTATGGACCTGGTTTACATTCCTTCAGAATAATGAGCAAGATATTTCATTTGTACTAACATTATAGGAACCCTCTGAGAGAGAGAGAGAGAGAGAGAGAGAGAGAGAGAGAGAGAGAGAGAGAGAGAGAGAGAGAGCTCTGATGCTCACAGCTGGCTTTTATGGACCAATTTGGGCAACTTAAAAAACATATCAAACATGAGTAGTTTTTCAATTATACACTCTTGCACTGACCAACTGAATTCTACTTAATTAAATACTTATGACCTGACCTTCTCCATAGTGTGAAAGGTCAAGGCCATATTAAAAGGGAACAGATAAGAAAATATGAATGATATATTGACAGGATGATGATAGGACAAGATACCCGATATGATTAAGGAATTTGTTTATTTAGATATTGCTAGATAAGAAAATAGACATGGGGAGGGGAAATCCTGTTAATATTGGCAATGCTGCAGATGTTTATACTAATTACAGGGTGTTAACAGGGTCATCTTGATCTGAGAGAGCAGCTGAGAGAGGCATAATACTTTGATATTGTTGTACCAGAAATAAACTGGCTAGACTTTGAGAAGAAAAACATTTGTTATAAAAGTATCAAAGAGGCCTCTGTATTATTTTTATATCAATAAAAATCTATGTTGTACATGTTTTAATTATAAATATATTTTTTTTAAAGTTATATATTCTATAGTTTTAAAATTTGAAATACATGGAAAAAATTTTGGTCATAATATCTGTTCTAGAAATTTTTTTGTCTTTTTTGTGCTGGTATATTACATACTGGTAGCTACATAATGTTTCTTAAATTTATAAAATCTTCATGATAAAAAAATAAGTAAATTTTAGACTGAATTCCCAGACAGAATGATGGATAAACTCCTTAAGGAGCCTTATGAATTGGGGGAGGCACCCAAAATAAACATTCAACTTCTTGAAAAATGTCAATGAAGACCATGAATACAATGCTGAAAGAAATGGCTATTTACATTTGAACTTTTAATTCACTAATAAATTTACTCTGTACTTAATGATTTCATCTTTTGCTCAATATCTCAAAAAGGCTTAAAAAGACAGAAAGGATTGGTGTTTTGACAAATCGTTTACTTGATTCAACACTTGTGTGTTCCTTCGTCCAGTTATGTAATCAATTCACGAACAGTGCTTTAATTTGTAAGGAGCCAAAATTTATAAATTTCACTTTAAGCATTACCCAGTAAAAATATTTTCTGTGTAAATATTTTGCGTGTACAAATATCAAAAGTGCCCATATAATTGGCTGTTGTGGAAATGGGAACACGAACAGGAGTTTTGTTTAACATTACCATGAAATTTTTTACCATGTTCTTCCGGGGCTCCAAAATTTCAGAAGTCCTCAAAAATATCCTATAGAATAAGATTTTTAAAATAATATAGTCTTATCTAATGAATTTAGATTAAAAAAACTTTAAAATTCTATAACAGTCACTCCCAATATTGAATTGAAGCACATCTGTGTATATGTATTGAATAGCCATCAGCACTTAAGGTTTGTTGATAAGAAAACTCAAAAAGAAGAAAATCCCCACTTCAAGAGTCAAGCGTTCCTAGCTTAGGGCAGATGCACATTGTATCAGTCAGCTATCAATTCATCCGGCACAGTGATCCAAACCAGAACCATGCACCTTGTCCCACTGTGGCCTCGGACTCCGGTTTTCTGGCTTCTGTATGGAGATCCGGTTCATGTGTTCCATATCGCCCAGTAAAAACGATCCACAGACCGGCAACACTTCTGGATAATGTAATCTGTGTGTAAATATCTTTTTTGACCTGTGGTGTATTGGTGAGAGGCAGTAAGATCAAAGAAGGAGGTGGATGGGGCAATAAAAACAATCGCTGATTACCAATTACATGCTGATGTATTGAAAGACCCAAGAACCATACATCAAGTCGAAGCAAATCAAAATGTTTTCCTATAGACAGATAATGACCCAGAACTTTTGGTGCGTTGTAGGGAAGGGAGGGGATGGGTTAAGATGAACACATACAAGGGAAATTACTCTGTAAGAGCATCCAAGATTATTTCCTTTTTTGTGCAAGTAAAATAGGACAATTTTATGTCTTTTTTGGAGACACATGATTATTTTTTTTTAGGAATTAATGCCTTGATAGGGACTGGAACAAGAATCATGCTAAATTTTCTGTCTGGTGACAGTAATTGTATCATTCATCAGGCAAAGAAAAAACTAGCTGGCATAAATTGCAAAATGAAAACCAAAGTAGACAATTTAATCCCAGAGAGATTTCTGCTTCATTCAAACGTAAATTCATCAAGTTGAAGGTCTAGTATTTCTTGTAATATTATCCACTTCATTTTCATTCAGATTTAATTTTCAATGAAATTTTATTTCTTTCAGGTTTTGTTTGCCTTGAATCAAACACTGTGGCAGCACGAGGTTTCACGGTCCAGAAAGAATTCTGTTCACTATACCACAGACGACCTCATTCACCACTACAACTGTGGCGACCTTAATTCAATTATATTCAACCATGATACGGCACAAGTGCCAAACTTGGTCAATAGCTCACTACCCCCTCAAGATCTTCAGACTGCGAAAATGATTGATGAATACTTCCGAGATGAACTGATCAACAAACGCAACGAGAGGATGACAGACAGAGTCATCAACCTTTTGAAGGCTCACCCCCAGAAAAGCTTTTTCTTCGCTTTTGGGGCTGGTTAGTCAATGCTTTTAATTTGTCATCTTTGCTGGTGTCTCTTAAAATGTATATGGAAATTCTTAGCCCATAGGTCTGGGGTTTTTCTTTTTTGGTTTTAAGACTTCCTTTGCTAAATGAGTCATGCAGTGATAGGGATCTTGCTGATATCTTTAAAACCTGGAATTAAGGGTGATATTTTCATAAAAGCAGTTTTATTACCCTAATGATGACTTGGGTCGTGATACTCATTTATTTGAAGATGAAAAGTAAAGATATCCTTATATGAACTGCAGATATCAAGATTTTTAAATTTTTACTCTTCATACTGCCCAAAGGTGTTTGAGGACATTATTCTAATAGCAGTTTCAGTGTTTACCTCAAAGAAAATATGCAGTGAGAATAGCAATTTGTAGAAAGTGGAATGCTTTTCAAGCCAAGTAAATCTGAATTACATCTCTGATTTATAAAAGACAGAATAAAATAGCAATGTTTCAATTTCCAAGATACCAAATCACTCCCCCATTATGTTGCCAGAGATTTGTAGAGTAATGGCTGATTTGGGAATCTTGTATAGTCTACCACTGCAAATGATGTCATGGATTTTTTTTCCTTTGGAATGTAGTCAGTTCAGCCAAAAGAAAACTTTCTTCCCATCCTACATGTTTATTTTCCAGGTCACTCACTGGGCATTGAATCTGTGAGTGACAGATTGAAGAAGTTGGAAAGAAACAACACAAAAAAACTGCAAATTCTTGTTTAGTTTTCAAGGTCAATTTCTGGCCACTGAAAGCATGACTAATAAACTTACATAGAAACTTCCTAAAAAATTAATTCAAGATTGTTCCAAGTTCAAATAAGCAAGACTCTCTAAGGGATTTTTAAAGGATCCTTGTACCTCGTAACAACTTAATATGACAATTGACTGCTTGTAATTTATGAAAATACTGAAAAATTATTTTTAATTTCAAGTACCGGTACATGAATTGTATGATTGTAGCTGAATATTGTTTTAAAACAAGAAAAGAGTAAAATGAAACACTTGACTATTTATACATGTATTTCATGAATATTCATACTTTTAGAAATATTTCATGCATTGATAACAATCTTCAAGGAATGAGCAAGTAGTTGTATGAATTCCAAGAGGATGAAAAGATTTTATTTTTTATCATTTACAGGGCACTTTCTGGGCAATGAAACTGTGATTGACAGATTGAAGAAGCAGGGGTATTCCATAGAGCACATCCAGCATGATGACAGCATTCCAAGGTAGTGAAGTCCTGTCACAATTACAGAGGGGGCACTTAGTTTTTCTCCTTATCCATCACCTTTAAGTCAAAACCGTATGTTAATGTCAAAGCCATTTGGGTATATACTCTAATACAGATTTAAGCCCATGGATTCGCTTGAGACTTACCCATTGTCATGGTATTCAAAGGATTTGTGATCAGGCTTTTGGTGTGCTTCAATTTTTAAGTGAGAAATAGGTCACCTTTTTTTTTATTGCATGTAATAATTTAGATGAACGAAGATTCTTGTCAACCAAGCGGGTTTTTTTTTCTATGATATCAATAGAAGTGGAAATAACTGCATGAATTTAATGGTAAATTATTTAGCTTTTTAACACATATTCTTTTGACAAAATAACAATGGACATTAAAAATAATAATTATGTTTTCCATTAATTTTTTTTGTTATTCTGACAACGCAACAGTAAGGTACGTTCCATAAAGGTAATAAATGATTATGTTTGCAAGGGGGACAACTGAGAATCTTAATAAGCGAGTAATTGGGCAACTATTAAATAAAAATCTGACTAGAATCTTAAACTTAATGCACTAATGATCAAATTTTACCCCATGGAAAGTTTTTCCAGAGTACTTGTGTTTTTCATTTTTATGATGAAACTATGCAATAGTCAGATTTTTTATATGGACCTCCAGGGGAATGCGGGCAATTATTTTCTGCCATTTTATGGAGAATGAAGAAAAGAGTACATAATCGGCAGACACAGGAACAAATACATCTTAATTATTTTGTCAGCTAAGGAGGAGAATGTGGAATAAATCGATAATGATCAACATTCCACAATGTGAAATATAAAACCAACAGACTGTCACAGTTCTGTTGACTTAAACTGGTCTCCATTAGTGTCACAGTAGGACTTCCTATTCATGCATTTATCAATCTAATTATTGAGCTTCATAATTAAGACCATACACTATCAGTTCTGTTGTAAAAACAATTCCCTATCGTAGCTTTTAGCACCAGTAAAATGAAATCTGATATGAGTAACTCAAAAGACAATTACTCTAAACTTGTCATTTATCAAAGAAAAGATAATGACCTTGGGGTCATAAGAGGACATTGTCCCCATTATTTTTTTTTTTTTGCTGATCAAATTGATACCTAGTACATGTACCATAATATTTTATACTTTTTACCCCAGCTCTTAACCAACTTGTATTAAAAAAAAGAATGATATGCATATGAACTTCTATAAGAATTAAGAACCTTTCAATATATGAAAAATCCTTGGATGACATTGATGCACATGGCTTATTGTGCAATATGACAACATTAACATTAAATCTTTTTCACATGTTCACTTCAGTGGTGATCCATAAGATACTACATGTAGTAAATTCACTGAATTTTTTTTCACATGTAAGAAATGCTTAATAATTATGAAATATTGTATTTGATTTTGTTGATTGAATAATATAGGTCTAAGGGAAAGAAAAGAAGAAAGTTAAGAAGAAAGAAAAAAGAGAGAAAACATTACTTCCAGTCAGTGGAAAACATATGGTTACCCATGGATCCCAGTAGAAGGTAAACATTATACACTGTAGTTACCAGTCATGATGGACAACTTTTTAAGAGAATACAGTAAATGGTTGTGTAAATGAACTTGGACGCTATGTTAGTGTACTGGATTCTTTTTTATATGTAGACCATGGATGAACCAACTTAGCAAAGAAACCAGAAAACAAGCCAGAGCCCGTGAAACTCCATTTAATGATTTATGGATACGTATAGACAACAAAAAGTAAGATTCTCTCTCTCTCTCTCTCTCTCTCTCTCTCTCTCTCTCTCTCTCTTCATCTGCTACTACCATTGCAGAGGTTGCACATGCATGGTAACTAGCTGGCATAACTAAAGTGTTTTAATTTTCCAAATTACAGTCCAGGACTAATGACAGAACTGGCAGAGAGGTTTCGTCAGAGTTCGAACCAGACCCAGACCCCAAAAAGTCGAGTTTATTATCAACAGGAAACGAAATCCCTGTCACACATCATCCACAGTGACTTGATATTATATATTGTCATGGTTACGATATTGTTATTTTCTTGACAGTGACGATTTCTCTCGTTATTGCTGATATTATAAGTTATTATTTTTTTACTTGTCTTTCAACTGGGGTACATTTAATGTTGTGTTCATCCTTGTTTTAACAAAATATTATACACAATATGGTTGGTTTCCAAGAATGTGTAACAGGAACCATAACTCTTGTTAATGTTGATGTGCTGAGAAGATTATTTCCCTTGTAACTGTGATATTCATGTGTTTACAACACTTATCCTACTTTTTATGATGCTGATATTGTTGATAATGTGACAACTAGCAAAATACTCAGTATACTAAAATAAAGAAATAATAAATCCTTATTACTGAAAGAGATCTAAGTAATGGGGGAGAGACATTTCCATGTTCTTAATATAACCCTTGCAAATTAGTGAACTAGTCACTGACTTCAATAATTTGAACAATAAATATTAATTTTACTTTATCCATACATATTCACTGACAACTGAAATCCATTTTTTGCTAGTCATATATGTGTCATTTCTTTAGTTTGTCAAATATTGATGTCATGTGTTCAGAGTTTTTCTGCATCTATATTCAGTATGTATGTACTCTGAAAAACACAACTTATGAGTATGGTAAAGAGTGGAAGATGATATTATTGATAGTTGGAAGGATTTATCAACAGATTCTAATTTTTCAATGAACTTAAATTAAATTACTTGCTGATTTTCAAAAGTGAACCAATATTTTTTATTAAGCCCATATGTGCACTGATTTCGTCACTTCGTTTTATACAACACCATTCATGTCATGAACATTCAGTCTTGTTTTTGCAACAAGGTTTTTCTGTAACATTATTCTAGGAAAAATAATCAAGGAACATTTGAATTTTGTTGCATGTTGTTTCATCCATTTCATGACTCTAAAGTTCACATAAACACATGTTTCTCATTCACTCCACTGGAGTTGATTTCTAAGAAATCTGTTATTTTTTTCAAGACATGGGTAATGAAACCTCAAGTTGGCTACCTCAGTTTTCAAAATACTTATGTTGAGCATTTCCAAATCAAATAAAACTCATTTCACTCCAAAATGTTGACTTGTTTTATTTTAAGCATCAACTGAAAATGGATGATATTTATTCAATGAATATCATTGAACTTAAATTGATATGGTGACAGACAGAATGCTAAGATGATGGGGGATTTAGGCAGTAAAAATGCCCTTAGCAGGAAAGATAAGAAACTCAAAAATAACAAGAGGCCACATGCCTAGATAGTCACCTGTGTATCATAGCCATAGATGGACCTGTCAGGAATCTCGTGTTTGCATGGAGTCTAAACTTTAATCAGAAACTCCTCTGACTGTTACTCCCACTTTTATTATTTGATGTTTACAAACATCATTTCATAAGGGGGGGGGGCAAGAGTCAGGGGAATCTCGGATTATCTATACCACAGCTCCGGGTATCAAATATTGTTAACTTTTGGTACAAAGAGACCTGCAGACCTTTAATGGTAACTTGTCAATAAGTAAAATAAAAGTTTGTATCAAACAATTTTGTGATATTCAATAGCTTTGGTGCACTTTTGTGATTGAAGTTGCACTTTCTTATCCTCTTCAGCTATCAAAGTATTGTGAAGGCAAAAGAATTTAATGCATTTACAATAGACTGCCCGGTACTCTGTACAGTAAGATACAAAATCACAATTTAAGAATAGGACATTATGGACATAATCACAATCCATTTAGTTTATCTCCCACAACTGTGAAAGTACATGGGCCACATCACTCATGTGAGAAACAATAGCCATGATAAAATCAGCTTTGTGGAATCATATATACAAAATATCTGGACAATGTAGGATAGATCTTGTATAAAGATTTTCAAATGTTTCTCCAGATATTCTTATGTTAAACATTGAGCTCCTTTTGCAGAATGATGATATCATAGTCATATCACACACTGAGCATTGCAGTTCTCAAGAATATCTTAAACATCTTAAACAATTGTTCATATATATATATAGAAACCAAACATCAAACTTTGAACTCCTTGAGAGAATTTTCCAGGGGCTACATTTCAAAAAATTGAGAATCAACAATACGTCAAGATGCTTGCAACGAAGTAATACCATATATTATATCATTTGAGTTTTTGAGAATAATTTTTCAACTTTTTCCTTTATAAAATTCGACCCCCAAATATGGCCCCACCATACCCCTAGGAATCATGATTTTGACAAACTTGAATCTACGCTACCTGAGGATGCTTCCACACAAGTTTAAGCTTTTCTGGCTGGTTGGTTTTTGTAAAAAAGATTTTTAAAGATTTTTCTATATATATTTCTATGTAAAAATTTGACTCCCATTGTGGTCCCATCTTACCCCCAGGTATTATGATTTGAACAAACTTGACACACTACCTGAGGATGGTTCCACACAATTTCAGCTTCTCTGGCCAAATGGGTTTTAAGAAGATTTGTTTAATATGTCAACAGTTTTTCAATAATTCTAAATTATATACCCCTTGGAGGAGAGTGTGGCTCTTCATTTTAACAAACTTCTTGGAGGAGAGTGTGGCTCTTCATCTTAACAAACTTCTTGGAGTAGAGTGTGGCTCTTCATTTTTAATAAACTTGATTCCCTTTTATCTAGGGATGCTTTGAGCCAAGTTTGGTTAAAATTTGCCAAGTTTTTCTGGAGGAAAAGTAAAAATATGAAAAGACAGACAGAAAGATGGACAGGCAGACAGATAGATGACAGATAACAATTAATCAGAAAAGCTCACTTGAACCTTCGGTTCAGGTGAGCTAAAAATACAATTTTATCAGGAATAATCTTTAACGTCAAAACACTGTAAATATTGCATTTAAGAAAGATAACTGTAGTAATATTTTAGACAAGTTCATTGCATTTGAATGTCCAATTTTTGTGCCATCCATTATAAATACTCTCATCTTCACTAGCATGCATAGATTTAATGAATATATGATAACAAATGCATCAAAGTTGGGTAAATCTACCATAATTACTGCTGCATGATCTGTTGTAAAATATCTGGAAAAACTAATACATGCATATATATTATTTACCAGTAATGTTAAATACATGTAAAAAGCTTCATACCAAACTATATTACACCAGCTTTAAAAATATTGGAAATTATTGGGTAAAAATGATGCATCATAAAGTTAATATCACCTTACACAGTTCACACTAAATAATGTATACAATTCTTGGTAAGTGTCCATATAGATTAAAAATATGTAGCTCAGCGTTTCATAAGTATGAAGGTCTCTTTGTCTATACTCTCAAAGGCTGTCCTTTATTTGCTCTACATTTATGATCACCTTATTTACAATAGGTAATCCCACAATTCTCTAATTTCAAGATACAAAGATGAAAGTGCATTTACAATTTAAGTGTATTTTTATGACGTTCAATGGACATTACTTGTGTGTATGTAATATGTGCATCATTTGATATCAAAATCCAATGTATCAACATCAGCTAAGGTTAAATAATGTGAACATTCTTGTAAAAGGATGCCAAGTGATTGGGTACACAAACCTTTGCCTTCACAAACAAATCTAAATATATACCCTAGTATCTATATATACATGTATCATACTTTACCCTGTTTTTTCAAAGTACATGTACTTGTATGTACTTGTTGAATTACACATTGTGTGATCTGTGAGGAAACCTGCATACATATCTAAAGTATCTTATAATAACTTGTTTATAAGAATTGAATAAGATTTTTTCTATAATCTGATTTTTAAACTCAAAAGTAGTTAAAAACAATCAGCAATAACAAAATTAAAGGCACTTAAATAATCTTTGAGGTCAGTTAATGTTTAGCATGTGATGCCCATATTAAGTCCATAAACTGGATGCAGTGACATTTTCTTTTCTTTGGTTTCAATACTCCCGTGGCCCCTAATAT
Organism: Magallana nippona; assembly: GCA_033439105.1. Lineage (NCBI taxonomy): Eukaryota > Metazoa > Mollusca > Bivalvia > Ostreida > Ostreidae > Magallana > Magallana nippona. The sequence continues at coordinate 11,115,286 of CM065925.1, forward strand.
CAATTTTGTTTCGTTGAAAGTTGTAAGAATTTTAAAAATCACAGGACCAAATCCCTTGCACACATCGTTCTATGTATTGCATGATCTCTGCATGGTCATTTTGTGGAAATAGTGAGCGAATTGGACAACAAATGCATGTTCATGACATTTGAGGAAAAAACCATTGTATCAAGGAGATTGTACTCAGCTCCCACATTTTACTTATATTTATTATAAGTTCACATAGAATAATCCTAATCAATGACAAGTTATAAATAATGACAAGTTAATCTCTGGTACAATTGTTGCAGAAGGAGCGAATCCCATCATAAAAGATAAAATTCTCTCTTTGGAACAATTGCGCCCAAAGTTGACCTGTCATTGTAGGGGATTATTCAACTTCTACTATAATAACAGATCTTTTGTATGAATCATAATCATGATTTATTTTTAATGCCACAGATGAGATTTTTATTAAAACCTGTGTTTTAAGGACAACTTTCTACAAAAATGACCTAGGAATCATGGCTACTACATTTGGTGGAATCATATAGTTTTAACAATCACCACCTTATAAAGAGTCATGCCCAGAAAAAAGGAGCCTGCAATATCCGTAACAATCCAAACTGTTAGCTCCTCAGAAGTCAAGACAGACAGGCCAAGAAATTGAAATTGCAGTTTGAATTAAGTTTTAGTAAGATAAAGCCATCTTAATAATAACATTACTGTAAACCTATCACAGAGACCCCAAAATTTGACGTAAAAGTGATTGATAGCACATTACACACAGTCTACCCCAAACCTATGTACCTTGTACCTAATCAAATATTGCACCATATAAGACCATCAATGTTAAGTCTGAGTCAGATGGTGCAATACTATAGACTTGTTTGCCTGTGTACTAGCTAGGGCAACATTCAGTCTTACACATCAAATCCTGCAGTGTTATTATTAATTTCTCTACCCCTGCCAACAGCCCCCAAAGCATAAATTAGCATAATAAACACTTTGTAAGTTTCAAATTTAATACCCTATTACAAATGGTAAACAAGAGTTAACATCTATATAATCTATAACAGAAATAGGCATGAAAGGTGGGTACAAGTGAAATCAAAATGTTTTTTTTAATTCCTCTACCTAATGAGTTTGATCTTACATAAAAACATCTACTAAAGACAACAACATGTGTCCCGTGGTACAATTCAAGAAATGACCAGATTAATTAATGCTCAATATTTCCTATCATGACAGACAAACCCTTCTATGACTGTTTCCCCCCCCCAAAAAAACAAGCACATGTATAATTACCGGTATGTATAATAGATTATTACACAAACTCAACATGTAATATTTATACAGCCAAAATCGAAGCTCAAAACTAAAAAAAAAAAAAAAAATAATCCATCCCAATAGTAGAAAAAAGAGACATCACGATTTGTAGATGATGTTACAATATCATTTCTACAAATTGTATACAAAAAATGATAAAACAATCCAGCTTTCTCAATTTTGTAAAAACAAGTACCCCCGGTACTATAAAACATGTATATAACAATAAATATATTTTAGCAAGACATGAATTTTGCCCATGTGATATCTATAACACCCATATTAGTTTTCCAGGCTGATATGAATCAATATAAATGTCAACTAATGCAGAAGTCGACAATTTCCTTCTGCTTTACTTTTTCTGTTGAATTTTGGCAGTTGAACAACCATGAAAATTAAATAGCACTACCGTACTTCAGACTCGAGGAATCTATTAGCCTAAGTAGATTTGTTCTTTAAGTTAAGTATATAATAAAATGTAAATATTTACATTTGCAATTATGATTCCTTAAATGAACCTATAGAATAGCGAAAATGATGTCACAACGATAATCGCACGCGCTTACCTTTTGACGGTTGCATTATTGTAAACATATAAAACACGATTATTTCAATAATTCTGAACGGTTTGCCCTTTTCAAACGTTAATATAAGTAATAAACAGCAATGCTAAAAAGTTCATCGGTACATGAACTTGGTTGGTCACATGATCAAATCTTCTGAGAAGCCCTTCGAGCTTCACAGGATTTGATCACGTATCCAATGAAGTTCATATCCCGGTGTACTTTTTAAATTGCTGTTTATTTCTTAAATATACATACAATTATCAACATATATATCAATGAATTGCACCTATACATCTTGTACACAATAAACTAAAATAGACTACAAATACAAAGAAGGATCGATTGAAGAAGATTGTTATCCTAATTACCATTTTTGTAGATAAATATATATTGCATTAAACACATTTTCCGCCTTGATCAAATTCAAACACTCAAGTGATAGATGCATCAATGAGATTTGAACTAAATACACTTTTGATCTGCTTTTTCACAATAGATTGATTTGAATATGTCAGATTCATTTTTGTATGATTAGAAAGGTTTGTAACCTTGTTTAAGAATTAAAAATGGGTAGGGGTGTGTTGGGTGGTGGGGTTAATTGCACACACATATTTATATAAAGGTATATTCCATCAACATGCAAGCAAAGAAAACCAGGAGTCTGTTCATATAAGCACCTTGTTTTGACAGTTAGCATCCTTGAGAAATTTCATGTCCTGCTTCAATGACGCAGGTATTAAAACATGATAATGACAAGCAAAATTCACAACAAAGAAAAATAATATTAATAGAAACAATACCAACCTTTCATTTTTAACATTCATTCAATCTTTTGGAACAAATTACAGGCTTCTTAAAACCATGCAGAATACAAAAACTTTCTGCTAGTTCTCATGGCACTATGGGACTTGCCAAAATTCTAGAAATATTTTTAAAATAAAAGAGATGGTAAATGAATATACAAATGAAAAAAAACCTCAATGAAAATCAACATTTTACAGTTTGCACCAAGATAAAATGATCATTAGATGATAAAAGATACATAACAACAAAAATATGTAAACTTCAAAAGTTTTGTTCAAGTTGCACTTTTATCCATAAAATTCAATTTATGACAACAGGGCAATGCGAAACATTCTTCAAAAATCAATAAAAGATACATTTATACTCATTGACCAAAAAATAACTTGAGACTTTCAGTCATCTAGTAAAAAAAATAATCTGAAATACAAAAAATATCTTCTAAATGTTTCAAAATTACGTACAATATAAGCATAGTGGGGCATTGTTATTAAGAACAATTTTGTTTCAAACGCATCCAAATAATGAATCTTAACATATCATTTAATTATTGAGTCCCATTCAAATTTTTTCAGAGGGTGAAACATCCAGATTATTAATATCCGGATTAATGAGGCTCCACTGTACTGATTTGAAAGATGTCCATCATAAATAGCTGATAGGGTCGTAAAGCAACAATTTATGATCACTGATTTCTTGTTGAACTTCACACTAAAAATGCATAAATGGGGGGGGGGGGGGGGGGGGGGGGGGGGGGGGGGGGGGGGGGGGGGTTGAGGGTATAGAGAATATGTAAAGGATATGCATATTTCATTTCTCTGCAATTCAAAAACTAACTGAACTGTTCAAGATGGATTTCTACTGTACAGTGATATCTAGCCAAACATGGAATTGATTATATCCATTCAAGACAAACAAAAATAGTATGAAGAAAGGTTTCAATACTTCACAAAAATAATATGAAGAAAGGTTTCAATACTTCACAAAAAAAATATGAAGAAAGGTTTCAATACTTCATCTGGTAAACTAGATGTTTTTTTAATTTAATCGTACATTTGTTCACTTCTGTTTTTGAAGGCTATCATTAATCACTTTTTGAGTGTCCATTTGCGATGCCATTTGAATGGCCATTAACACCATTACCATGGGTAACACTGCCATTTTTGCTGACTCCATTTTGAGCTTGGTCAGTCTTTTTATAACCTGCCCTTTTATTCTTGATATAAGTTTGTAAGTAAAAGTTTCCAAACAGAACCATCATAGAAATCATGTAACTGCTAAGAAGAATATGGCTCCATAGTGGGAAGTCACAACCCGTGAAAGTTGTCTGGATTGTGTGGAAAAATATCAGAACAAACTGAGTCTGAAAAGACAATTAATAAAAGTTTATCTTATGAAAAGTGTTACATTTCAGCCATGAGATCAATTAATTGCTAGGGAAATTAGAAAGATTTTTAATAAAAGTTTATCTTATGAAGAGTGTTACATTTCAGCCAAGAGATCAATTAATAGCTAGGGAAATTAGAAAGATTTTGCATTCTGGGCTGGGCAACTCATCTTTCATTACTAATCTGTAGAAATATATTTGCAAGTGAAATGTTCCTTTTTGATCTACTTCAATTTGTAACCAGTCATTATCTTTATAATACAATGTAATGCTATTCATTAACTTCATCATAAGAAGTGCTTTACATTCATTCAATTTTGGGCTTCTTCATTTCAATAAAAAGTCAGGAGTGTCTTACCAGCTGTAATCTTGTAATATATTTTTTCCACCATAACTTGCCCCTCATAGACGGGATGGCTGCTAGTGCATAATAGGTGTACATGATAATGTGTACAAATGCATTCAGCGAGCTACAAAACCAGGCTGAAAAACAAAATCAAAAACATACTTTATACAAGAAAATATTAACCCCCGTTATATTTTCGCCTTTTCACCCTCATTGTCAGTGGGCAAAATTAAGACCAGGCGAAATTCAAAACAATTTTTATATAACTGTGTTATTTAGAAAGAGTGTCTAGTTCTGTGTCCAAGCAAATTCAAGACGGGGAAAACTGTTTGCAAGTATAGAAGGGAAGAAAAAAAAACAAGGCAAAAATAATCCTCTATACAGTAATAAGGATATTCTGGCAACCAGCAATGAAATGGGCGAAATCTTTTGACCAAAAAGAAATTATTAAACAATTCAGGGTCTGAAATGCATGCCACTTATACCCTCAAGTGAGTTTGGATGACCTGGTCATTCACCCAGTTCGCTAAATGGCGAACTGGTGACGAGCTGGGATTGTTTGAAGTGAGATATAAATAATACATAAAACCTTATAAAGAGTGAAAATCAAATGAATAAAATGCTTAAAATTATTATATTTGTCTTTCATTATTCTGGAATTGTATCATATGCGAGATAACAAACTATAGTAATAGAAATGTGGGCTTTTCTTTATATGTTTGAGGTCAAGAAACTTCCGCCTGAAATTTTTGTTCAGGCAACCTGAGACCTAGCTGTTCGTGCAACCTGAGACCTAGCTGATCGGGCAACCCGAGACCTAGATGTTTGGGCAACCTCAGATCAGTTCCTATTTAAAGTTGGCAAAAACCAAATTTTGAAAGACATTTATACTCACACTGGCCCCCTGGGATATAAGTGGTGACCCACCAATAGATATTGACAATAGAACAGTGATGATACACATGTAGGAAGGAGATCTGCTCCTGCTTCTTCCTTAGCACCATTAAAACAGAATCAACCAGCTCTACTATCTTGGAGAGGAAGAACATGTGTATGATTCTCGCCATCTGAAAAAAATACATATTATCAAGGTTCAGTAGTTCAATCCTAAAAAATGCCATGTAATTTATATACAAAGCACTGTGATTAATGTAATGGTGTACTATGTATAATATGACAAAATATGTTTGATACCTGCTAATAAACAACTGTACAAGTAAAATTTTAATAAAAATGAAATCTAATTAAACCTCTAAAATGTTTACAAATACACTGTACATCCTTAGTTTACATAAAATCATATAATAAGTATAATACATGCATTGTGGACAGTCAATCTATTGACAACATGAATACAAAATAAACAAGAGGCCCATGGGCCACATCGCTCACCTGAGCAACAACAGACATAATGAAATCAGCTTTATAGAGTCATATACAAAATATCTGAACAATGTCGTATAATAGATCCTGTATAAAAAAAAAATACCCCTGCATATTCTTATGTTTATCATTGACCCCCTTTGTAACAGGATGATTTTACAGTCATATCACATGTTGAGCATTGCAGTTCTCGAGAAGATGATCAGACCTAAACAACTGTTTATAAATGGACTATAAACCTACATCAAACTTTGAACCCCTTTTGAGGTCCAAGAATTGTCCAGGGGCCAGAGTCTAAACAATTTTAAAGAATCAACAATATGTCAAAATGCTTGCATATAAGTAAAACCATATATAAAAACCATTTGAATTTTTGTGAACAATTTAAATGTTTTCCTTTGAAAAATTGGAACCCCCCCCCCCCCCCCCCATGTGGCCCAACCCTACTCCTGAAGAATATGATTTTGACAAATTTTAATCTCGACTATTTGAAGACTGAACTGACTAAAGCTTTTCTAGACAATTTTTGTTTTAGAAAGTTTTTCCCTATATATTCCTATGTAATAATTTGACACCCCCCCCCCCCCTCAGATTGTGGCCCCACCCTACCCAAAGGGATCATAATCTGAATAATTTGAGGATGCTTCCAAGTTGCAGCTTTTCTGCCCAATTTGCTTCTGAGAAGAAGATTTTTCAAGATTTTTCTCTATATATTCCTATGTAAAAATTCGACCCCCCATTGTGGCCCCATCCTACCCCCAGGGATCATGATTTGAATAAACTTAAATCTACATTACCTGAGGATGCTTCCACACAAGTTACAGCTTTTCTGGCTGATCAGTTTCAGAGAAGAAGATTTTTAAAGAATGACTCTATATATTCCTATGTAAAATTTGACCTCCCCATTGTGGCCCCACCCTACCCACGGGGATCATGATTTGAATAAACTTGAATCTACACTACCTGAGGATGCTTCCACACAGGTATCAGCTTTCTGGCTGATCAGTTTCAGAGAAGAAGATTTTTAAAGATTTACTCTATATATTCCTATGTAAACATTTAACCTCCCATTGTGGCCCCACCCTACCCCCAGGGATCATGATTTGAACAAACTTGAATCTACACTACCTGAGGATGCTTCCACACAAGTTTCAGCTTTCTGGCTGATCAGTTTCAGAGAAGAAGATTTCTAAAGATTAACTCTATATATTCCTATGTAAAACATTTGACCCCCCATTGTGGCCCCACCCTACCCCCAGGGATCATGATTTGATCAAACTTGAATCTACACTACCTGAGAATGCTTCCACACAAGTTTCAGCTTTCCTGGCTGATCAGTTTCAGAGAAGAAGATTTTTAAAGATTAACTCTATATATTCCTATGTACAAATTCGACCCCCCCCCCCATTGTGGCCCCACCCTACCCCCAGGGATCATGATTTGAACAAACTTGAATCTACACTACCTGAGGATGCTTCCACACAAGTTACAGCTTTTCTGGGCGAATGGTTTTTGAGAAGAAGATTTTTAAAGATTTACTATATACATTCCTATGTAAAAATGCAACCCCCCATTGTGGCCCCACCCTACCCACAGGGATCATGATTTACACAAATTTGAATCTACACTACCTGAGGATGCTTCCACACAAGTTACAACTTTTCTGGCCGAATGGTTTTTGAGAAGAACATTTTTAAAGATTTACTCTATATATTCCTATGTAAAAATTCAACCCCCTATTGTGGCCCCACCCTACCCACGGGGATCATGATTTACACAAACTTGAATCTACACTACCTGAGGATGCTTCCACACAAGTTTCAGCTTTCCTGGCTGATCAGTTTCAGAGAAGAAGATTTTTAAAGATTTACTTTACATATTCCTATGTAAAATTTCGACCCCCCATTGTGGCCCCACCCTACCCCCGGGGATCATGATTTGAACAAACTTGAATCTACACTACCTGAGGATGCTTCCACACAAGTTTCAGCTTTCCTGGTCAAATGGTTTATAAGAAGAAGATTTTTAAAGATTTACTCTATATATTCCTATGCAAAAATTCAACCCCCTATTGTGGCCCCACCCTACCCACGGGGATCATGATTTGAACAAACTTGAATCTACACTACCTGAGGATGCTTCCACACAAGTTTAAGCTTTTCTGGCCAAACGGTTTTTGAGAAGAAGATTTTTGAAAAATACCAACAAATTTTCAATGATTTTTAATTATCTCCCCTTGAAAGAGGGTGTGGCCCTTCATTTTAACAAACTTGAATCCCCTTTACCTAAGGATGCTTTGTGCCAAGTTTGGTTGAAATCGGCCCCGTGGTTCTGGAGAAGAAGTCGAAAATGTAAAAAGTTTACGGACAGACAGACGGACGCCGGACAAAAAGTGATCAGAAAAGCTCACTTGAGCTTTCAGCTCAGGTGAGCTAAAAATGTATTGTTTAACTTTCAATCATTTCATACAGCCAAACACTTCTCTTTTTTCTCTCCCTGAGAAATACGATTATGTCTTTCTTTATATTTGCTCAAGTTCAATATTTAAAAGCAAGATTGGTTTGCAAATTCTTTTAACAAGTCGTATGATTGCTAATGTATTTTGCAATAGCTGAGATAACATTGAAACGCAATGGATGGCAGTTATTGAATTTTCACAAGCATATTACTGCCTTGAAAATGCTTCTTTCAAGATAACTTTCAAATGATTTGGCCTGTTTTCTGGCATTTTGATGACAAGCATTATAAAATCGATGCCTGGTACAAACCTGATTTTACAACATTTAACCAAAGATTAAAAAAAAAGGGAGGGTCTATGAATTATGAAATCTAATAGAAATGAATTAATATACCACCTTCAATGACAGTTACCTGACAGTGAAGCCTTCAATTCGAAATAGTGCCGAATACAGTAAATATGGTAAATCTTTTTCCTATTGATGTCGTAAGAGGAACTAAGTTCAAATGTGCACTAAATAAAACTATTAAACAATGCAAGCATCACAGCTATTAACCATTTTATATGTTTCTTTCAGCTTTTAGCCTCATGTGTGATCAGATAAATCTCGAATGTCCTATCCCCCACCCCCTATTCACCACAGCTCCAACACTTAGTGAACCTGTATAAACAATTGTGCATATTGTTCACATATCTGGGACATTGTCAAAAGATTATATCAGTCATACAACCCCTGAAATAACACCTTCACCACACAGTCTGGGATTAGTAATGCTTTCTGCATTGAAAGGCTTTTAAAGGTGTTTAATTCTTAGGTACTGTATCATAGTATTACAAACTTTTAACACTCTAGCTTTTTTTCGTTAAAAGCATGATGATGTTGGAAAGCATTCTTTTGTAAGAGACAGTCACTAGCTATTTATTCCTAATATCATACAGTGTTACTGCATTGTGATCATGTCCCTTATATAACAATATCTGACCATAGGTTGTATTAAACAGGTCCGTCCAAACCTTGTGGCAGAAAGCCATTAAATGTATTAGTCTCATAATCTGTAATCACTAGTACATCACTGGTACATCAGCAGAAATTTGTCTTGTCAGCCAAAGTAACCAAGTTAGAAGACAAAATCTACTCCAATTAGGAAAGTATTGATCAGATTACAAAGCTCTGCCAATTTCAAATATCACCCCATAGTACAAAGTCCACCCTGCATACCAAAAGAACAAACCTCTCTGATGCTTAATTCAACTTTATCTATATGTCAATATGGCTCTTTATTAAATTCCCTTCATACATACCCTAGCTTCTTTGGGGTCCTTCGGCGTGTCTTTATTGTACACACAACATAAGAATCCATTTTTCCAATAATCAGCGTGGATTGCACTGGCTATTATCTACAAGAATTTAAGTTTTTGGTTTGAGTTCTACAAAATTCATAATTAAAACATGTCAATATAAATTTTCTTTGTGGATTCAAAGTTTCCATTTTTTAAAAGGAATCATGTATCTTTTATATATCATGATGCTACTCTGTTAATATTGGGGACAAAGTTTGTGACTTTTAGACTGATATAATGATAATAACCCACACTTTCCAATTTCAAGATTTTACAGATATACATGTACCATACCAAAAGCTACTTATCCAGATGTGACAGTTTGACATAAAGCCATGCTGTGAATCATTTGAAAAAATATCATTTTTAAAAAGATAGGTCTTGAAAAGAAATATATACTTCATAAAACCTGCTCAAGTAACAGTAAAGAACTGATTATTTCTGGGGGGGGGGGGGGGGGTGTGGTGGTGGTGGTCATAGCACTGTTAAAACCATGCAAATTTGTCACTTGTCACTTTAAACTTGAACTGTAAATCATCAATACTTAACTACATGCCAGACACAAACATATAACATGAAGTTTGCAAGCAAAGTCTAGCAGGCTGTTACCATGGTGCCATGACTAACTACATGTATTATCAATACATTTTGGTGGAATCAGTGAATAAAATTCATTTTTCACTTAAAGTACTAGGACCATACATGTTAACTCTACCGCTTTTTAACTCTGTCTCCCGCTTCCGCTATTCTTCGAAATACATTTGTTGTTTCGATAGATAGCCATTTTGGAAGCCATTGTGGCCCAAAAATCTCGTTGGGTTTGAAATTAGCGCATGACTTGAATCGGGGGCATACAAACGCTTGTTAAAGTCAGGTGAATCATAAGTTTTTAAGCATGTGATTTACATTGAACGGTGAAAAAAGCCACTTCCCCCGATTACATTAGTTACAAGACATGTCTGTATTATCCTCGCCACAGAAAAAGAAACTTTGCTATTCCACACATGGCTTTAACGATGACTGAATATGCTACCTCTTTTCAGTTCTAAATCTACCTCTTTTTCACCACTGGAGGTTAACATATATGACTACAAGACTGTAAATAAGCAATTTTTACTTAAATCATAGGCAGGCTAGCAAACAAAAAGCGTAAACAATTCCATGAAATATTGTGTTGTGTGGAAAATTTCTATACCCGCCATTTTTAATGTGTACTGGATATACTGATACAATAATGATACGTTATGTCTAATAACTTACCTCGACAAACATGTATGTAGACCATACCACCAATATACTGTTGTACACCACCAAGAATCTAGGGAAGGTAAAGGCCGGACGATTTTTCATATACCGTGGGCCGATCACAGTCACAAACAAAATGTACACTAGAGTTACTATCCATATATAGACAGGATTATCATACAGCATAAACAGGTCCTTTGTTCTCGGATCTGTGAACATAAAAATATCAAATGAATTAATGCACAATGTACATGCATTTACAAAGAAAAAATGTATTTCATATATGCAAATACCAAGCTATTTTCACTATTTTATGAGTCTATATATGTACTAGTTGCATTCAATTTCACAAAAAATATTTTAAAATTAGGTATACTGCATCAGCATGCCTATGGTGAATTTTCCTGAATTTTACTACTGCATAAAAAATTGATCTTAAACATTTATCTTAGTTCATGCAAAAAAAATTCTGTTGATAAAACAAAAAAGAATAAAGTTAAAATTAGATTTTCAACGGACTTCCTTCTCTTATATACTTGAACTCCTTTCTAATTTTCTATGCCATCTATTTGTGGAAATTTTATTAATTCCTTCATATTTTCAATATTAAATGGGACTTAACCACACTGAGTAGCCCAGTCATGATATGCAAATCACTAAGTATTGGATGTTGTTGAAGTACTGCTAACATGGATATTACTGTGTATTGTTACTTAGGCCACACCAATATAATTTCTTGTTCGTCGGTCCCAGCGCGCTCGTATTTACATAAAACTGTACAAATAATATTATTATTAATTTCCCGCATCCAGCAAATTCTGCACTGTTTTCTGTTCTATTTCAGCTCTTTTTTTTTGTATTTAAAATAGTTTTAATTTATAAATCAGAAACAATTAGAAAATATATAATTCTCTGCACAAATTTATTTATGTACCGCCTAAAAATTTTGCCAACAAAAACTAATTGTATTTTTTAATCGCAAGCCCGCTCGTATTTTTTTATTGGATGTCTGACGAACAAGAAATTATATTGGTGTGGCCTTAGGCCAATCCAAGGTGAAAACAATACACAGAGGTATCATTTCTCTCTCTTTACACAAATACTTCCTAATCCATATTTATGGTAAATTGACCCCACCTGAAAATTCCCCCCTTTATGGTTTATCTACATAAATCATACTATAGATATATCATAAATCTATAGATATGATATTTATGCATCGGAATGTCATTGCCTTTAACAAAATGTAAAGTGACTATCATTTTGATGTGTCAGCAACAGCTCGCTTTAAGGTTATCAATAAATATATATGAACATATCTAATCTATGTCCTCTAAAAGAGCTAATATAAAAGGTGAAGGTCTCATGTGCCAATGACCTTCACCTTAACCAAATTCTGGTAGCTACACCCATACCTTTGGCTCTTATCATTGGCATTGTTTTATCAAGGTAGAGTTTATCAGTATCAAATATTTGAAAAACTTCATTGTTGAAGTTATCCCCTTTATCAATGCTATTTTAGATTTGGTCATGTTTATGGGGAATGGTCAGTGACCTCATAACGTACCTCTAGTGGCCTTGCCCTCTTCATACAGTCTCAAAACATCTTTTACAACTGGAATTTTCTCCATGATGGCTAAAGTAAACACAAATGAAAGGTTATTGATTTCAATACATTTAGAAATATGAAATCCTCCACAAATAAAGGTCAATACAACATTTTCAATGAAAAGAGTTTATAGACATCAGAGAACCACACTTAAATCCCATATGAAGGTTCAAAAATGAACATGTTCAAACCTCTAAAGTCCATAATTATGTCTGTATAAATAAATACACACCAAACCTCAACAAAGAAGGTCTGCACTCTCAATCAATGAAAAATATCACAGGAAAATAGATTGATCAAAAGGCAGAATTCTCTATAACAACATGCCAACACTGCCGCTGTTTAAGATAAAAGATACATACATCCCCTGTTAATAAATCTCATTAGTTTCTTAATGGGGAAAATCTCCGATTCAGTGATTGATATCGATGATAATTCTTTTTCCAGACATTGTTTGACTTTGAGTACTCAACAAACTATCAAGTTTTCTCCCTGCATACCACAGCACATAGTATGTATATTATCCACATGTACACTCTTTAAAGAGCAAGTCTTCACTCATTCTTGTAGGATGGTCATAAAACTGTGACGGTCAGACCGGTTTGATACCAGCGCCAGATAGCTCAGTTGGTGGAGCACCTGACTATAGAGAATCAGAGGCCCTAGGTTTGAATCCCAATCTGGTCCATCATTATTTCTCCCATATGTTACATGTGGGGTGTATTCGTTTGCTACCTCCAGGACTGGTCCAGGATATCTCCAGCACCTACTTGCTATTTAGAAAGTAGACAATGGAGATCTACTGGAGATCTCCATACTGCAAACGAGCAAATTAGGATTACTCTTGCAGCTCTCCAATCGACCAAACGAATACACCCCAAGTGTCTTGCCAACCCCTGGAATTGACAGGTTAAATCCTGCCAAGGGAAAGAGCCTTGGGAGATCATCGAGGACGAAGATCAGTTAAGGGTAGAGTAATGTGACGGTCAGTCCGTTTTGAATACCAGCCAGATAGCTCAGTTGGTAGAGCACCTGACTAGAGATTCAGGGGACCCTGGTTCGAATTCCGGTCTGGTCCATCATTATTTTACCAATCCCATTACATATCAATTACAGGAAAATAAACAAATCATCAACCTAATACTGTATAATCCAAATGTCTTATATATAATTTTCAAATGTTCAATTTGTTACAACATATAGGCCCTTATATATTTTCTATTTGTGTGGATGTTTCTTGTTGCCTATGAGTGGATATTAAGACTAGCCTATAGATTTCCCTGACAAACCAATCTAACACAGGTAAACCAGTATGCTAAACTGTTATTGATATATGTATACCCTTGAAATGTCCATGACATAACACTGATGGATGAGTTACAATAGTGGACTGCAGACACCCTACTACATTTGCATACCTGATATTAACACAGGTGAACAAGGGAACACTAATTGTACTATTCACTTGAGCAAAGAAGTAAAGTTCCTCACTGATCTCCACGTGGGGACCTTGAAATCGCGGAAGTGACCTATATATCAGGTCATTCACGTGCTAAAAATGCGTATTGAACGAATTGATATATGTCCCATATAAATTAAGAATTTCGATAATCTCATTAACATTATCACAGCTCTAAAATAGCACAAAGTACATTTTTACAATACCTTATTACATGTAAAATCATGTTATTTGTGCAGGGAATTTAAAGAAAGTGAAACTTGGTCAGCATGGTCAGCCGCCAGTAAATGACATGTGCATATTTACAAGTTTGTGAAAATAAAATGGATGTTTTCGCAAATCTGGGTCATTTCAGGGAATAATGTTGATAGAATTCCACTACAAAATATGTATTATAATACGAACTTACCTGCTTAAAAACCCAGAATGTTGTTGTGTATCCAGGTCCTTTCACTGTTGCCGGTAACCTAACAAAAACATGCTTGTCAAGCGTGCTTTCGTTTTATGTCATATGGTTTATCTCAGCCAATCAAAGTACCGTAGAAATGCAAGCCTCATTCATATGCAGTGAATTTAAATATAGCCTTAGCAAATCCCAAAATTGAGTAAGAGTGTTTAGTGGCGCGAAAAGCAAACTCTCTCTCTTTCTCTCCATCTCTCTCTCTCTCTCTCTCTCTCTCTCTCTCTCTCTCTCTCTCTCTCTCTCTGCTAGTTAGTTTACTGTTAGATAGTCATAGTTACAAACATCGTGATTATAAGGTGTTTACAAATCAGATGTGCATCTCACAAAATATATGCATTTATCGTTGACTGCGCAGCGTAAATGAACAGAGATTGTAAATCAATCAAATTAAATTGCATTGGAAATGAGCTTCGACACAACACTCTACGGCAAGAAGTGCGAAGTGTTTTATCTTGTTATTTTTTTGTTCAATAATTATTATAATCAAAAATAATAATTCAGCTCGACTGATTCTGTTATTGGATTGGGGTGTTTTTTTTTACTATATCACTGCAATAAAAAGCATGTTTGAATAAATATAATTTGAAGCAAAAGTTACAGTAGTTTCCAAGTTTAACTGACGCCAAAAAAGTTATCGACTTTGTAATTTTCAGATTTCTCTTTTCTACTTTCCTATCTTTCATTTATTATTCATGTTTTAATCAAAGGATTTCATTCATCGCCCTGCTGGCATACTCCAGTATATGTGAACGCAACTGGTGGTTTTAGGGAATACATAACGAGAGTGCAATAGGGATGCAAACATTTTGGGGGCATTGGTATCACGCGAGATCGGCGAACCCTCCCAAGTCAAATGAAGCATCAAGCCCTGGTCGTACGCCGGTTTGACAAATTAAGGCCTCCCTGTGATATTTTTCGGGGGTGGGGAAATGATTTCACTCTTGCCGTGGTGCTTTTCATGTCACTTTCTTTAGTCAGATTAAGTTTTACTTACCCTCTGAGTAATAAGATAGATAAATTTTACTGTTAAGACAAATGACGATTGTTTCTTTGTTAATTTTTTGCGTTTAATCACAAGTTCACAAATGCATGCCTTTCGAATAGATAGTAATTATGACAAGACTAAGAAAATTTATAAAAGAAAAAAAATCAATCAATCTTACGTGGACATAAACGTTTCAAATTACTTGTAACTTTTCACGCGCCCATTCGTCTTTCCAATTTTTTTTCAACCAACTACCTGCGATATTCTAAAGAATGAAATACCTTCCTTGTACCGAAGTGTAGATGTCTGTATTCTGTGGTCTTACGTGTCTCCGAATGAAATAAAAAATCCGTAAATATATATAGTTCTGACTAGTCAGAACATGATACTATACCACACCCTTTAGCCTTTTGTCGCATATCTAAGACAGTAGATGCAGATCGAGGGATGATTTTTATTAATGACAGGTGTAATGCACAGTTTTGGTTGAATCGGTTGTAAGCTAGGGTGTTGAAACACCGATCGGAAGACGGAGAGGATCACAAAATAATTTTACCGATGCGGAGTTTTAAGAAGAATTCCACCTGATGTGACAGTTTGAAATAAATCAAAGATGGCAGCGATGGGTACCTTTTGCATAATTAATTATAGGGTATTTATTTTTATTATGAGAAAAATTTTTAACGGCAGGTGCCTTTGTACTATACGTACATGCAAACCATGCTTTTAGAAAAAAAGAAACATTCACTTGTAAATTGTAATATATATACATATTTTATTTACATGTAAATCAACAAACTGGATGGGATGTCTCGTCTGCAGTTCAGGCGAACTGAACTGAACAAATAACAATAAGAATCACATGGCCTGTATGATGTATGTTATATACAAGACTTACAACATATCCCGTTTCGTTGTTTGGCGATCATGGACAGATATATTTTTAAAAATCCACAGAATTGGACATTTTCTTTTGCACTTTTCAAAGTGATCACAATTTTTACATGCTTGAACTTATATTCTCCAAGCTGTCCTCATCATCAGGTCAAAATAAGCATCGTTGTCTATGGAGGCGCTGACCCCGGAGTAATAACTCAGGAACTCCTCCCAGAGTATCTAAAGACAAAAACAACCGCTGTATTGTCACCCTAACTAAGTATAAACCATTGATATCATATGAATGGATAATGGTTTGATCGGATATTGCTGAGCCACATTTTTATAAACCCATGATAACACTATTTGCTCCTAAACCAGGGACACTTACAATGCACGCTGTTCAAAGAGGGCAAAGTGCGTGGTACTATTTCGCAGCAAGAGCAATCTACCGAATGACTACATACTCGTAGTCATAATCTACATTCTTGTTTTTAGAATTAGATTATACTTATAAACTAGAAGGACAGTAGCACTATATGAAATACCCCTGCTTTTAAAAAGAAAACCTGTGTTCAGGTGAGCATTGAAGGCCATGGGTCTCAATAGTTGGAAATGTGTAGGTGCAAGCAGATTTACGGGACATTTTTATTTTCATAATAGACCGGCTTCAAAACAATATCAAATTAGAAGCCGATATCTAAACAGTGGGTAAATGGGCTCAATTGCTCAACTCTGACTATTGTGGCATTACATGCAGTAAAATCGTTGAATAAAAATTCCTAAAATATATTTCAATCCCAAATGTGATAACTAAAGTCTGTAAGTGTGACTATGTTCCCTGACCTAATACCGTATATCCGGTTGTTTTCTTAAACTTATTTAAATCGCGAAAAACTTGACTTGCGCAAATAACAATTGTTTTATATGTACAGATATGCTCCGTTTTTGTAAATTTTGTGACATGCAAGAAATAAAGGTGACATTTCAGATCAAGGTGATATTATTTCGTTAATTATTAGCAATTAACGAAATCATATGCCCATGATGTGATAATATGTTTGAAACTTGGCAAGAAACTGCATAAAATTTGAACAGCAAAGTAATAAACGTCTTATTATGAAAGAGAATGTGGTCTATCTATTTATATTATACAATTCATCGGTAAAACACATCAGTTATAACATGAAGATGAAGTTAACTTAGGAGTTATTGGCTTCGTCCTCTAAAAGTTTCTGGATTTTGAAATAAAAAACCCATAGGTTTTCAATGATTGCAGAGCTCACCGCAACGAGGCATGACCCTTATGAGACTACCTTTATCACATTACATGAAAATCATAGTTAATAATCTTTATTAAAAAATTGTATATTGTAGTGTGGTTGTTACAATATTGTATAATATCATATGATACATTGTTATATTCAGTAGTATATTCTCACTATATAACTCTATATAGACGAATAGTCAATAATTGTAATATTAGCTCGTCCGAAAAATATTGACCGGTCAATATTTTTTTAATATTGACCGGCTAGGAATAATATCTAGAGAATCTTCCCTCTATTTCAATTAATCGCTTAACCTTCTGATAAATCGATAATTAACGTTAAAATTTGTTGGTTTTTTTTTTTTGGGGGGGGGGGGGGGCGAACAAGCAGTAAAAATGTGTTGGGGGAGGGTCTTGGAACATCCGCGATTAGCTCTTTGAAATAAACATTAATTAAAGGGAATACACATCGCTCTAAAGGACACTAACCCGTGTTATCAATGTTGTTGTTTTTTATAAAGAGCAAGTTTTTAAGTTATAAACTCATGATCGACTCGAGTTTGATATGTGTTTAAGATCTGATAATTTATTGATGACGTTCGTCGTATAAATTGGAGAATAATGTCCGCGACATCTCTTTGATCTCGACAATAACTGTAGTAGAATATATAATGTTGTTTAATATCATGATACCATTATATTGTATCATATGATATGACATTGTATAAAAATATGATATTGTATCATATGATACGATATTGTATCATACAATATAATACAATATTATATCATGATCTGATATCTTATTATATAATGTTGTATATTGTATCATATTATATAATATTGTATTATAATATATTGTAATATATGATATGATATTGTATCATAACATCTATACTGTATCATATGATATGATACAATATTGTATCATATTATAGTGTACCATGATATTGTATCATATCATATAATTTTATTATATAACATATTTTCATACCATATGATACTATATCATACGATACAATATCATATAATACAAGATAATATCATAATATATGATATATTATCATATCATATGATATTATACAACAAATATGATACAATATCATATTGTTTAACATATTATTTTACAATATTAAATCATACAATACAATATCGGATCATATAATACAACTTTGTATCATATCATACGGTACAATATCAAATTATATGATAAAATATCATACCATATGATTCAGTTTGGTAGGAATTAGAATCATGATTATCATTCATATCATACATATCAACAATCACATCTTTTAAGCAAGTTTGAGTGAAGTAGGACAAGGTTTTCTTAGCATCCTTGATAATTGAGATAAGTCTCTGTAACTGAAGCTAGCATGTTTCAAATCCAAAGTTACATGAACTATGAAAGTTAGTCAGCATTTTTTTTCAGCATTCGTACCGGCATTTAACTACTCAAAAACTTGCATCTGCTACAACTATATTTAAGATAATCGATATCAAGCTCTATTTTCACACCCATAGTTATATTACAATGTAACTGTTTAAATCTGACTAGATATGAACAAAATTTACTTCATTTTGTAATAACCAGCACCAGCACTAAGACCCTTACACAATTTTATTTGTTTTAAAATTTTAAACCTGCCTAAGCATCTAGATAATCAAGATCACTCTGCGTATCTCAAGCTACCTCTGCAACTCGTTTATGTAGTTAAATCAACTATGCAAATTTGAATAAGTAAGTACTATCATGTGACCTGCTCCAAAACCTTAACTGCCTCCAGCATACAAAACATATGCTCAGATTCAGCATTCAAGCCTGTCAAGTGCATCAGTATCATAAGATGCACCATCTATCCAAATTTGGTAAAGATTGAACCAATAATAACTAAGATCTATATATCAAAGTGCACCTGCTTCAAAAACTTTAACCAGCTCCCAAAACTTTAATCTCTTCCAGCATCCGAAACCTATGGCTCAGGCCTGTTAAGTACATCAGATTATAAAATGCACCAGCCATGAATGTATAGTGACGATAGGAAAAGTTTTAACTTAGATATGGCCATCAAAGGGCACCTGCTCCAAAAAACTTTAACCTGCCCCCAAAACCGTAACCTCCACCAGCATCCAAAAATGGCTCAAATTCAGCATTCAAGCCTGTCAGTTGTACGTGTATATGTATCATAAAATGGACCACCCATGCAAGTTTGTTGATGTTAGGAACAGTAGTAACTTAGATATAGTCATCAAAGGGCACCTGTTCCAAAAACTTTAACCTGCTCCGAAAACCGTAACTTCCTCCAGCATATAAAATTCAGGGCTCAGATTCAGCATCAAAGTCTTTTAAGTCCATAAGTCAAGATGCACCATCCATACTAGTTTGGTGAAGATATGACAAGTAATAACTTAGATACAGAACCTGCCCCAAAAACTTTAAAAAAGCTAACTGCTTTCTGAAATACACATACAAACCGTAAAAGAGTATCTCTTTGGAAAACTTGGTTGACCGTTCTATCCAAGCAAAACTTCACTATTTATCCACTTTTCTGCACAAAACCGTGTACTAGTCTTTGACGTCTTTCGAAATACTAGTAATCAATTGAAAATCAACTATATATTTCAACAATTTTAAGCTTGTTGTCTAACAACATAGCATCATCGTCGATAGTCCGTGGTAGGAAGCTTGTGGGTTCAAAACCGTGGTTAGAATTGATTTCCATTTTTTGCCATTTTTATTTGGGTTCCAGTGTGATTCATTCTGGTATTAATGGGGTTGGTTACTAACATTAGGTCTTCATAGGGGTTCACTGGGGTTTCATTGGGGTATAATTTGGCTTCATTTGGGTTCATTGGGAGTATCTTTGGGTAAAAAGACGCGCCGCTCTTTAGATGGTCTCCTTTGATATGAACATGATTGCGTTGCATAATTTAGGCTAAAAATATACATGTACATGCATATTGAATAAAATATTGTTTGAATAATTGCTTTGCTTTATTTTTTTTATTACAATCTATGAAACGCGGATATCAAAAAAGAAGCAAATCTCAAAATTATTCGTTGAATTACAGTACCAATAGAATTAATATTTATTATTTTTTAACATGTTATCGCACAAAAGTTTTTCCTACAATAGTTTTTTTTTTCATTTCATTAACTTTGCATCTGTGTCCTTTTGCGCTGGATCCGTTTTTCTTGCCGGTGAATATAAATGAACGCTATATCATTTCTTACTTCACCGAATTTTAAATCTTAGTGCGAAAGACAACTATAAAATATACAATTCGTTTCATGGTAATACTAAGTCATCTTCAAGATATGACAATATCAATAGTATTTTGAAAACTAAAACATCCAAAGAATTGAATAATTCAATCAAAACGCAAAAGAATCTGATGAAAATTTACAATTTTAATAAATATACCAGAAACTATTTCATTTAATCTTTTCCAATAAAAGCTTGATAGCAAAATCAATGATATAACATCTTATTTCTCTGTGAAATATTATGTTTTAGAACCTACCAGTACATTAATTGCTAAAAAAGGTAAAAATCGCAAATTGTGATCACATTATATAGTTGTTACATGATTATTTATAAATGATCCATACATAAGTTTCTCATAATAAGACTTTTTTCTCTCGAATATTGGCATTGGTTTTGTGCTTCTAAGCATTGGTACACAAAAAAAAAAAAAAAATGAGAATTGAGCACGTACGTTATTACTGCAGCCATAAGCTGACATGAGGATTATATGTCAGAACCATTTCTTGGGACAGAATTGCATGTATCTATCTATATAAATAAATTATATCTTATCACAGATAAGGAGAATCCTCATAATTGAAGTTAAATAAACTATAGGTCCATGCATGTTGTGGTGCACTTCATGCAGCAAGCATTGTCTCATAACTTCCATGCATTGATCATCATTAGGTGAAAGTAGGCATCGTTGTCTACAGAGGCACTAACTCCAGCATAATAATTCAGAAATTCCTCTTCAGTCACCTGCATCAAGCAAACAAACAAAAAATCAGTGCACGAACAAAAAGGTCGGTGTAAATGCAAAATTTCATAAACAATGACTCGTCATGCAAAATTTTGAGAGAATTTGCTAATTTTTTAAAGAATAAAATTATAGTACTTAATTTGTGATCATTTTGAATGCAATGAATTAAATCAATTCGTATGTCTATATTGAATCAATTCAAAATTAAATTAAAACGCAAAATTCTCACTGCCGGTAATTTGTTTTCAAAACGGCATCAGTAATAACATTTGAGTCAGACCTTCTGTCATCTTGATTTCCTCAATCAATAAAGTTGATTTCTGCTAAATTCTGGCTCAGTTTTGTTGAGTTGAAACAAAATTTCACAACAGTAAAATACTGAAGGCTGCATGTGCACAGATATATTGCACATTTATGTGTTTATTAGTTCCGAGAATCTTATTGATTGGACATACCAACTTCTGACATGTCTGTACTTGGATACAGACAAATATGATTTCCAATGTTACATTTAATAGTAACCTTTTCAAATTTCATCTTAAGCTTAACAGAAATTATGTTACAAGAAACATAAATACGTATTTAATATTTGATAAATACATTCATGTATAGACATCTACATACATTGTATATCAATATGTATGATAGCAGATAAGAGTTGCTAGAGTATTTCAAGAGGCTATATATTCCTGGCAAAGAGACTGGATATAATATGACCCGGTGCATGCATTTTGAGGTGGAATAACACACCTGGAAAAAGTATCTCAAATTAACAGTAAATTATTTGATTATGAAAGATATAATGATAAATAAACTGTACATGTATCAAAAAGCGAAAAATTCGCAGTTTGGGGATAAAAAATGAATATCTAAATAATTAAATTTAGTGAGAAACAACAAAAGCACCTGCGGGATTTGAGCTCGGGATGTACGGATCAGAAGCCCGACACTTTATCCACTCAGCTATGGAGTGAGTTACATGTTGCCGTCGATAAAATCCTTTTAATAGAACGAAATGTCGATTCGATCAGAGGTCAGTCATTTTGTGATCGATGTGTTATTCCACCTTAAACGGATTTTCATAAATTGATTTATCATTTCTTTCTTGAATCATAGTAAGTAAATACTGTATCTTTCATTGATTTAGAGTAAGAGTGTTCATAAAAGGGGGATTACTCCTATTAATTTTAATTACAAAAGGGAGTCCTTAAAAATAAGGAGAGAATCTATAGAGGATTGCGATGCCATGTACTAAAACTTAATTTAAAGGGAAACTAGTTTTGTCTTAACCAAAATTTTACTTGAGATAAATACAAAAAAAAAAGCTAAGATGAAAAAAAAGGTTTCTCTACTTGTTAAATCAAACAGAATGCACACATACAGAACTTTAAGAATAAGTACTTATGTACCAATTAACATATTTGGAAACTTTATAAAAGTACTAATTACGGTAGCACAGATCCACAAACCTCATGGTACATACATGCGTATGTTCTGTATATAACAAAACAAAGTTCTTCAGGATCTAACATTATACTTTAATGTTCAGTGTAAAATTGTCAAAATAGACATTCTATGAATAAATAAGATTGTTTTATAAAAACGATAAACTAGTAAAATGATTTCAGAGACAGTAAGTTATGTTAAAATTCAAAAAACAATACTTGGATTAAAACCACAAAATTTAAAAAACTTCACAAAGTACAAATGATTATAATGAATCAGACTTTTATCAATATTTGTTCAATGTTGGGTGTATCACCCAAGCTCATTTTTTTTCTCATAGACTTTAGGAAACATACAAAAACAACATTCTCATCAACAATAACAGCATAGAGGTTTGAATTAATAAGCCAAGAAAAAAATTGATTTTAACAAACTCTGTGGTAAGTGAAATTTCAAAACATGAACATTAACAAATGAATCTCAATAGAAACAAAGTAAAAATAAAAGCAAGGAGACTGCACAGTCTTTGTGCAATTGTGCTGTAGTGCTAGGTCTGAAGTTGTGCTCACTATTTCACTCTAGCTTTTGTTGTGGGCTGTGCTCCAGTTCATGCCTGCCTTAATGCTGGATGCCGGAGGAAATAGAAAGACATCTTTTTTCTTTGGTCTTCATCATTTTTTTTTGCTTTTACACAGTGCAAATCTACTAATTGTTCCAAAGTTTTCAGAAAGCCATAGCACACATCTAAGGGGGAGGTAGGAAAAAGCAGTTCTGTGACAGACATACTTATACTCTAACATGTATATGAAATTTGTTTGTTACAGATGTGACACTCCGTGAGTTACATCCTGCTAAAAAAAAGTCCTACAACTTGAACTGAACAATTCATTAGTTCAACTAACTCTGGTATGTAAGAAAAAATGAAATGGAATGGACATTGTCTCGTCTTCAAATTCTATATCTACAATTTTTACCCCTAATAGAAATATAAACCACCATTACAAAAAATACCAAGAATTGATTAAATGGGAGTGTTTGATTAGAAAACTGCGTTATTTATAACTTCCAAGCATTAACCATCATGAGGTTAAAGTAAGCATCATTGTCAATTGAAGCACTAACTCCGGCGTAATAGTTCATGAATTCTTCTTCAGTGACCTGTCAGAAACACAACATTGAAGTGTTATAACATGGAGTTTCAAACAGTGTTAGCTAGCATTTACAGCAGCCCCTCTGAACATAACGATGTGTGTTGAGTGAGAGAGTCGAGATTTGTATGGAGATACTTTTACTCCCTCTTTTTGCTGGCCTGAAAGTGTGTTGATTTTTCTAGTAGTTTAAGTCTACACGATTATGTATTTGTAGCTGTAGCATTGGGTTGTTAGAAAAGTTTTACTCTACAGCTTAAGGCTGTTGTAAGAGTTATCTTTCTTCTCCATACAGAATGTTCAGACACCGGCATTTAAAGAATTACTTTCACTGAGGTTAACTGCCTGATTTATTTAATAAAATCATTATAATTACTGCTGAAAAAAAAGAATCTTACCTAAGCTCAAAGTGTATTCACTATCTCACCTTTTCTAACAACCCTCATATACCTATGTATATAGTTTAATTGTATATACCAGTAGTCTGTAAATTGAAATGAAGCTGTGAATAGGTCTATGCATGCAGGTGAAGTTGCTTTTATAACTGTGATATGTTTTATCATGCTTTTATGTACAGTCTAATTGATAGTTTTGTATGTCTGTACATCAGATAAATAAAACATAGGTATCATTATGCAAGGACAAAGAGAAGGCACTTTCAAATACAACAATAATAAATTGACCATTCTTGACTTTGTTCAATATTAACAATTCTTGAGTTCTTCATTGATTGGTTGAATAAATTTTTCATTGATTGTTAAACTGGTTGATTAAAGAATTAGCTTTGTCAGACTTTCTAGAAACAACCATGTCAATCTATACATTTAAACCTCTGAAAAACATTACCAAAAGCGACATTTCCTCTACTCAAAAGCCACTACGATGACACTCAAGCGCATTGGTGAAAGAGATTTTACCTTTCCATCTTTGTCGTTGGGAGAATCAAAGGAGTCTAAGAACTGTTTGAGGCACTGATCCTCCGTCCACTCTCCGCTGATGTATTTGGGGTGTTTCTTCACGTTGTACACACCATGGAGATCCTGTACGGTCACCACACCATCTCCTGTTCTGTCCAGTTTCTGGAATGCTCTCCTTATGAGTTCTTTCCTAGAGTTATTCATAGGTGGCTGTGCAAGGAAAAAAGACTGTGAACACTTGGGTTATGAAATAAGCATTAAACCAGTTCCTAATAATCATTACATATTAATAACTGTATCATTTCCAGAATTCTAAATAGTAATGGTAGGGGATACTAGTATATGCTTGCTCTATATGAAGAGCATTGGTAAACATATTTTCAATGAAAAAAATTCTTTAACACACTTTTTTTTTTGAAAACCTACATTACACAGTATTGGAAGAAAAATAAAATCTCAAAAGGGGAAATAACTCTACATTACTTACTCTGAGGGCAGTCAAGAATTCATCAAACGACAGGGATCCACTGTGATCCTTGTCTAACTGTTCAAACAATGTGTTCACCACATCATCATCCATGATCAACCCATAGTCATGAATTCCTTTTTTAAATTCTTTTATGTTCAGACTTAAATCGGAATCATCATCCATTATTCTGAATGTTCTGTAAATACACAATCATGAGGAAAAATCAGGCATATTGACATATATCTCATAAATGTTGCATCATTTTTTGGGATGCTGCATTAGGCCATCTTCCCAAGTTTCTGATCCGCACCCTCCTCTGTTTGTGGGGAGAGGAGTGGATCCAAAACCCATGGCTAGCGAAGACGACATTAGGCATGAAAAGAAAGCTGTCCTCTCTGCAAACTACTTAAAATGAGGATAAGCGTTTCCTACAGCACTATCCCTTGAGGTTTCCTGATGACTGGCAACCACATATTTGCTATACTCTGTCCAGTTTTTCTGTTTTGAAAAACCCCCTCTATAGTTTTAGGTTTCAAAACACAACCAAAAATATAAAGTCTAGGGGGATTTTGTATTGCAAATGACATGAAAAAGTACCCAGATGATAATGTTGAAAAGTTGTGCAAGGAGTCATGAGAATTTTTGAATGGATAAAAGATGTCAACATTCCCGTTATAAATCCCCATAAGAAATGTACTTTTATTTGTGTTAATTTCTCCGGACATATAGAGATGGAATGTGTGAAAGAGCAATCTTGGAATTTTTGCCATATATTTATTTTAATTGTTTTTCACTGACAGGTATGTATTTATAAAGAAAATCAATAAAAAGAAAGTGATGGAAACAGTCACCTGGGACAAACAATAAATAATATGTTGTAACCAATGCATATCTGTCATTCTCATATCTTACATGAAGTCATTGTTGAGTTGCTAATCTACATTAGATGTGAGGAGAAATGCTGACCATGCAGACAGTAACTGCTGAGACAAGATTATCCTAAAGCATTGTCCATTGACATCTTCTTCTAGGTTAGCAATGTTCAAGCATGATATTTTTATTATACTTATTGAAATTGCAATGCCATAAGTTGCTTTCATTGTCTGATGTGTGTAATTCATAACTTTTACCTCACTCATCATTATTACCTATATATATATATATATATATATATATTGTATTTTTCAATTGTCACTGATTTCTTTGCTATATGTATAAAATTCATACATTTAATTGTTTTTATTATGTCCCCAAAGGCACCTGACGTTATATATTTTCAAATAAAAAATATGTAGGCATACCCTCTACCTATATAATAGTACACACTGTGTATTATTAGATAGAGGGTATATATTTTTTAATACATGTATGAGAGAAATATATAATGTCAGGTGCTTGTGCCCAATGGGTCCATGATTGGCAAAATAAACTATACCAGGTATTCTATTCTATTCATCAATCATGAACATTTATATTTTCCTACTAGTTGAAATTAATACATTTTAATTACTTGCCAGGAATATCATGCACACCTGAATTAAATTGAACACTCCAATGTTTATATTGCGTGATGAAACATGTTTCTAAAGGCTTACATTAATATGCATTTGAAGTCTTCGGGGGATTCTATGAAATATAAAAAAAAAAATAAAAAAGAAGAATAAAACTCTCACCTGCCCAGACCTTTGATACCACTGGCCCCTCTTGCTAGACAAGCGTAGCGAAGCTTTTCAATGGGGTCTTTTGCCTCCTTCATCATTCTCTTCGCTTTCATTTTCAGCTCATTGTTTCCTCGCTGTGTGCAGGCCATGTTTATAAATCGATCTTGCAAAGAAATTCAAAATATTTTCAAATGATACGGAATTGTTGAACGAATACTCAATGTTATATTATCAGAAACAAACCAATAAACCCTGGATTTATACCTGAAAACGAGTGGTGTCTAGAAGTAAACAATTTACCTGTTTTCGCACCTGGTTTCCGCTTCAAGTTATGACACGCTTTATTTATGTGGTTGCGATGACAACGGGGACCAGTCGTTAACATTGTTCGATCATTTTGTATTTAATTATCCATTCATTAATAACGGACGTGAAAGTGAAATGACATCGTTTAATCATAATCTAAAATTTAATTGCCAATTAATTACTTGAAAGACTTCAACCAGGGAACATTTGAATGAGATTGTTTTGCTGCAGGGTTCTCCTTTAAACAAAAATATATGGAAAGCTAAATGTGACATAACGAGAGAGAGAGAGAGAGAGAGAGAGAGAGAGAGAGAGAGAGAGAGAAAGGCACTTTTTTTTTAATTTTAAAGAACTATAAAATTGGTCCATTACACATTTGATTGAAGTACATATACATACGTTGTTTTGAAAATGGAATTTGGAAAGATGCGCATTTTTCTCTCTACGAATCTGTATGAAAACAATTTAGAGGAGATGAAACTCACCTGTATAATCTATCGAAAAAAACACCCGCATAATCTTCTCTAGGGAGCGACATTTTTTTCTGCAGGAAATGTAAGGTTTCATTAATATATATAATTTCATAACACCTCATATTTTTATTGATAATAAATATTGATATTAATAATATTATCATCAGCATAACCATATCGTTATTATGATTTTTTTCTTCAAAATAACATAAATATAGTTTTGTACAAAATGGAAAATAAATAATGAGTGGTAAGATTTTTTTGTATTTACGTGTACAATAATATTCAAAAACGCAATTGCACTAGTTTACATCTGTTCTGAAATAGATGCTAGGACCAATATTGTTTTGGGCGAGTGTGTCCATTTTAACATACATATATTGCATGCATTTAACGACATTATTTTGTTTTAAAAATGAAGATATGAAGCTAGAATTAAGGCAATGTGATTTTCTATACAAATATTGTTTATAAAGTGTACATGATCAAATACATGTACTTTCAAAATTGTAAAACCTGGTAAATAGAATATGATCAGAATGTTATTTTTCATGTTTGTATAATTCTATTATCAAAATCTGTGCATTAGCTGTTTTAAGATAACTGTGCAATATCGAATGTAGAATGTTTTGTATTCGCTGATTCAATTTATACATATACATGTAGCTTGAAAATTACATAAAAATCCGATTCAAATCTGCGAAATGTTTTTTTTTTTTTTTTGTATAAACAATGATTGAGTTATTGAAATGGAGAAATACACTTTTAACATTTGTTACCTAAATTTCTTAGATCTACATATCGGTCGAGTTAATGACATATTGTGATCTTATTTCGGATACATTTACTATCATATTACTTGCAATGTACAATGTTTATGCAAATTCATAACTTTGCGACGTTGCGTTTGTGCGTCGTTTGACGTTAAAAGCGTAACGCTAAGTTACACCAGTATTGTGCGCGACGTCAATATATTTACTATCATACATATCAAATTAACTTTCCCTGTAGAGTTAAAATTGCAGCTAAATATTATATTAAAGTCTTGGTTTAGTTTAGGTTGGCGGACAACCCGATTGCATGTACATGTATACTAGGGCTAATGAGAAAACACGAAGCTATTTTACATAACAAGCAATCTGAATTAAAAGATATATATATTCTGTATCCAAGGATTATTTAAAATGAGGTCACTGAGCACGGCTAAATTTTGTGTTATGTCAACAAAATGTCATGACATTACCCCAAATCATGAAGAGATATATTGTTTCGTTGAACAGAAAACAGCAATCTGACTAAAGCACAGGCCTCTATTACGCTCTCATTGTGTTCGTATTTTCTGATTGACACTCGTATGGCCAAATAGTTTTGAATTTAGCTGTTTTCTTGCAGTTAGAGATTTACTCGAAACTCGAAATCAGCGTCTTTTTAACATGTTTTGCTGCAAAAAATAGATAGTTACAACCTACAGAAAGTCTAAGATCTTGCTAAAATGGTTCCAAATCATGTACGTGTATTTTAGTGAAAATCAACAAAAGAGAATTTTGGATGTACGCAATTAATGAATAAGTATAAAGCATTTATAATTAGTCGCTATGTTAAATTTTCTTTGGCGATTCATGCGGGATATGAAGGTGGCGATATTGCAGAAAAGCACATAACCCGCATTAGCAGGTTTTGTATTTTTTTTTTCTGCAATGATCGGTACCTTCATGAATCATCAAAGAAAACATTTTATTGTATATATTTACATGTTTAAAAAAAAAATTAATGAATTGATCGTAAAAAGTAAGTAAAAGGAACTAAGTTATTCTTAATGTATATCAGTACGTTAGATAACAGAAATAGCCAAATCGTCTTATATGAGAATTTGAGTCTGACATCATCATGATTATTTCGTGCTGTCCGTGGTTTTTGTTAGATTGCTGAAGGTTTTGACCGATCGAAAATCTGGTTAGAACTGGATCGTATAGATTTCAGTCCTCTCAGTTTTTATACAACTGTGAATTACAATTTATTTCCTTAAGAAATAGAGGGAATCATACTTAGTGGATGTAAATATATCTCTATGTCTGTCTTGTGGGAATATAAATTCGGCAATATGGCCGACTCTTCGCCTACTCATCGACAATTCATAATATTCAATACAAAAACCGCGTTCCGTAAGTTCTTAAAATATTTGGAGTAGTTGTCCTTTGAAATTACTTTTAAATTAGAGTAGTTGCCCTTTGAATTGACGTCAAATTGTTGTGTCTGGAGCAGAATTAAATAGCGGCGTCGAGATTTGCTCAAACCTCTGTGGAGGGAAGGAAGAAAACGTTTAAAATCAAAGAGCAACAAAACATTATAAGTGAACCAGGGTGCAGCGAAGAGACTTTTTGAAAGATAGGAAGAGATTTTGAAGAGTTTGACTAAGAGGTAAAGACACTTTTGTATGAAGTTTTGAAAATCATCAACACATGTCTCACTTGATAGTCCTCGGGAAAACAAAACACTTACCGGTATTATGATTGTTACTGACTGACTACAGAAATATATCGGATTGATCAATCTCATAGGCGCCTCGCCATCTATGATATTGATCAACCCGATATATTCTGCAGTAACAAATCTATATATTAAAAAAAATAACAATTAATGCCCTATCAATTTGGGTTGGAAAGAAACAATCTTTTATATTTTGGTCCATGGGTAACTTTTCAATTCTAAGCACCTTGTGCAATCTCGATCTCAAAATTTTTTTACAGGTACTTTAAAAATGTCATTTGTGATTCAAAATCCCCGGCCTTTGAATATCGATCGCGCCCTTCAGCCTTACGAGAAAGTAGGATCTTTACAAAACAATTATTCTGTTGAAATTGAATAAATTCGTATAACATTTAAAGTATTATGAAAATCCAAAATCCCAGAAAAAATAAAAGATATAAGAATATGAGCATTATATAATTATAAGCTTTAAATAACAGTACGGACTGTGTTTGATGAAATTCATTTATTTAAATATTCGATGGATGTACGTCACAATCAAACACATAGTTTGACATTGCCTGTGAAAGTGATATGGATCTACCTATAATGGATGTTCTGGTGAGTGTTTTGACCTATGGGCCTTATATAATTTTTTTTTCCCGTTTGTTAGATAGCGTTGTTTTCATATTCTTCCAGCCCTATTAAGAGCCATTTTTTATATACTGAGAGAGCTTGATTTTGTGAACTCATAATTAACGAGATACATGAATCTTTTTTCAGCACATAGCGTAAAATGTACACTGTCGCCTTTGTTGCTAGGTAGAATGAACTTGCGTTATCACGTGATCAAACAAATATGGCGCTGGTTTGACGGGCACCTGCTATTGGATACATATTTTGACTTTTTAAGCATAAAAACGATCTTTAGAAGTCAAAACAAAAGGTAAATAGATGTGATATATCAAGCTGATACGTTTAAGAATATTGTTTTCAGAACGAACGATGAGAACATGGCTACCGATATCAATAATAACAAAGGTTAAACTTAACGAAGTAATTATGCTGAATAATTAGTCTATCTAATGCTTAGTCCTGCTTGGCAGTGAGAATAAGACGTGTTGTGGGGATATTGTCAGTATCCTTTGTTTATCTCAAATATCTGGCAACATTTTTTTGTTTGTGCCAACTTCAGCTTATATAGTTTGTACTGCATTTTTACACATAAGTTATAATATATTGCATTCTGAAATCAGAAGAATAGATTAAAGGTAAAATCATGTGTATATAGTAAGAATAATATTGACTGTTATGTTAAGATAACATAATAAATATATGTAGTCGTACAGAGACGTCCAGTTTGAACATTGTCTCAAAACTTTATCTTGAATATATAAATGTATAATCTGATTAGATGTATACATGCAGTCACCATAAAATTATTGTAGAATGTACATCTGACATGAAATCATAGTTGATCATACATGCATTCTCTTTAGAGAAGTGATTCATAGCTTGGATTAAGGCTATGCCTGTCCATTTCAGTGTTACAGTGAATCAAAACATTAACATATAATATCAAGAACTAAGTACATTATAACAATTGATAGATACACATAAACAATTTAATTGAATACAGGTATAATCTTCATATTGTTCATGGCTTTCAAAATATCAGAAACTTCACACTGTAAATAATGAAGTATGTACAATTACAAAGAGCAGGACACACTTCCATATCATGATAGATAGAAAAAGAAAATTAGAAGAAATAGAAGAAAACTTGTGATATTATTTAATGAAGAGAGAGAGAGAGAGAGAGAGAGAGAGAGAGAGAGAGAGAGAGATGATATTTTTTTGCCTGCTGTTTGATCAATATTCTTAGTATATTCCCTAAAGTATAACATAAAAAATACATTTCTTTAATATATAACTTTAATACTGTGATTGACCTGCAGTCTTATCCTGAATATGGATTTAAAAGCCAATTCTAAAATCCTAAGAAATTTCCAGAGTTCTTAATTTGCATGTGTGCATGCACAGATCTAAAAGGGGGGGGGGGGGGGGGGGGGTGGTTTGCACCCCCCTCCCTGACAAAAGAGAACATGGGTTTGGTTAAAATTTGCACCCCAACAAAAGACAACAGAGGGGAAAATATTGGTTGTAAGTTGTATCAAAGCTTCTCTGAGCAAAATAATAAGATATATTAAGAGAATTGTCTAGTTCTGCATTCAAACATACATATATATTCTTTTAACATCTTTCTTGGTATTTACTATGGTATCCAGATAGAGCCATTTGCAGTTCAACAGTGCATTGTGAAAAACCACCATGCAGCTATGCGGTCACAAAACATGCCGTTGTGTTATTTCCAATTTGAACAGCACAATGTCTGGTGACACAACTTTGAAAAACATGCCATTCCACTAACACAACTAATTGCACAACAAGCCTTTACCCTAACGCAACTTCACACAACTTACTGTTGTGCTGTCATCCAACACACTTTCACACTAACGGAACTTAACACAACTTAAAGTTATGCTGTTACTCAACATGTTACAACTTAACACAACTTAAAGTTTTGCTGTCACTCAACATGTTGTTGTAATACAACTTTGTATAACATGCCTTCGCACTAACACAACTTTACACAACACGCTGTTGCTTTAACGCAATTCCACAGAACTCGCCATCAAACTGTCACACAACAACACGCTGTCATGCTAACATAACTTCACACCACTCGCTGTTTACACTGTCACACAATACGCTATTACCTTAACCAAACTTCACAAAACTTGCTGTTGCACTTACGCATTGAAATTATAAAAGTGTGATCGTAGGTTGTGTTATTTGGACAACGTGTCATTTGATGGAACTCATTTTGAAAATGCTTTCGCAATGGCCTTATCTGGACACCATTATTTACACATACTCATGCAATATGATGCCTCTGCTACTTCTTGATACATGTATTGAATTATCATAGTTTTACAAAATCTGCATGCATTTTCAAAAATCTTTCTACTTTCAGGTGCATAATGGCTTGAATTCACCTAGTTGAAAAGCCGACCATCAACAAAAGCCAGGATGCCAGGAATAAAGCCTAGTGCGTCTTTGACGTCTCTTATGATGGACAAACAAGGTTAGGAACTGGAAATGTATTCATTTTCATGCTCTTCTTTTATGTAGAGAAAGTTCACTGCTAGAGTTAAATTAAACCTAATTATATGTATTTGAAACACTTTAACCAAAGAAGTGAAGTCGATCAGGATTTCATCAAGGTCTTGAATCAAGACTGATGAATTAACAAGGCCGAGTACAGTTCGAGTACGCACACTTTCCCACAGCATTTCATTTACATTGTGACATTACTTTTTTGCTTGGTTGATGCCATAACTTTATGGTTTCAACCGCAGATATTCAGCAAAATTTGTCGAAAAAAAAGCTCTTTTGAGGAGTCAAATTGATATTATATTGTAGAATAAACATAAATGTCTTGAATTATAAGCTAATTTGGGCTCAGGTCGAAAACGTGAAGAGGGTTCAGCAAGCCTAGCCCTCTGTCACGTTTTCTTACCCCGCCTAAATATAACTTAATACATGAATTTCAATACAGTATCCACATATTTTATATTTATGACCCTAAGTATGTGATGTTATGTATATTTTTATTACTTGAATATGTCAGGATGTTTTGATAATACTATCAAGATCAACATTTCCGCCTTTGTCATATAAAAACGGCCATTATCTGACAAATCTGGGAAATTGGGCATAAAAAATAAACTTTGATATGACCCCTGGAACAAACCAAGAGGCAAATTTTTTATTCGATCATATGATGCCTTTTAGCAATAACTTTCGTATGTGGAGCAGACAAAAAATCCCTAGGGCAGATAGTAAATAATTATGAAAAAAATGTGCAAAATTGACACATTTCAAGCAAAATCCCATAGGGTCCTATGTTAAAAATTAACAACCTTAGAGATGACCCCCTAAAAAAACAACAAGGTAAATGTCTGATTTTTTATCCTAAAATAGTAATTATATTGGTAGAAATTCAGGTCAAAAATTTTATTAAAAAAGCTAGGGCAGAACAAATTAGACCCGGCCTCGTTGAAAAGGTTCAATACAAATTCACAGATCTGTAAAGTTATGTTAGTCTCAACCAAAGACTTCAGTTTATTGTAGTAAGCCATACAATACTATGGGTTAGTTTCTTATGAAAAAATGTATTTAAGAATGAAAACATTTATCCATACATTTAAACCCATTAAAGCCACAGGTAGGTGGAAGATTCTCAATCATCTTCAGATTGTATTGTTTGAACCCCATTTTATCAAATCCCCATGCGGACAGATT
Organism: Magallana nippona; assembly: GCA_033439105.1. Classification (NCBI taxonomy): domain Eukaryota; kingdom Metazoa; phylum Mollusca; class Bivalvia; order Ostreida; family Ostreidae; genus Magallana; species Magallana nippona. The sequence continues at coordinate 11,150,048 of CM065925.1, forward strand.
AAGCAGAGCAAAAGGATAAATAAAAACTTGCCAGATTTGAAAGATCCAATGAAAAAACTTTGCTGCTTTCAATTACCTGCAACACTGGCAATTAATGATCCTATCCCCTGCAAGTGGGTAAACATTGGGCCAGTATGTCAATTTGCTACAAATATGAACATTCATATCTGAATCTACAAAACATTTATCTCTACCTTGCATTTAGTTATCTTCAATTAAGGTGTACAAAAAAGATTTCCAATGCTGCATGTCTTATTTAAGCAGTTAGCATATATGCTAAACGCTTTCTGTCAAGTAACCAAAACTATTCAGCAACCTGGATGCTTCATCAAAGCGCTATCTAATGAATCAAAGTATTGATAATACTGAGAGTTGATCTTCATTTAATGTAATTTAACAATTTTTTGGAACAACAAGTTCAGATTTTCATTATGATTTTAATAAAGTGGTTGTTCTTTTTAATGATGCAAGAGTTTTGGCCCAGTTTTAGAAAAATACATACACCAATATTACAGGAAGAGAAAGATATTGGCTAATCATAATGTAAAATATTGATTTTGTTCAGTATATGAAATTTTAGTGCAAATACATGTATTCCAAACAAACTTATGTAGTAGGTGGGGCTATATGGACCATGGATATCGGCCTGGATAGCTCAGTGGTAGAGCTCCTGACTAGAGTTGCAGGAGTCGCGGGTTCGATTCCCTGTCCAGCCATATGTTTTCAATGTTATTATATGCTCATTCCTCCTTTCCTTTTACACTTGCTTACCACTTTCCAGTACTATCAGTACTTTGATTACTTACTGTAGTGAGTTTTCCTTAAACTTATTAGATATTTCTGCATTCGGTCTGGGTTTAGAGATGGATAGCAGTCTGATACAGGTGGATGATTTAAGTGTTTGTGATCAATGTAAACATGATGAGAAACAGTGATGAATTCATCCATAATGTAAGCTGAGTGTAAAGAAGACAAATGAACCCTATGAATATTTCAGCAAGCAATCTAGTTCAAACCTATTTTGGTTCTGTTCATCATCCATTTGGCACTGTTTGTATCAAATATAGAACCATATGTTTTAGAACTTGATAATTATTAAAAAATATTATGTTGTATCATACATGTATGTACACCCCAATGAGGAAATTTGCATGCATGCTAGTCAGACTTAATAATTCCAAAAGGGATCGAGATGTCAATGTCTAAGGTTTTGTTGACTGCCATTTTGTTTCATGATTAAAGCAACATTTATCCAGATCAGTGTATTCACTGGGACAACTGTACATTTGCCAGTTGCCCTTATAAACCACCTTGTTTACATGTATGTCTACTTGATACAAGTTAAGGGTATTCTTTAGTTAGGACATTTAAGACTATTTAAACCTCTAGACAAAGAAGAGTCACTTAGAAAAGTCTATTGATCTTTTGCTATGTTTCCCCCATAATTACTGATGTTTGAGCTATTGATCTTGGTGCCTTTAAAAAATTTGAGAGTTACCTAGTTAAATGAACCTCTAATTTAGGGGTAGTAATTATGAAAATGTCTGGATGAGTGATATAACAATATAAATTCCTTTTGATCTTCACAGGTATAGTTGCCAGGTATCCACAGTGTTGTTAATTCTCTTCTTTTGCAATCTGCCTGTCTGGCAGAAACAACATATATGAATAATTAACTGTCCATTTGATATATCTTGCTTCCCTTAAATCAATGAAAAAGAAAGGAAATGCCCCATACATAACCTCAACCAGTTAGCACTCAATGATTTCCCATTTCGCAGGTAGAGAGGGTACGAGATATCATTCAGCTAATACAAGGAGGCCAAATATTGGAATTAAACTTCCAATTCCTATGTTTATTTAAATCAATAAGTTCAGAGCAGTTTTATACCTTGGCCTGATCATGTATTCCATAGATGCCGAAGTTTTTGACACTCGTATGTCAGTGTATCTTTGTCATTGATAGAAGGGACGATCATTTAATCAGGATAAATTAACACTAATGTGGTATTCTGGTAAGATATTTTTTGTTTGATCAAGCAATTTTGTTCTGTAGGAGGTCAATTAGAATGATATTTAAATGTCTGTGTATAGATAACATTATTTCTTTGATTAAACAAAGAACATTTTATCAAGATAAAAAGTAGTATGCACACTTTTAAATTTTATTTTTTAAGAATTATGAAATGATAATGTTAAATGAAAGTCAACTGAACTGGTTATTCAAATCATGAATATTTATTATTCAGATAAATTTCATGAATTGCAAGAATTTTTTCAATCTGATGTTTTTCAAATCATTCACATTACTTGCTTGTACATTTATAGGAACAGTACTGTAGATAGAGCTTGCAAGCTTTGAAAAAATATTTTTAATAAAGAAATACTTGGAAATTCAGAAACATTTTCTTATGTCTATAATAAGTGTTACAGTATCCTAAGTCTTTATAGCAAGTTTTGCGTCAAATGACTATTAACTATAATCCTAACACAAAAAAAGAGTGCATGCCCCTTGATAATCCAAGCCAGGCACAATAATTGCTAAATAACATAATCCATTTGGATTAGCTCCTTTGGAGCGTATTAAAGGTGAATGAACATTGTCCAAAATGACTGAATCTATTGATAGTGTTAATAAACCTTGTAAGTAATTTTATTCAACATATAATGTTTGTTTTTAATTCTTCAATCAAAAATTTTTATGATCACATTGAGTTCACATATTTGCCAGTTATACTTTCTACTTTCACAGTAGCCTTTCTGTCCTTGCTATTTCTTTTGAATGTTTTAAATGTCCATCATGATTTTAATCTACTGTAAAAATAAGATGTAATGTTTCAAGATTTCTCAATCATTGTTGAACCCTGGTCCCATTCTTCAAAAAGTAGTCAAATTTGATTTCTTAATTGCATGTCTAATGAATATTATCATTAGTACTTTTGGTTCATGCATGGAGTGTTAATGTAAAAAGTTTAAAGAATATCTTAATCAAATAATTGAATGCAATTTCTGTCCCTCTCAGAGAGAGAGAGAGAGAGAGAGAGAGAGAAAGAGAGAGATGGTAAAACTGTGTCATAACAAATGAACATGTAAGGTGTTTGTGCTGTCATTAATCCTTTCATTAAGATAACATGTTCATAGTCACATGTATATAGCAATTAAAAAGTTTTTTATATCAATACATGTATGCAACAATGTGTACAAATCAAATTTCAATACATCCAGCTCAGAAAAACTTCCCTGATTTACAAACCTTAATTTTGGTCACTTTCATAATTATGAAAACAGAGCATAGAATATGTAAACTAACTTAACATGACTGATTTAAGAGCAAATCAAAAAGAGATGCAAGAGATGTAAAATATAAACTGTAAATGTAACTTTCTGGTTGTCAATACAATACTTTTAATCAAATGAGGGTTATTATGGTTTTTTTCTGGAGTGCTTGCTATATAATAGCTTTCATATCTTTCATATCAAGTAAGAACCACCAAAAAAGCATAATGTTTTATACATAAATGAGCATTCCAAGTGTGTAAAATGAAAAAAAGTTGATTGTAAATTAATCTTAATGACCTTGACCTTTCAGATGTGACCTTGACATCTTTAACGCAATACGCCCGGCGCCCAGGAGCTACGCAGTCCTCCCTGTTACAGAGTGCTCGGCAACCAGTCCCCGATGAAAAACGGAACACCGAAACGGAGGAGAAAAAGGCAATACCAGCACCAAAGAAGAAACGCAAGAAAAAACATGGAATCACTGCTAACCTGAGTGGTACAAGATATGAAGTCAGTAAGTACTAGTCAATAGTACTGGTTATGATGAATATGTCAATCATTTCAATTAATTTATTATCACGAAGAGAATCAATAAAAAAAGTCTTGCATGTAAATCAACCTTTGAATAATTTCATTTGAATATTTATAGAAATTTAACAGGTTTAATGTGATCTAACCCAGGTTACCTTCCTCTCTAATAAAGAATTCATTTAGTAGTACATGTAATAATAAAAATAAGAATAATAAAAATGCATCATAGGGAGAAGATTTTGTGTGGATTACCGTGTCACAGATATATAAGATGTGTATTTTTTGTCATATAAACACATGCCAACACTGAAACAAAAACATGCTAATTATAAACAAGAAGAAAGAACAAAGTTTTAACATGTTAATTAAAAATAGTATTCAATGAATTCTTTTTTTTTTATAGTACGCCTTGTTTGTGAAAAATGCAAATTTGATATTTGCAAGGAAGATGATCCAAACAGGTTTGTAGAATATTTTGATTACAGTAAAATCTGATAGTTTTATGGGACATGGGAACCTGATGATATTAATGTGGATAAGAGTACCGGTACATTATAATCATACTACTTTCACTGTTTTAGAATTTTAAAATTTAACAATATTAAACCAAAATCAAAAGTTTTAAAATTTTTTGAAAGGTAGAAATTATAAAAGCCCCAGTGGGATTTGAACCCATGACTTAAAGATTTGTACTTATTGCTCTAGCTATCCCATCGCACTAGGCTATTAGATAACAATTTTGGGAAAGAAAATAATTATAGAATTATACTTGATTTTATTGTTTATATTGATAGAAAGTACGATATCAAGGTGTCATATACCACCTTCATTATTCTATATTCCCAAGAATATCTTAATAACAAACTATTCTTAATTTTGACACTGTCCAATATGAGAATCTCAGCCCATTCCAATACAGTTTGAACAGATTTCACTGTATAACATCAAACTGTTATTCAATTAAAAACACTATAAAGAAAATTGTGTAAGCATTTCTTAGTAAACAGCCTCTCAATAATAAATGTGTTGATATGAACATGATATTGGATACATTGTCAAAAATGGGGAAACAACTGAACCTTCTGAGTCAGTATCCTTGAATTTCTTGTGTTTTCTAGTTATGTACCTCCATATTTTGAAGACAATACGTGAGTTATATACCACTAAACAGAAATCTATTAGCAATGCAATATTCCATAGCACAATTTGGCTTTATTATTGTGCTTCTTCTCTGCTGTTGTTCCATTGTATCATTACAATATGTCTGGCAATACATTGTACTGTGTATTCACAAAACAACTTGTCTTCTGGTAGTATTGTGTTAGTCAGACGTGTTTCAATATTTTCAATCATTGGTATCTATTCATAGATTGAGATTTTGTACCATTTTAGTCAGTTCTTAACTATATATGTACTGTGCATTGATTGATGTTCTCATATTTTCTTCATTATACACTGGCATTCTAAAATTGCAAAAATGGAATCTCCTGAACAGTTTTGCATGCTTGGATTTTTTTTTTCAAAGTGGTTAGACTGTGATTAATGTTTCATATGGGTTTTTTAATGTAAATTTTATCCAATCATTTCATCAGTTTTGTTAAGAGCAAATATTACAACAAAAAAGCTAGATATATATATATATAAGATTTTTTATTTGCTTTTATTTCCATCTCAAACTACCAAGTGGAGGACCAAAATCTCCTAAAATTTATAACTCTTAAGATGGATATTACTTTGAAACCTTTGCAATAACACAAAAGTGGTGCACAATCTGTTCATTTTGCTTCCATTGTATATTATTCTTTTGGTACCATCCTTCTGAATCTCACAATGTTCGTTGTACAGCTACCTCATTTGGAGTGACAGTTTTGTCTCAGCCGACAGAATCACAGAGTTAAAACCATTCCAGAGAATCAACCATTTCCCTGGCATGGTAGAAGTCACAAGAAAAGACTGCCTCGCTCGTAACATGATGAAGTAAGGCAAAGTTTGGTATTAAAGATATCATTCTCTGAAACTAAATCTTTAGATTTAAGGTATTTCATAATATAGATTTGCTACTGAAGATAATTTAAAACAGAACTATCTACTAAGTCTTTTTAGAGGTAGAATCTCTTTCTTTTTCTCTTTTGGTTGTATTGAGCATTTTGCTTCACATACCCAATTTGTTTCTAGCAATGATGTGATTTTTAAGGATTTTTTGACATGACATACTGTCAATATTTTCATTTGTAGTATATTATTTATTTTATTCAAGATTTGAATTGTGTTTCCTTCAGAATCCAGAGACACCATGCTGAAGAGTTTAACTTTGTCCCAAAGACTTGGATCCTGCCAGCAGACCATAGTCTGTTACAGAACTATGCAAAAGATCTGAAGGCCAAGAAAAAGTACAGAACCTTTATAGTGAAACCCTCCAATGGAGCACAAGGACATGGGTAAGAGATCTGATGAATATTACATAAATAAAACAAGCAATTAAGCAAAGGTTAGGCCATCAAAAAGAGTGTTGTTTGGTTGGACCCAGCAAAATGATTCCTTGATCCCTAGATAGGTTTTTTTTTTTGACTTGATAGACAAGACAAGCATGTCTTTGTCACACAATGATAGCAGCAAAATATATTGATTCTAAATTACAGGGTAACCGGTCTGCTAAAGGGGACTATAACTAGATTTTTACTGTTGTCAAAACATTTTACAATTATAACCAGAAAATTGTACTCCCAACGCAAAGTCTTAATTTTTGCTTTTGTTGGATACCGGTAAAACATTTTCCTAATTCTCGTCTGCTTTGTTTTCTAGCATCCAGTTATACAGGAATGCTGAGAAGATACCACCCTCTGAACATTTCATCGTACAGGAATACATTGACAAACCTTTACTGTTGGAGGGCTACAAATTTGACCTGCGCATTTATGTTCTTGTGACATCATGTGATCCTTTAAGAATTTTCATATTCAATGATGGATTAGTGAGAATGAGTACAGACAAATACGTCAATCCCGCTGACGCCAACCTGGTAAGTTAAAAATACTTAAAAATTAACACTCATTGCTTAATCATTTGAAGTTGTTACGTCACAAGTAGAATATATATCGTACATCTGGGGGTTATTTTGCGTGACACAAAATTTGTGAAAATAAGGTAAATTGGTAATTTTAAAAAAGTTTCTTATAGAAAACAATAATGAATACGATTTCTGCTTAATACTATTGTATTTTTTTGGATGTGAAATGTAAAAAGCAAGAATTAGAGCATCATGAAAATAACTACCATTAGATATACAGTATGTTCTGAATTTAATGCATAGATATGAAAGTCTCTACAATCTACAGTTTGTTTTATAATCTTTTTTTAAAAAGTTGCATGTGTGATTTATCTCCCCTTTTCTTAAAATTTTTTTAGGGGAGGGGGGAGGGGGGTAATTGTTTCATAATTTGTATGTACAGCTTCAGAGTAAGATGTACATCTATTACCAAACAATAGGGGTAGGTTTTTATTTTGTCCCCTTTTTGTAAAATTATTTGTTTTCATAAATGTTGATTATTTGTCTTTCAGAGTAACCTGTACATGCACCTTACAAACTACTCTGTGAACAAACACAATGAATACTATCAGAAGGGTGATTCTGTGGAAACAGGAAGTAAGCGATCAATCCGTTACTTCAACGACTATCTACGTAAAAATGACTTTGACATTGTGTTGCTATGGCGACGCATCTATGACATGGTGGTGAAGACCCTCCTGGTGGCCCAGCCCCACCTCCTGCATGCCTACCGCATGTGTCGCCCTGGAGCCCCGGCGGGCAGTGATAGCGTGTGCTTTGAGGTGCTGGGTTTTGATGTGTTGATTGACAAGAAGTTGAATCCATGGTTACTTGAGGTAAATTTTGTAATTACTGTTAACTGAGCTATTGGATGATTTTATATTCTTATTTACCGGTACTATGAATCTGCATCTGAACACACTGCAGTTATGAGTAATCACAGAGCAACAAAAAAAATTGTGTTTTAAGGGGAATTTACTCTGAATTATATTTGCAGATCAACAGGTCTCCTAGTTTTGGCACAGATGAAAAGATTGATTTTGATATAAAATCAGCTCTCATAGAGGACACAGTTCGCCTTCTCAACATCAAGTATGTTTGTCTCAATATCAAAGTTTAAAAATCATAATTCAGATCAAATAAAGGTTCTTTTATTAGATCTGTACGGTACCATGGTGTAAATGTATTGCTGAAAAAATAACTTTTAATGAGTTGACACTATCTTTTATTATGGATGGTATCGATGCTAACTCACTTTATGATCTTTCCACTAACTTCCTTAACTTCCTGGTATTGTTCGTCATATGCTTCCAGTAGTAATTTGTATGATATACCTAGTGCTTTTACTTTGCAGGCTGAGTGACAAGAGAAGGAACTACTTTGCTCAGAAGGCCGAGGCCCAGAAGAGATTATTTCGTACCACAAAACGAAACGATGCTGACATGTCTGAATTAGAGAAAAAGAGGCTAAACATAGAAAAACGAAAAGAGGAACTTGTAAGACATTTAACTCATAGCTAATACTATATGGCTTTGAATCACTGTACTATATATATTCTCATGTAAATCACATTGTGCAATCAATCTTTGTTGAATTAAAATGTAAATGTTCACCGATTTACAGAAAGAGCAGTTAGCAAGAGTGAGAAAAGCCACAGCTCGGGAAGATTTTGAAAATCGGAATGCTGGGAGATTTCGCAGGATATTTCCTTCAGAAGACAAACTGAAGCAGCAGAAATATGTCAACATCATGTCTTCCATATTTGGAGTGGTTATGTCTGGACGGGCCCCTGCAATGCAGAAAGAGATACAAAAAGTGTACAACAACCAATGGAGGGTAAGTCTTAAACATTCAGATCAATGACCATTATCCTATCTGTATATAGCATGTTTTTATAGCAGACATTCATTTTGGCAATTTGAAGCTGAAAAGGTATAACAATCAACAACAATTATGATTTTTGCTACTTAAGACATTGATCGCCAAATTGGACCCTTAGTAGCAACCTGTCATAAAGTTGAATGCTGGGTGAAGAAACAATTTATTAACCCTTTTGGTCATTTTAAAATTTCACTTTTTCACAGGAGGAAGATATTTTGGATATGATAGCAGAGTGTGAAGCTGATGAAAAAGATGGAAAAGGCGGAGTAAACAAGGTTCAAAGAGGGCCAAAGGTAAGTCTACAAATTTAGTTTCTTCTTGCTTGGTTAATTACCATCTGTTCAAAGGACTGCAACACCTCTATAATTAATCCTGTTTCTTCCATTTTATTTAATCCAAGATGATCACCAAACTCTTTCTCCTAGTTAAAAAAAGGGAATGATGGGAATAACACACAAGTTTATCCAAAAACATTTAGCGTAAAGGTTGGAAATGCTTGCAAACTTCAGAGTGGAATGCCACCATATTTCTAAATGAAACAATTACATCAAAATGCTAACGCTAGTATTTCTAAACATCCCTGCAAAACACATTGGAATAATGCATGCATGTGTATGATGTTCATTAATTTACAGAAATTGAGCTCATGCAACTAGGCTACAGAAAAATCTATGAAAAATTAACCATGTTTCCTTTCTTTTGACATCATGCAGCCTCTATCCAGTATGCCAATGAGCGTCCAAAGTCCACCCACTGAGGATGAGTTTGAGTTGGAAGAAGAGGATGAGGAGGCAGAATATGCCTCACCCCCAGGGTCCCCAAGCTTAAACAGGCGGGAGAGCAGACCGCCCTCCACCAAGTCTCGCCCTGGGTCACTGCGACCTGACAGCCGGGTCAGTAACGACGCTTCTAGTCTCTGCAATTCACGTCCAAACTCTGGTGTCTCCAGTATGAGGTCACGACCCACCAGCAATATGTCCGCCATGAATTCTAGGTCAAAGTCACTCTCTAGAATCAATGGGAAGCAGTCCATTTTGCAGAGGTCCATTATAGTAAGTATAAGTGTAAAAAGTAATTTGTGCTAATGCATCATTTCTAAAATGAAATGGTGTTGATAAGGGATGTACCAAATACTTTCGTATGCACCTTATCAACACTTTTTCTATTGCTCCAAAATTAATTTTTATTGCAAATCACTGATATCATTAAAAAACGTTTATTAGTTGATATAATATTAATCTAACAAGTAAATGTGTAATTATTTTGCTCTGAAAAGGATGACAACTTTTTGATCACTGTTGTGAAAGAGAGGGAAGATGAGTTGACAAAGAAAACTCTTCAGGCATTGAATGACATGAGAATAAAATTTCCAGGGAAGACGGACCAAGAGGCTGAGCTCATCCTAGATACTGTAAGTTACAATTCATGAAATCCTCCATTTTACACATACTGGTACTTAAATTTTTTTGTGAATCTATAATTTATAATGGACCTTTTTTTATCATTTTTTTTAGCTTCATGAAAACTGGAAATTCCATAAACCAAGGATTGCTTCATACTGGCTAGTCAAATTGGACTCAATTAAAAGGAGAAAGGTATAATTATAAGAAAAAATGTAAACATATCAGATGCAATACACTGGAGCATATTTGATAGATATATAATTTTTAAATTTAAATCTCTTTTCCCAAGGTGATAGACATTGTACGCTCCAACGTGCGAGCTGTACTTCAGCGGATTTGGCGGATCAGCGATGTGGATAACCTGCGGCTGTACCGGATATTTACCAGGGTGTTTAACCGTCTGCTGTGGAGTCATGGACAAGGACTGTGGAACTGTTTCTCCACCACAAGGTGCCTCATACAAACTATTTAAATTAAATGCATACAGGCATATACGGAAACAATTTGAATCTATTTTTTCTAATTTTGATAGTCAAGTACAAAATATATCATGGGTTACCAGTATAGATATGTTATTTTACTCAAATTATCTAATACTGTGGAAACATTACAATTCGTGGTGGCTCAATTTTCGTGGTATTCATGCATAGCCTTCACCCACAGATTTGCATCCTCAATGAAAACAAATTTTGAAAGAGTAAGTTTTTTTACTGAAACTGAATACTTACGCATCCACGAAATAACATCTCCATGCATAAGCAAAAAACCCCGTTGAATTTAAATGATTCCACGATATGTGATATGTAAGACACAATAAACTTTGACTTGTTAAACAGAAATTGGGTTTTTAGAAAACTTTGTTTAATATGACTTTTATTTCTGAATTTTTTTAGTCAAAATGGAAGTTGGGAGACCATCTTTAGCAAGAGCTCAGAAAACATTTGTGAGAATGAGTTCAACTGCTGCAGACGAATCGTTCAGCTGTGTCGAGATTGTCTGCTGATTGTTTATCAGTTTGCTGCTGAAGCCAAGTCTACCAGTCAACAAAACTCAGAAAACACTGATCTAAGTTCTGCTGGGTAGGTATTGTGTAACTTATCAAGGGATAACAGAGAGAGAAAGAGAAAGAGTGTGCGTGAAACAGAGTAACATTTGACAATTCTTTTCACAAAAACATTTGAATGTTCTATGAAATCTTTATTCAAAGACTTTGTCTTCTTGAAGTATGATTTGAACAATTCATGTCTTTTCACTTGACTGTACATGTATACTATTCTGTTATGTCCACTAGAGATGCAATATGTGTCCCCTTAATTCCAATGATCTTTTTTTTCTGTTTTAGAACCCTGTCCTCACGAGACAAATCCTCAACCCTGATGGTACCCCCCAATACGCAGACCCTGAGCCAGAGGTACTCCAAGCTCTACCCCCGGGCCGACACAACCGCCACATGATGGACCCACCAGCTATCTCCTCATTTTGTGCAATCACTTCTCAGTTACCATATATTGATTCACCATGTTGTGCTTGTTGCTTGCTAATATTCCTAAGATGAAATGTGTTTAATAAGAATTTGAACTTTTATCTGGTTGATTTTTTTTCAAAAGACTTAAATTTTTACTAATTTATTTTTTACACAGTTGTTGTATTATTCTAAAGTATTCAAAATAAGTACTAGTTCACTCATAACCGTGACTATTAATATCATAAACATGTTTAATATGGCAAACATTTTTTTTTCCGAAATATAATACAACATACAGTCATATGTTCCTTGATACTGTAACAGATTATTCTAGACCTGTGTAGTATAAGTTTCGGATTATTATCAATAGAACTAGAATCTTTTTAAAATTTTTATTTTTATTCAATCTGAAGTTTCAAGCATGTATTCTTGTGTTTTTTGAAATATACTTGTAGCTTTAATGTACACTCAGTTACTTAGTTCCTCTTTGATTTTTTTTAGAGATTATATTACGTAGTATATAATCCTTTTTTGATGATTTTTTATAGTTCAAAAACTACTACCTTAATCATATTATTAGTGGACATAGCAGTGTAAATTTTTAGATCTTTTGAAAATTATTATGATGTTGGTGCTTTTATATAACTTATACATGCAAAAGTAGAACCACCAATCCAGATCTTTTGATATGTCAAGTATTTAATCTTGTACAAATATACTCCTCTTTATTTTATCATTGTTTTTTTTTCAAACATTGCATAAACTCCTCTACTTTATATCATCAGTAGGGAAAAATCTAAACTGGAATACAAATGTTCATATACACTATATAATACTAGTATATACCAAAAATGCTTATAAACTAGTCAGTGTTAATTCTTAAGTTGTGAAAAAACTACTTGTTTGTGATGTTTCAAGGTTGAATCAGATTTAATAATGTTAATTTTGAGAAAAAATATTTAAGAAATGTACTTGAGATAAATTTCTGAAGATTTCAGACCTTATTCAATCAACTTGTAAAAATATAACATTTGTGAATTATGGAGTAAAAGTGATAAACTTATTGTTGTACACTATGAAAGACATTATTCCGTCCACTTTGTACATGAGCGATAATTAACAATTATTACTACCTGTATTAACTGTGTAGTATTACTTAGTCATTTTTGTCTACCATAATTTCTTAAGTTTTTTGTTGAGTACAAATTACGTATTCAGTGCATGTTTTGAATTTTCAAACCAACCCATATTCCCATCCATCAGGGACGTATATACTTGAGTACAAATAACAATTCTAGAATAATTTTAAGATAGCTTTCTAAAGGTTTCGTATCACTATATCTGGTAACAATCAAATTCAAAATTGACTTACAAAATCACATACCTCGTGATTTCGGCAAGACTTACGATAGTTGCCTAATCCCAATAGTACATGTGTATATATACATCCCTGCATCCATTAAAGAAGTACTAGGTATTTCAATATCTACTTTAAAGACTTAAAAATGTATAACAAGACTAACTAAATAGGAAACCCATTAATGACCTCTTTGGTACTTTAGCTGTCCATGACAAGTGCTATATTTGTGCCACTTTTCAGAAATGTCCCTTACCATTACCATGGTTACATACAATGTACCCAAAAGAATTGATTGTAATGAATACCTAAGAACTGTTGACTACAAAAGTTCTCTGAATTGTTACAGATTTGTTAATTATGGATGTACAGTGTGTAGGAGGATTTAGCTGTGATATATTCACCTTGTTTACAATATGTTAAAAAACTTTTAGCTCTGTGATTTTAAAATTTTTTGTTATAAGGCTATATTTATTTGCATGCATTATGTGAGTTCACACCAGCGTTCCTGTATTGACGGGTGTCATGGTAACTTTTTATGTATTGTTGAATTTTTTTGATAGCTTTGTATGAGGATGTTGTTATTGACGATAGAAAGAATGAGGTTATGACACACTTTATATTGTACAAAATAAGAACTGTTTGCTTGAATCAAACCATATCTTCTGAACTTTTTGGCTCAGAAATTTCATTGTTAATTGTGACATTAGTTATACCAACTCATAATAAATATTTTTATGAGAACTGAGTATTTTATTATTTTTTCAGTCATTTATATTTTGTGTTTTACCATGGTACTCATTGGTTATTGAACACAAAGATATTCTATAGCACCTTTTTATAACAAACATTAATTTGGATTTAAAAATTGTGAATCCATCCTCTCAAATACTTTTATAAGATTTAAAAATACAATGGTCAAAACGTTATTTATTCAATGTTTTCTCCCTTCATACACACTGCCAAACTAAACTTGCACCTACTCAAAACTGTAGTCATGCATTGCATATTATAGGACTATAACGTAACTTATAGATGGCCCCGATAGAAACTTTCGATATACTTTAAGCAATTTCTTCTTTGAATTTCCATATTTTATAATGTACTTACAAATATTGGAGAAGCAGATACTTTTATTGGGAATAAATGGTTTTGTGGGGAATGAATTTCATTGTTTCAAAAATAAGAGTATGAGACATTAATTAAGCCATATGAAAATATTACACAATTACCATAATTGGGTTATAATTTTGTTGAGAAATGTTTTTAATGAAATTAACAAAACTAATCCCCAATGAATATTTCAACTCTAACAATTATAATTCAGAATCAGCTAGGAAGTGTAAACTGATAAGTGTATCAGTAATTAAAATCTGCACTTTTAGCTTCATTAATAGATTTATTGTAAACGATATTTACTCAATTACTAGTAAATGATATAAATTGCATTAATTTTTAATTCATGCAGACATCAGATAACTTTGTTGTATACAGAACATAAGCAGACTTTTTTGACCAAAGTTCAAATCCCTATAAAAGATAAAACTCCTCTTTACACATACATGTACTTTAACATCAATGATATAATGATACAGGAATGGGATATTGTTGATTATGCAACATATATCATCGGTCCTTGCTATCTTTTCTTATTTGCTTGTCATATACAAATAAACTTTTCAAGGTGAGAATTGATGAAATGTCCATTAAGTGATTAACCATTCATAATGTAACATTTTAAAATTGATATTACTGGTAAAGCTACTAGTTTTTATCAGGCAAATAGTGAATTCAACATATTCTCATTTCATATGATATAATGAAGCATACTGCTACTAGGAATCTTATCCATATCATTGCATTTGATATGCAAAACATGCATGAATTTCAAACTACTGCTTCGTCTTCCTTAGCTGGCTGAAATTTTTATGTGAGCAAGAAAGTTTCTAAATATCACTTCCTTTAAAAATACTTGGAGGTATGGGACACCTCCATGTGACATAACTTTCTTCTGAAGTAAAAATGAAATTAACTATTAACTTTACATTCAAAACCTGCCAGAGCTTCTACATTATATTTCACTTTCTAACAATTCATAAATTAGATTTTTATTGTCAAATATTTTATAATTTGAAAATTTTAAAACACTGATTATTTTTTTGTTAATTTGAAGCGCTTTCATCCATTATAATATCTCAAGGTGTACCATTCCATATTGAAATGAGATTTCATCACAAGAGCCCATTTGGCTGGACAACAAAACCCTGTCCTTCTCACCTGGTGTGTGTTACCTCATAAGGCCTTGAGGCTGTACTATTTTGGCCCCTTCATCAGATCAAGGTGGCATTTATTTCTTTCATCTCACATTTGCTCATTTTTTTTGACAATAAAGGTTCTTCTCCCTTTCCTTAACAACTTTAAATGTTAGATTTTTTGATAAAGAGTTGTTGATTATCCATGCATGTGCTTTCTACTGGTACACATACTAGCTCTTTATCAGTTTAGCTCTTTATCAGTTTTCTAAGTTATTTCCCTTGTCTATGAAACAAAGAGCTGTGCTTTATGATTCTAATTTTGTTATCTGAAAATATTGACCAAGTACACAAACTTGTATCATAAATAAAAAGGCTATAATATCTAGATGGTAGATATTGCATAAAATTTATATCATATTTAATATCATGTTCTAGATTGAGCAATGTGTAACACATTTAAAACCGAGCCTGTTGAAAATTATACATGTATCAGTACTTAATGATACCTCAACAATGCATGGGCAAACACATTAATTAAACTCAGTCAAAAGTTATATGTATTTTATCTTTATACAAAATTATAAATATTTCTGTAACAAGACATGTAACAATATCTTTATGACACATAACGTGAAGATGAGGGTATCATAATTAACAATAACATCACTATGGAAAATAAACGCTCTAATATGAGGAAAAACAAACAAATGGACATGCATTGTTTAATTTGGAATTTTGAAAATTGTTAGGATTCTGAGGTAGATTTCCTGTTCTTTGATTTTGTAGACACTGACCAACAAATTGTAAACTTCTTGAAGTACATGTATGTTTTAAATCTCATTACATCTCCTATGATTTCACACTTTTACATTCTTTAGACAAAAATCAACACATTACAGGACTGATTTTATGAGACCCTTGCCGATATTAAACTATTCAAACTTGCTTTTTCAGTTTCTATAAGTTAAATGAACCTTGAAGAAAATCCATAAAAGAGTGTCACTGACATATAACATAATCACTCATGTATAAACCAGCCATATTTTGTTTATGAAGAGTTCTCATGAAGACCTTTTGATCACTGAGGTAGAAAAGCCATTAATTTAAAAATATACATTTGTAAAATCGATCAATAAGATAAAAGCAGTAAATATAAATTCTCAAAAGTTTTCACACATTTTTAAGCAAAAAATATTTTAACAATTTCTTAATATCTATCTGGAGGAACTAGAGTTAAGTTCCTTTAAAAACAAGGTTCATAAAAACAGAATTTATCAATGTCTCTCCATCAATCAAAGTACTGTAATGAATGGGGAAAAAATTGATGTAAACTGCAAAAACATAATAACATTTTAAATGATGATTTCTGCCCCCGTCTCAAACACCCCCTCCTCCTCCTCGGATAATGTTGTGTCAAGGTTGCTGGAGCTGAAGTTCTCCTGAGGGAAAGCACTGTCCCCAGACTCACTGCAGTTATACCAGGCCCCACTCCTGGGGGTTTCTAGTTTGTCCAGAGCATGCAACTTCTCTTCACTTTCCTCTTCTATTCTCTCATGTCTTGAAACAATGGAACTCGGCGCTTTGGGATACCTTCGCCTAGCATTGAATGCTTTCATATATTTACACACCGTACAGTCTGTGCAGTCTGAACTGGCTATGGACATGGAATTGCGGTTATTTTTGGCCAACACTGTAACAGGTAGTTGGTAGTCAGACGTGTGGTCCGTACTGTAGCCATCAGAGTACCATTCTTCTAGGCTCTGAGCAGATATCGGGCGAAACGCAAATAAAGGGTGCACTGAATTGTTCTTTTCAAAAGCAGGATTATCCACTTGCATAAGGTTGTCCCAGTTCTCAGTCAATAGCTTCTTCTTGTCTGATACCACCATTCCCTGTGGAGGAAACTGAATTGAGAGCTCACTGATAATAGAGTCCTCACTAGATGACATCCGATGGGTTTCTGTGGTAGAGGCATCCGTATCAGAATCACAACACACGTTCTCAACAATATCCGCATCCACGAAGTGTCTGTGGCTGTATGTGCCTGACAATTGGATAGGAACTTTTTTGCTCTTTCGTCCTGTTGAAGTTGTGTTCTTAGAATGCTTGGATGATGCTGTGGTTGAGGAACATGTCTCCCATTCAGACAGTGAGTCAATAAATGAGTCTTGTAAGAGATTTTTGTAATAGTTGCCATCATGGAGAGCTTTTTGGTATTGGCTGGCCCACCCTGCACTGAAAGGTCTCTGGAGGAGATGACTGTGCTTTGCACACAGACTGAGTTTACAGTTAATACAGCCATCTTGAACACATAGTTTGTCTTTTCCATAAAGTGAAATCTTCATAGATGGAATATGGAAGAATCGATAATACACCAACATGGAAATAACTGATATGATAAATGCCAGTCCAGTAATGAAAACGATGACATGCATTTTGAAGTTATCTGTGTCTTTTGCTGTGAAAAACCAAATGACAGTCAACAAACTGTTTTCTAAGAACATAATGGTATAAAATGTAATGTAATGGAACTTGGACTTTTCAACACTCATGTTCACATGGCAGAAGATGTAAATGTAGGACACGAGTCCACTCATGATGAGCTTATGTCCTTTGTTCATGCCCACCACATTAACATTTCCCAGGACTGATGAACACACACAGCACATCATAGTTATCCAGTGGAGACATATCACTAGGAATATCCAGGAGTAATACAGGCTAGCAAATATTCCTAGGGAAAGAACCCGCGCTGTAATTTCCCCAAGCCTCCAGAGCAGACGAAACAGAGTTCCTGGCCAAGTAAGGACCACATTCTCAAATTCATTGGAATCATATTGTCTACGGAAACTTGCAAGACCCCAAGAAATGGAGAGTAAATTGATACCAGCAGCACACTGAACAATCAATGAGCTGTTAGTTGTAATTATCATAAAGCCTTGTATGGCCAGAACCGGAAGACTGGCTGAAAACGTGTAAAACAAACGAAGAAGGGATAAGTCTGCAAGGTCATGCTTCTTGGTTTTAATATCAGATTCAAACAGAATTTTCAGATGTCTCCAAACAAATCCAAGTTGGAAGATGTGTAATAAAACTGGCAGAGTTTTGCCAGATTTAGTCTTATCCCCATTCTTTTTCTGAAGAATCAGTAAGATGGACACAAACTGAATGGTAACCAGTGGTAACCCTAGGAGTCCAGCAATGATTGTGAACCATGTCAGAGAACTCTCCCGATAAATCTCTGCCAGGAACAGTGTATTGAGGGCTAACTCTCCCAGATGAAATACTAGGGAAAGTGTTATAAACACTCCAAAACACAAGGATAAACACATTTTATCACATTTTTTCTTGAATCTTTTCTTCTCACTTCTTTGCTTCCCTGGTTATATAGAATTCAAGCACTAGTCTCCAAACCCTGCATGATTTCAACAAGTCACCATCTTCTTTGTAACGAAGAATGTGACCTCCTTTTGACTTGGAAAGGAGAAATGATGGAGAATCTTAATCTTGATCTTGTTTTGGTGAAAGAATCCACACCTGAAAAGGAGTTAAAACCATTGACGTAAATATTTGTTGCAAATCACAAAAAAGTCTACAATGTATGACAAAAAACTCAGATCTGATTACTGGGTGATGAAGAAATCAGGGGCATAATCATGAAATCTATTCCTGTTGTGCTTACACGTCTCGGCGATCCGTGAAATACACTGCTTTCACAAACAGATATTCTTCACTAACCCAATTCTTTTTGCATGCAAAGTCACAATAGGCAAGGAAACTATTCAGTGACAGTGCATTAATAATTCAAACAAATTGCTTTGAAATGACACAGATCAATTACAGTTTACATTCCAAATATGATGTATTTATATCACTGTTTGACTGAAAACCAGCCCTGAATCGAACCAATATGGAGTGTTTTAGATTTCATTGATAATTCAGAATTTAAGATTTATGACAATAAAAATTTTAATTTGTACAACATAGCAAATTGAGGAATTACCTTTAAATATATTTTTTAAACTCAAGAACATAAACTTTGCTCTCAGAACTTTATCTAGAAACCACGTCTAACCCATGCTGAAAAAGGGACCAAATTTTTCTCATATTTACGAAAGACTTTTCAAGAGGTGTGATTTTCTCACCCTCTACGACACATAAAAGAAGAACAAATCTATACTCAAGTTCCCAAATTGACAAGATGATTATTTGGTGCCTACACTTTGTACGTGAGAAGCCACAATTGTCCGACAACAATACAATTTCTCTTCTATCCACTGTACATTCAACACCTAAGGTCCTTGGAGTCTTATGTCTACATGGAACACAACAATTGGGATTTTCTGATCACTTTTATAAACATTGTCCATGTAAGCTGATATTTTTACATTTACATTCCCTTACAAGAAAGATGTCACCTTCGTTAAATGAAATCCGAATTTTGAAACTTACATGTTTTCAACATCAAAGTTTTTGCAATAAAACTGACATTCGATCAACTCTTTTGGAATTATTTTCATACGTCTTACAAACCTAAATATATGATGGTTACATACACTTCTTTTGATATTAGGTGAAGACATTCTATTGATAAAAGTGGGATTATTTCTACCCTAACCTTACAATTAATATACATATATAAACTTGTAATTTTGATGAAGAAATTGGCAATTAATATAAGGGAATTAAAGAATTATGATACCAAACGAATGCACAAATAAATCGTCTCCTAGAATGCTTGTACACATCTTTTAAAAATAATAGCTATAAAATAGTGCTTCATACTGGTATATTAAAAAAGAAGACAAAAGGTTTTTCATTACATCTTGTTATAGCTTTATACTACTGACCTTCAAAATGCCGGATTCCCACATATAATAACAGACTTATCACAGTAAGCAGGTGTCAGGTAATGAATTTTGAATTACGAACCTACCTCCTTAAATCAAAGTAAATATCCAATGTAAGGAAGAGATAGAGCAGTTGCTTCTCCACTCAGTTCACTGGGAGACTTCAGTAACACAAAGGTATGTGTTTGTTATTTCACTGAGGATTAGGAGCAAATCATTTCTTAAGCCCCAAAATGTCCCCTATACTGGCCGCTAAATCTACCTGACAGAGAAAATCCCCCGTTCCACACAATGACTGCACTGAACTTCTTATGGAGCCTTTCTAATAAGGTTTTAAATGCACAATAGAAAGCTTTAGGAGCATATTGGTCACCTCTCCTACTGCCAAATCATCAGTTAAAAAGAATCTCGGTATTTTATTCCAAGCCAATCTCTTACCTCTCTTCTCATTTGTTCACATATTGGTCCCAAACTGTGATAACTAGCACAACCCCAGAAATCAATTGATCAATCATTCATGTTCAGGTGAATTTGAATTGACACAAATAATTCCCAATGATGAATAGGTAGACATTGATTGGGCTTCGCAGTCAAATGTGAAAATTGCAGTTCCCGAGACAGAGTATATAGCTTACCTATTGTTGCAGTCCAGTCTCCATGCCTGGTTTATTTTAGATCCAATATTTTCCTTGTAAATCAAACAAATGACCTGAATCAGACCAGCTACACAAATTCACTGCAAATAGGAAAAAAAGGTTTGATTGTGTTGGGGATTACAATACATTCCAATATCAGCTTGGCGCGCTCATTCTTGACATAATTGGCTGAAAATCTTCTTAAGGTGGAGAGTGCTTGAGGATATTTTATCTCTTCCACAATGATAATTACAGTCTTAGAAATTTAAATGTACAATTGTTGAAATTGCTTGACAGCAGATGAAAGGGAAACAATTGAAAAAAGAATTGTTTGTTCTTCTTTTGAAGGTTGACAGATGAAAAACTTCATGTAAAATATTTGCAGGAGTGTTCTAAAGTCCACTGACATAAAATTGTGTACACACTCAGTTAATGGCGTACTTTTTTACAACTCCCATTTCATTGTAAATATATCAGATAAGCTTACAATGAACATTTTTACCTTTCTCTGATGGAATTCCTTGATTGATGTTTGACAAGCAAATTTAAAAAAGACATATATGTCTGTCACAATGAAACATTGAATTCCAACTGTTAACAACTTCGAAGAGAAGACCTCCCTATGTTTCAACAGTGTATTTCCTTGTCATGGACAGATAAGACCAAAAAATCTTGACCTGCTTTATGCATTAATAGATAATGACTGCCACCAAGTCCTCACTTAGAAAATATTTATGTAATATATCAATTTCTTTAAATACACTCTGTGAAAGCCAATTATATTTATGCCTTCCACTCCAAAAGAGTCTCACAGTCTGAGATCACAATGGAATTCTGGACCAGGTTTCTTACCTTACAGGCCTTTACGGCTATCACTTATCATGGCCCCTGCCAAATACTTTGCTTTAGAGATGGTCGCTGCTTTGTTATCAAAGAAAAATTTTTATCGGCTAGTGCTCAAGATATTTTACGTCAAAATGATATTCCTTTTGTCATTCAGAAAACTTGCGATGCGATTCTAATAAATCCCTCCCTTTCATGCACACCTGATATCATTTCTCCTTTTTTGCTTATCTAAATAAATTCTCTCCTGTCACATTTTGTACCCTTTTACTCAATACCTGACCTTTTTTTTTTGTTAATCGGGTGTATGGTATGAATTGTCTATTGCTCAAAGACTGCATGTATATACAACTGTACAATGAATAAGTATACATTGTCAAGTACTTTCCTAATATTTTCTACCCTTTTATTCAATATCCATAATTTCTAACCTTTGTTTAATAGTGTGATATAAAAAGTCCATTTTTTTTTTTATAAGATCTTCATGTATTGATGTGCTATTCCCCTTATTTCTGGCAATAATGTCAAACTCATGGCTGGAACTTGTCTATTTATCTCAATGGATCAAGCACATTCATTTCATTAGGCTTAAAACAATGCAAAAAAGAGAACAAAAGCCAAAAACTTTAAGCACTCTAAGCACTCGGACATATTTTAATATATCTCACTTGTCCTTTAATTAAGTATGCAGATCAAGCAACATAAATTTAAATCTTGCAATCTACTCTTGATCCGATTTTTGTCCCTACAATGAACAATGAATCAGCATTGTCAATGCAGTTACAAAGCCTGTGTGAACCATTAAGCTGTGGTCATTTCTCTCCCATTTTGACCCCTTCTATCTTTTAAGTATATATATTTTTTAACAATGAACTGAGTAATTGACAGTATATATCCTTTGTAGTTCAAAGTAATTGTATGCCTGGACAGGGATGAATCAGGGGGGAGGGGGGGGGGGGGGGAGGAGGAGGGGTCTGTATTAAATTATTCACAAGCAAGACACTTGGAAAAATAAGATGTTGCAACTAATTTTTATCATAACGAAAGTTTCAATGAACTTCCCATTTTGCAACTTAAGAGAACTGCTATCTTTACCTATATCAGGAGGTTTATAAACATTCAATACATTCTACATATATATAATCTTTGAACAACATCCTCAGCAATTGCACAATTCATCAAGCTGCATTACCTCCCTTGAACATTTAACCACCAATTGCATTCATTATTCCATAAATGCAATTGCTCACAATAAAAGTATATAAAAGAAATATTCAAATGCAAACTTCTTAAAATTTCCCTTGATTATGGAATATCATAAAAACTGTGCCCAAATGATGCACAAGAGTGTTCAGCATAAAAAACCATTAGTCAGCAAAGCAGTTACAGTTTGATAATTTCAAATACAATATATTCATTTAATGATGTCCATTGAATACATCAAATGAAGGATTCATACTTGAAGTACCCAGTACATCTAATCATCATGATACACATGCCATCAAGATCTGCAGATTAATTAAAGAGAAATAAGATCATATTTTTCAATGAAGTAAAACTTACCTTTAGTAAAAATATTTTATACATATTTTTCCCTTTTTTTAATTAATAATCCATAACCTATTCTCAACACATTTTTCTTCTGTACAGAATGGTAGACTTGCTAATTACCAATTGTCAAAGTTCTTCTTTTAATAAGTAAATATTTTCAAAATGCGAGCAATAAGTGTGATATAACTTATACTGCTGTGTTTAATTGTTTAATCAAGAGTTATCAATTAATTACCGTCATTTCAAACATAAAATGCCTACAAGATGAAAGCAAAGGTTTCACCTGTCAATTCAGTGTAGGTATAAATCTTTTCAGGGTTTACAAAAGAAAAGAAAATTAAACAAAAAAAACACACCATGAATTGACACATTTTCCCAATCATTTGTTTGGATAATCTTTAAAATCTCAGCATGAGCTTATTGAAACTGACACCAAACAATTCATATTAATTGTCATTGAAGTCCATTAATCCCATCTTAAATTTGAATTTGTATTTACAATAGAATATTCTTATCAACATAAAGGTGTTAATTATACCAGTAAATCTGAAAGATTAATAAAAAAAAAATGAACAAAATAACAAACAACACTCCATGTATATGTACTCAAGTCAACAAGACACCAAAAGGTAGGTTTGTTCACAAATATTTTTATCAGGTGTTCAAAGCCATACAAGTTATTCCCCTTGCTCAATTTTTTCTCCAATATTTATGTATAGACATGGATGTACAGGTTATATTTCCGATTCTCTGAAGAAAAAAAAATAACCAAAATGCACCATTCTCTCAATGCCAGGTCAGGAACCTGAGCTAATGCTACAATTTATATAAAATCTTCTCTATCTATGATGGGATTCATGAATTTTTAAAATTGATGTTCCTCTTCCCATATTATTGGTACACAAAAGTTAGTTAATTATATA
Organism: Magallana nippona; assembly: GCA_033439105.1. Classification (NCBI taxonomy): domain Eukaryota; kingdom Metazoa; phylum Mollusca; class Bivalvia; order Ostreida; family Ostreidae; genus Magallana; species Magallana nippona. The sequence continues at coordinate 11,174,067 of CM065925.1, forward strand.
ACATTCAATTCAATTTATTTATTCTCTCAAAACCATATAAATGGTACAAGAGGTACAAAATATACTATATTTTTTGGAAAGTAGATCGATCCAGTTTATAATGGTTGACGTATAAATATAAATATTTACATACATACAAACAGTCTGAATGAGCAGAGCTGGCTCATTTTTCTATTGGAGAACAAATCTCATAAATTTGGGTTATGAAAATACATAGTTTTTTTTTTAATATAAAGAGTTGGTATTCGTCAGTATATTAAAGAACTTTATAATATTCGGTTGGACATAGTATTTTCTTGCTAAAAAATCTTTTCTATAATGCGACCGTCAGACCAGTTTAATCACCAGCGCCAGATAGCTCACATGGAAGAGCATGTACTGGTATATTGCAAATATTTTTCAAATTAATTCCCCCCATTAAATTAATAATTTTTTTGTCATTTACACATGCTAAAATATCATATTTCAATTTATAACCAAGTGTTGCTTGTTTGAGAAACTTCTCCCGAGAAAGTGTGGAGGACCCTTTATCATGCCGCTGTCTCTAAAAAGAGTTCTTCCCAATGCTATTTCATTGTAAAAAAAAAATAACTAGCAACACTCCACTTAGAAACCATCTTTACTACTCAGACAGTAGGAGTTTTCTCCCTTTGAGTATTACAATGTCAACTCTTATTTCAGCTGTTATTATTCCTAATAATTTGGATCAATTTCATAATGACACTTAATTTCTAATATGTCATAACAAAAACTCTGCAAAATCTATTAGTAGCATGGCTTGTTATTGAAACTGGTCAATATGTGGTAAGGAAAATTCCAATGGCACTCAAGCTTTGCTCTCGCCCTTTAATTTCCTGAGGTGCATTCAAAATGCTGCTATGTAGTTACTGTGGTTGTGCAGTAAGCTTTTCTAGTCGCTAGATATTTGTAGCCTAAATTTTTCATTCTAACCATCAAAGACGCTTCAGTGACTCTGGAGAAGATAGAGCAAATTGTGGAGCGATGCCGCTGTGTTGTTATTGTGGATGCTCTCTGTGGGGTAGGGGAAATGCTATAGTTTGCATTCACTTGTGAAAGAGGTATGGTATATATTAATGTGTAGTAAATTAAGCATCATCAATGTTTGTTGAAAACCAATCATCATTGTTGAATTGTCCACACAGAGTAATCAAATGTAAGATATCTGATAAAGATTTTATTGATAGAATTATCACTGAATTTCATGAATGACTTGTACTATATTATGTACGAAATTCCATGAATGACTTAAGGTAGTCCATCCATAACTAAGGTAAATTTAACAATTTTGATTGATCTATACTACATCAAATACGTATTTTAAAGTTATTATGAGGCTGACATAAACCAAACTCGGGAGTATGCATGTAGTCAATTAAATGAACTATTTGCACTTTAAATTTTTTTAAAGAGTTGTTTGCCCTTTAGGAAAAGTAAAAAAATCATTTTCTGAAAATATGTATGGTAAATTATGAATTATTTTAGCATATTCGAAGAAGGGGAAAGCTTTTGCAACTTTTTACCAAGAGAAATGAAAAACCTAAAAAATATATTTAAATATGCATTTTTCCCATAGACTTCAATGTTAACTTCCACATGTTGAATTTGTTAATATTCATTTTTTTTTTTTATTTCAAAGGTGAATCTTTTTTATTTAATAAACCCCTTAAAATCACACTAAGATTTTTGTGATGAAACTTGCAATCTATTAGATATGAAATGTGATAGTTATGGATGGACTACCTTAATTACGAGTCCTCGAATTTGTGAATTTCATAATGAGTATAAGCCTATGTAGTCACCTTCACTGTGATGTAGTGAACTACGTATTACTACTACTAATACAAATTATGTGGGAAATTTCATGTGGGGTCGAATCTTGCCTGCTATGGAATTTACTGCCTGACCAATGTAAAGTTAACTACAATCCATACAACATTTGCAATTTTTTTGGTAATGACCACATCCATAAAATTGAAATGTTTAGCATTTGGGGTCACTAAAGCATCTTTGATGCTTAGCATTAAATATTTAGCCAATGAATTTCAATAGAAAATTCAAAGAAAAAAATCCAAATGATTTGAACTTTTCTACATTTCTTGACCAATTTTTTGAAACAAATGTATTCCTTTCAAATCATTTCATCAGTGTTTGTAGTGATGCAAAAATTTCTATATAACAGAATGGTAATTGTCTTGATAGGTTTGCATAGATATTATTCAACTACAAAGTAAATAAAGACAACACATACAATCTCTTTTTCCTTTTTTTTACTTTTGTATTTTTTTCTTTTATTACATTCCAACAGCATTTATTTCTTGGACCTGAAGTAGTCATTGAGGACATCCAGGGCTTGAGACTCCTTTCCGTAATCCTGTAAAATATAATAAAATTGTATTAGAATGAATTCCTGTCTTGCAGTTAAATTGTTTTATTGAGCATATCAGACCAGCCTACATTAACTCAAAGTTTACTATATAGAAAAAAATAAGAATTTAAAAAAAGAAAGAAAGTGCTTTCTTATTCCAAATAAACTATACTGTTATATAAACAGAATATTTCGGAGAGGTAACAAAATAATTTTTAAAGAAAGGAAAAACATAGTGTATGGCAATAATTTTATTAAGAATGCCTAACCATTTATCTTCACATTCAAAGAATTACAAAAAAACCTCATTCCTACATCAATGCATTACTTAGACATTAAAATAGAGATTTGCAAGTTTTACAGAAACAAAATCAAGCTTTGCTTACTTTGACTACAACACAGCTGCATCCTACAACTTTTCTGGCTTTGCCTTCTTTGTCAATTTTACACAGACCAGCCCACTCTCCTAGTTTCTTGTTGTCATCAACCTGTGAAACCACAAAGAATAAAATTATTCTTCTGCTTAAAATTTCTAAGGGAGAAAATTTCATATCTATTTTGCATCAAGACTGGACAGAAAAAAATCCCTTCTTATATAGATCAGTTAAACCATATCTATCCCCATCAACTGTAAGTAGAGGGAGCATGGTATGTCATCATATTAATATTGAAAACATTCATGTTCTTCGCATGTCAAAACTTGGAAAAATAACACAAAAATCTTAATTACGAGTTATCACTTTCTTTTTTTTTCATGACTGAACTGTTCTAAAGATTTCTTGGTTAATTTTGGTTCATTGTAATTATCTTGAAGCCAATAGGTGAGACAGTAGCCTATAGTTACTTTGTTTCAGATGAGGCTGCATTAGATAATTAAAACTCAGGTGGGAGCTCAACATTTTGTCAGACATGACAGAGTGTCATGAGGATTGGTACAGTTGCAAGAGAAAGAGAGTGTCTGCCGTCCAGCATCGTGAGCTGTTTGTTCTTAAAAGAAAGGTGGTGTTTCCCACATTTTGTGTTATTCCACTTCAGATTAAAAATAGACCTTATTAGCCATGTATCATTAAATTGGACAAAAAAAAATTTCCTTTCTTATATAGATCAGTTAAACCATATTCATCCCCATCAACTGTAAGTAGAGGGAGCATGGTGTGTCATCATATTAATATTGAAAAGATTCAACTTCTTGGCATGTCAAAACTTGGAAAATGGCCCAAGAATCATAATTCCAATCAATGTATGACAAAAGAAAATGTCTAGCGATATGTGAATATTTCTTCTTAAAATTTACTTTTTTGAAAGATTAGATCATCTTCTGACAAAGACAGCAGATTTAACTTTGGCAATTAAACAAATGTCTTGAGGATATTGAAGAATATAAAGTTCATACATTAAAAGATACTAATAAACTGGTTAATAAGCCCCTATTCAGCCCCTCATTCCAGACTAATACTAGAATTAAACAAAACTGAAGCAAGAAATGGAGTAGATTTTATTAAAATTTTGTCCCCTCCCTCTTATAAATCAGCAAAACTGCTAACAGATTGCTGGTCATTTAACATGCTGTTTCTTAAAGAAAGTTAAGTCAAATTTTGAACATACATTAGTTTGGTTTAGAATAATTTATGATTTGTTTCTCAGTTACTGCTGCATCAGACCAAATTGATTAATTCTATAGTCATATTGAAAAGGGAAAAATTCAATTTCCCAATTTTGGATTTAAAGAAAACTGAGCAATTCCCCTTACCAATTTTGCAACAGAAGTTTTACATTTAGAAAATTTTCACCTGAGCAACTAAATGTTATTTTATTTTTCTTCTATCCCTGTGCATCTTGAATTCTGAAATCTTGAATTTATGAATAATTGGCGATTTCGGATTTAATTACTGTTCCTTATCCATATCAAAGTGAATAGTTCATATCTTGAATCCAAAGAAATCTAATTGATATTTTTTTCTTTGCCCTATCAGTTTTTAAAAAATGAGGTTCAACAATAAGTATCTTTAAATGGATTCAACAACCTTAAAGTATGGTCAAGAATATCATATTCAAGTAGTGCACATGTGCAAGAGAAACATCAGTGGAGACCAATCTATCCTCATGTATGAATAGGAAGAGGGAGCATGGTCAAATCATCATTTTCTCGTGTTTATGCTGTATTTAAACTACAATGAAAAGTAAATTCCTAAAGTCTTAACCAATGACTCTGTCCAAGGATTTCGATCTTTAATTCTATATTGTCAAAGAAGGTTGAAAATGGAACCAGAGTCTTGACCTTCCCCTCTCAATCTTAAATGAAGCCCTCTTTTGATCTTGTTACCTTCAGAAGGTTAATTCCATGTTCAGCACAGAGAGCTTCTACCAGTTTGACGTACATTGGTTCGTCACAGTTGTTGGCAAGAATGCACAAATGAGCTTGACGCCTGTTAAAGAATGTACACATAGTTATAATCGGCAGAATTTTTTTGGGTTTATTATACAATTTGAACAGGATATGAGCAACGAGTACCCATTATCCTCAGCCATAACACTACTTTCTGTACCAGTACCTTCTTGATTTAAGCACTTCAGAGCATGTAAATTTAACTGTGTTAAAATGCAAGATAGATCTTGTAAAATAACACATTTTCAAGTGCACTGCTGAAGATCAAAATCAGAAGTCTTCTTTTAATAGCTACCTCTGTTACCAGAGTCTCAATAACCAATATGGAACTTACTTGTCAAGGGCTTTTGCACATTCATGAAGTCCTTTAGCTAGACCATCGTGAATCAAAGCCGTCTTTAGAACTTCTTGGACTGCTGTGAATACATCCATAGATCCTCCCGACACAACGGGAACATCATCTCTACAAGATTATTCATATGATCTTACAGTATGCAAAAAGCAATGCAAAATATCAGAAAGAAACACAACAATGACAAGAGATACGTATAATTGACTTTTTCTGAAGTACCCTTAAAATTAATTATTTGTCTCTGTTCTGTTGTTGTTCTGAACTTTTAGTTACTGTCACTACATAAAAATGGTGTCAACATGACGTCTCAGAATATAACATACCCTTCCGCATCCGACATTTTCGAAAACGGACGTCCTTCTGTAAATAAAAACCAAGAAACAAGTGAATTGATGTTATGTTTTATTAGTTAATTGCTTACTGAAAAATTCATATGTGATATGACCCGATGATGCCCGATTTTATTGCCATTGTGGAAACTTACAATGATGTTCCAAAAGAGTAAAACGTGAAAAGGAAGTGGTAATGAACTTCCGGTAAGACTAAATACCCCACAAATTTCGTTCAAATATAAAAGCAATACTTAACAGATATATGCTCCGTATATTCTATATTTTGAATGCATAGAATTTTTCATGCATTTTATTACTGATGATGTTTTTTGATTTTTAGAATAAGAAACCTGATATTTTTATTGGAATATTTTTTAAAGTATTGCAATACAAAATATTTTACTTGTATAGTCAATGCATCTTATGGAAGTATATATAATGGAAGACTTGTTAATATTTATGAAAAAAAAGTATAAGAAATTTGAATGAAACACGTCATGTCTTATTTAGTTGATGTAAATCCAATTTTTGCAGTTTTTATTTACGATACGGTGTCTTTACATTCATTCGGATTTTTTTCGGAAATTAGTCATTGTAGTTTATAAAATGGAAGCTCTGTTAGTCTGTAAATTGTGATGTAAACATGAGTTGGAAAAGGTGAAATAACATGTGAGTATCTCATATATTTAACCAAACCCTCGTAACAAATGCAAGTTTATCTAAAATATACTATATATGTTTACTTTTGTTGGGTTTTATTGCGATTTATTAATTCCGTACACTAAAATCTGTCTTGCCATATCATATGAAACAAGAAATAGGGCCTTGCAAAAATTTCTTACTCTTCTCAGTTTTTACGCGTTAGATTTAATTCATTATTCAATGTTTTAACCACATGATTATCCACAGAAGCCCATAGTATCTGAACATTAATTAATATTGATGATAAATGGCTAATCTCTGCATATGACAAAACATTTTGAACCTCCATGCACCTAATTTCAGGAAAATAAGGGAGGTGGTGGTTTCCTTGTCCATTTGTGGAGTGAAGTTATCAAGTTTAAAAAAAAATACAATTATTCATTTATACACATACACATATTGATGATGATTTAATTGTGAACTATTAACAAACAATGCATAGTTCATCTTTGCTAGCCAAGGGTTTACAATCCACTCTGCTCATCTACAACCCTTGGCAGATTTAGCCGACAAAATAAAAACTTGCGCAACGGAATCTGATTGGCAGGCGATCGCAGGGAATCTTCTAATTGGTGGTGTAGTTCATTGTGTTTTTATACAAAATATAAATGTAACAGAGACACTTTTTGCCTCTGCTGGGGTTTGAACCCGGGTCCTCTGGCATGCCAATCCAGCACTCTACCGATCAAGCTAAAGGGTTAACCCACTAGCCAGAGCTAGTAGGAATGTCATATACCTGACTCTACCACATAAATACAATCATTATTACAATTTTTACACGATTAATAAATAAAATATGATATATTACCAATATATGGGTTTTCGTAATAATTCTTATTTTATCATTCTTCACACCTCTTATATGAAAAATATGTATTTTAAAGTCTGTCCCAAGTCATTGCTTCCATCACTTTTTGATGATTTTTAATAAAAATACACATACCTGTGAAAGAAGTACGTTGAAATCGATGAAATGGAAAATATCCAAGATATCTTCATTGACAAATCATCCCTTTTCACTAATAAAAGTTTACAGGAACAAAACCAAATTTCTTACAGAGATTTATAATGGGAAATGTTTACATCTTTTCTCCATTTGGAAGTACTCGGGACACCTCGCACAATTTTTCAACACTATCATCCGGGCTTATTAATGGCTGATGCAATGCAAAATCCCTGTAGACTTTCTATTTTGGGATGTGTATTGAAACCTGAAGTGGTAGAGGGGGCGTTTCAAAACAGAGAATCTGGACATTTTTCATATTAGTGGATGAACGTAGTTTGAGCACAGAGGTATTTATTATTATCGAAACATCAAGCTAAAAGTGGTGGAAGCAAAAACTTGGGACAGAGTATAGCTGCTCCAATTTAACTCAATCGCTAGACAGCATTGTGCTGTTTCTGTAAACATCGGCAAAATCTGCCAAGGGTTGTAGAGGAGCAGAGTGGATCGTAAACCCTTGGCTAGCGAAGATGTGCATAGTTAAGAAACAATATTAAGGACAACTCTTACTTAAACAGATGTGTTAAGATTAACAGAGGCATACCACTGTTTAGTGTTATATTGTATACAACTATACATAATTAGTAAATGTTAATTGTTTCAATTTCAGCAATGATACAATCACTCTAGAGAGAAAAAATAGAGTTTTGAGAGTTGTAAGTCAATTAAGTTTATTCACAATTATTGTCTCTGAAATAATAATGCTGCATATGAATCATATTCTTAATGTCAACTGTATTTTATTATTTTAATTCATTTAATATACAATTGATAACAGTTAAGGTCAAGATCTAGTAAATGATGCCAGGGTGTCTTTTTGGTGCTAGAACCATTATGACATCATAATTGTTTGGTGAATCATTTTTCCTGTACTTTACGGCTGTAAAGGAATTATGTAGAAAATAAACAATTTCTTGATATTCGATATTGAATCATGGAAAAAGTACTCGCGATACCTATATTCAATTTGGCATCATTTTAAAGAGGAGGTCAATATCTTATTTAATGCCGTTTTTGGAGAGACTGTAGGCATTCTAGAAATATTTCATTAGTCAAAAATGGTCAAAACTCCAAGATTTGTTACTTAATTTCTTCACATTTCATAAAAAATGATAGTTTAAGACATGATTTTTCATTGTGTTTACCGTAAATTTAAGCCCCGATACACCCTATCAAACAAAGCTATTGTTATGAAGCATCATTAAATGAACTCATATCTTGAATTTCGTAAACCTGAGGCACCTTTCATTTACTAGATCTTGACCTTAAATCTAATTGTTAGATTAATCTGGATGGTTTCAGGTTTTCAGTTTACATGAAAATGTTTGCCATAATTAATGGATAGCATTAAGATTTTGATAAGCATGCACATTGGTTTTCTTATATAATATGGAAACATTGTTCATAATGTGGATTTTTTTTTGTCGCATAAGTTTCACACAAATATACATACCCATTAACCTCATCTTCGCCAGCCAAGGGTTTTTAGTTCACTCTGCTTTATGGGGAGAGGAGTGGACAGAAAACCCCTGGCTATATAGTGAAGATGCATGAACTTGGAGTTGGTACATTGTGTATTACTATTAATTAGCATGTGACTAAAGGAGTAAAATTTCTTATGTCAATTAACAGTTACCCATGAAATTATGTTCTTTTGAACCAGTGATTTTTGTGAAATTGTAAATCTTCATCAGGGATTGAACTGATGACATGATGATAAATTAAACATTTTTGCCCTTTTGAGAATTTTTTGATACATTTTATGACCAAATATTGTAAATTTTCAAGAAAAAAATGTAAACATTGACAGTATTTTAAATAAAATGGGTTTATCTCAAAAAGATTCATTTCACCTAATGACCTTAACCATAACATAATTCAAACAATTGACAGTATGGATGTTCAAACAGTTGTGGCCATGTGTGTCGTTGGTTCTTAGCAGGGGGGCTGGGATCTGGATAATCTGTAAGACTAACTTATACAGTGTACTTATAACTTGGTAATTCTGATCAGAAGTCTTATACATCAACCAAAACAGATATCCCTCCCAACATCAGCAACTCCTGTCTCTTTTATGGATCATTGGGCAGTATGTAGACACGGTCAACTCTTGCTAACCCCTCCTCGATAAGGATGCAGCAACTTTTTTGGGTGACATAAGTTAAAGTAAGGAACTGGTTTACTGACAGCTTAAATTTTGTCTAGCAACCATTTGATTGGATTAGGATGGATTTTATTCTTCTTTACTCTGTTAAGAATCAAGCATAATGATTTGAAAATTTAATAAGGCATCATTTCAATGGGGTTTCTTTCAGATTGCATATATGTATGTAAAATTCAAAATGTAGAATCTCTCTAAATTAATGATGGTACTGGTACTTAAATTATTGTTAATATTAATCAGGTACAATTGCATTGACTGAAAAGCAAAAAGTTACATATATGAAAGAAACTACAATTTTTTGCAAGTCTGACATCAGTGCATGTTTTCAAAATACTACTGTATAGCTAAAAGTTTCAATGAATCACAAAATATTTCAAACATTGTAACCTCAAATTTTAGAATGACATATACTTTGTATGTATATATATAGAAAGTTAAACAATTTTTATGAATGCAGTATAAAAAGTTCAAGGAATGCCTATATTCATACAGCGGACATGTTATTTTAGACAGATTAGATTCTGATGGAAAGACTACGATGAAATCACATAGCTGATATGAGGTTATTCCTCTTTGATCATTTTTTTTGTATCAAATTTATCAGTAATTTTTAAACCCTTCTGTCCCTGATGAAGATAAAACTTTTTATTCAAGATGATATTTATATTTTATTTAATGTACCTGATACATACCTAATGTACCTATTTAATTATCGTTTTAGTTTATGGTAAATTTTACCAGCTAGTATATAACTAGTTTCCCAATAGTGATTTCTATTTAGAATTGTGGGGGTTGGATTGATACTGTGAAGTGTCTTCATTACTTCATCCACTTGATGAGTACTGTACTACTTGGAATAAGTCCTATTTTAAGTAGACAAGAGTTTATCATGGACTTCTATTCAATGAGAGCTAGACGAGTAGTGGGTGTTCTGGATAATTCTGGAGACTCGGCCATTTCTGGAGAGTTATCTGCTATTGTTTGGTCTCAGCTCAATAAAAGTGTCACTAGTTGTTTGGCCTATGCATGTCAGATTCAGGCAAAGTAAAATAAGTGTTCATGACCTTTTCTGATATTTCTCCACATTAACATATATTTTAAATTTTGGCTCAACATAAACCTTTAGCCCTAAAAGTAAGTTTTTGTTTGTTTTTAACCAACGATCTACAAAAAGTAAGCACATGATGTATAGGATTTTGGATAATTTAACCATCTGGAAGGTATGAAGGTGAATTGATTCAGTCTTCCCTCTATGTTCCTATGTTGATTTATTTTTATTTTTGTTCCATCTCCAAATACAGGTTAAATATTTATTTAAATCAAGAAAATATTTTGAGAGTAATTACATGTTATATGCTACAGGTAACTTATCAGGAAATATTAAATACATATACATGTAACGTACAACTATATTTTAGGAAACTTGTGTGGTTTTCTTATCTTATTCATTGGTACTGAATTAAAATCCATAACAGTTGGAGTACATATATTTTTATGCTTCTCTTATGACGGTCCCTGTTTATCTATTAACTTGGCATCCAATTGGGAGTATATCTTTCCCTACCGAGAAGTGGAGAGACATAGGGTCTCTATACATCTTGTCATATCCACCTTTATAGTGGATGAAGGCTATGCCTGTCCACTTCTCTCAGAAGAATTCTCTTTGTATATATTCAAGGCTTTGGCAATTCAGCATTCATTTGACTTCAGTTGAAATCTCAAAGAATGCTGTGGTTTATTGAGGGTTCAGGTCTGTTGGTGACTCAATAAGAAAGGTATTTATGACCATGCAATGCAAACATTTGTTTGGTCAGTGATCATCAGTTTGTGAACCAATGAAGTAGAAAATAAACCTGTATTGTTTTCGGGTACTAGTGATTACTAGAAAGAACAATTTGTATCACTAGTCAACTGCAATATTGTCCCAATCCACATTTTATCTTTGATTTAAATAAGAAATTTTTGATCCTAAGAACACAGGTACATTTTTATTAAATAAAGAAAATATGAATATATTTTTTAGAAAATTGGTAGGCCAATAAGAGCAAATATCTGCATATTTTTTCAGAAAAAAAATTTAAATGGTACAACATGTATAACCCAATTTTGGAGGCATTAAAAGGGAGAGATGTTGTCTAAAGAGACAAGCAGTGAAAAGCATATACACTGCTATCTGCATATTGCATAAATATTGCATTACAAATGTTTATCTTGATACAACAATTAGAACAGTGTTAAAGTGTTGAAGTACATGTACTGTGTATTGAAGTATTGAAGTATTTTGAAATTCATGTTTTTCCCTTTCAAGTTAAAAATAGTTTCTTTTTAGTACAGTATCTTAAAACAAATCCTGCATGGGATACTTAGGTGTGTTGTAATACAGGGCTGAAACTTCACTGTAGTCTTTGAAGCTGTTCTTGAAACCCTCTACTGGATAGGTTAGGTCTCTCTGTGGTATTTCTTAGTATAATGTAATTAGAAGAATGAAATCTAAGAACATTGCAGATTTTTTTAATTTTTTTTTGGGGGGGGGGGGGGGGGTGGTAGTGGTGGTTAAAACAGCACACAGTAAGCAAGCTGGTAAAAGTACTTACAAAATGTCTAGTAAAAATGGGTGTAATTGTTGATAATTATAGTCACCATACATCCATAATTTGGTTATGAATGAACAACTAACACTTAGAAATAATGGAAACAATTCGTAAGCAAACTCATTAACAGATGATGTACAATGTTATAATTTTGTGTTTTATTTATTAAATGGAATGTGTAAAACTTCAGAAACCAACATAGAATGTTTATAACTATAACAAATGAGGAAGCATGTTTTCTGTTTAATATCGTCCTGTTTTTGCCCCCTTTTTCCAGTGTGTTTAGGTTTCTATATATAACAGCCCACCTTCCTATTTCAGACTGGACATACTTATGCATATTCAATTTTGGATAGCCTTCTGATGAAATGCAGAGTCATTTGATTCTGGATTGGAAAGGGGAAACAATCAAGGTAAGTAAGGTTTTTTGCACTCTAGCTTTTTTTCTCTGATATCAATACTGTTGCAATCTGATTTAGGTGGGTGGATGGGTGGGGGGGGGGGGGGATAATTTTATACAGATAATTGTAGGTCCCATTTGTTTTAAGCATATATTATGTACTGATACATGTACTATAAAACCTACCAGTATCAGGTTGATAGAAACTCAGAATTTGTCAATACAAACACCTAATTCAACCAAAACTATAACCCGGATTACAGACCAGTTGAATGTGGTTATTGTTATGATACATATGTATTGAAATTGATTATTAGTCTTTGACTAACGATTTAATCAATATTACATTGAAACTCCGGCATCAACACTAACTTTATTTTACAGTTCTTTACATGTATTGGTGTATGTTAATAGGACAGTATATACATGATATATCAGTATTTTGTTCCCATAGTTCTTGGTACAATTTACAGCAAGGTCTGGAATTTTTCATGTGCATGTTAAATTGTTTTCATGGTGTAGAACAACCAGAATAACTTTTATGAATGTGCAAAAAACTTCATGCAAGCAACACAATAGGGAATGTAATAAATTAATCAATTGATTATGGAGGCACCTTAATGCTTTAACCACATGCAGTGTTATAAATTAATGTTATCTTGGGGTTCAAGCCAAACAGAAAGCTACTAATTATTCAACAATATGATAAATAAATTATATGTTCTCTAAAATCCAGTTAAAACAGATCTCCCATTGATTTATAGATATACCAATCTTGCAATTTCAATACAATGTGTGAAGTTTCTAGTAAATATAAATTGACGGTATGATGACAACATATTTCAAATGCCAATTTTCCACTGAAGAAAAAGTGTTCTACATTTTTAAAAGTCTCTACAATATCAATTCCCATTGCATGATCAAACTAGGCAATAAAATGACACATAAGCCCAAATTGAGCCTGAGATATCCTAATTTGATACACAAAGGAAGAAAGACTGATTCCAGAGAGACACATATTTATAAGGCTTACATCACATGGGGTGAAAACTTTTATGCCCTTTCACTTCGAATAAGATCATACTGAGGTGATGATGGTAGATAGAGGCTTAGAGCATGTGGCTAAAGCTGTAAAAGAAACAAACAAATCAGAGAAATCGAGCTGCAAAGAAAACAGAGAATTGAACACAAAGACAACGGATCAATGTCCAGTCAATAACAGGGAGGAAGAGGAGGAAAGAAGACAATCTTGATTCATCAGTCTTGATAGGGGTAAGTGTCAAAAGTTGTGGTGTGTGAAATATCCTTGTCAGATAGATTATTCTTCTAAAAATTCAAATAGACAAATTTTGGATGGTTTTAATGTATCAAAAGTTTCATTCCTTTTATTTGTTCAGTGGATCAAGCATGATTTCAGATAAAGGTTGTATCATTTAAGGAACTGATTATTATGCAGCACATTCTATTCAATGAAAATATATGTTGTGAGTTATGTCATCATATCTGACATCTTCACTACAGCCAAGGGTTTTTTGATCCACTCTGTTGCCGCCAAGAATTTTTGACCTACTATCTTTCCCATATTTTTGGGGAGCTGAGTGGATCAAACACCCATAGGTAGCAAGATGTAATCATTGGAGCAAAATAATTTAATTACCTAATCTAAAACAAATTATAAAAAAATGAACTGAACATCACAAACATGAGACAGTTTTAATTTTGGTGAAAATGGTTGTTTAATTATCAAGTTTTGCATTATTTTTCAACATGCAGTAAAAGATAGCAAATCAAATAAAATAAAGTAGATGGTAGGGTATCCAATGCATGTAATTGTATGGTAAATTGAATTATAGGCTGACAAAGGAAAAATGCTTTTATGGTATATAACTGGTTTGCTGACATTTTATCTGTGTGTATTGGGTGTGATGTTGGTCTATGGAGCAATGGAATGGAGATACAAAGTATCAGATAACATTTATATTTCATGATCAATATGATTTATTGATAAGAAAACTAGTTGTTATACTATATGTTGGTGACATATGACTTTTCCATCTGAATTTTGTGAAGTTATATTTACCTTGGGAATTATCTATTATATGTTATTATGGTGAATATTGATTATTAAAATTTTTGGAAAATATTCTATTCAAGGGGGTCATAAAAGGTCACATTCTAAGAGTTCCTTATTCCTCATTTTCATCCTTCTAGATTTAAACGCATGGCTTCAATGAATGTCATGATTACCAAAACAGTTAGATATATATAGGATCTCTCATGATTTGCGATGGTATATGATTTTTATCCAATGAGTTGTGTGTTTTCTATCCCCGAGCCTTGGCGAGGGGATAGAAAACACACAATGAGTTGGAAAAAAATCATATACCATCGCAAATCATGAGAGATTCTTTTTATCACGTTTTACCACGTTTTTTGTTAATCTCAATTTTTTCTGTACAAATTATAATTGTGAGCCGCACAACACATTAACTATGAGACGTCAACAACTTTACGCATGGAAAAAAGTTCCTTGAAGTTTAACAAACAAACATTTCATTTTCAAACAATTTCTTTATGAATTCATGAAAAATAAATAAAACAACATTAAATGCTTCACTTTTACAACTCAACACTATTCAACTGTATTATTTTTTAGTTTTTCATTATACGTCAATTAACCAGCTAAACCTACGTAATTTTTAATTATGACGTCACGTGGCGTAAGAACACACAGTGTAATATCAAAAATTTATCCCATGAGTGATATCCACCGTATATTGAGATAAACATGTGATAAAAAATCCCACCAAATCATGGGAAAATCCAAATGATTTGAAAAATATTTTTTTATTAAGTTATGGAACTAGATCAGATACCAAAGATAGTTATTTCCTCCAGCAAGTATAGATATCCTGTCTCTCAATAACATACAATAGACAGGAAATGAAGTAACAATAGCAACCTCAAAAATCCCAAAGCCCATCTCATATCCAACAGTAGAATGCAGGAAATGCACACAACTTACATGAATATTAATAGAAAATGCATAATGCAGCTACAAAAGAATCTTTTTTAAAATCTTAGTTGGTCTTGCATATCTGTAAGGTATTATTTTGATTGTATGGGTTTAATAAGTGGATGGGTATCTACTGTATCACTATGTTATTATTAAGGAGTCAATTATTAAAGGGCGTTTGGGCATTCTGGAAGGGCTTGTCTCATTTAGCCATAGTACATGAACTATCTCACGTAAGTTATAATATATACTGGTATATGGTTTTGCCTTGCCCAATTAGTGGCCTAAAGTAGATGCTGTAATGTAATTCATGCCAGTTAGTGCATTGTGTTGTATGTAGAGCTAACAGGATTTTGTTTTCAAGTGTTACATGTAGATTGTATAGCTTTCAGTATTTGGTACAAGTTTGATCATATAATTCTTAAAATAAAATGATGTAAATATGATTTCAAAATTATGTACCATAATACAAGTATCAACTTTTGGGCTGTATATTGTCATGACATTATTATCAAATATGTTTAAAAAGTTTAGACATCTAGACTGGATGGGCGAAACATGTACAAAAAGCTAATGAACTTAAAATTTATGGCAACAGTCTGTTTATTTACTCACAAGAGAATATTGATGTATTTTTGAATTATATTCTGCCTCCAAAGTCATATCTAAATTAGTCTATTCATGCCATTAGCTGAAAAAAAGTTCCACTGCTGATTTGAACGATATCTTTGAAGTTATGAATTAATTGCTTTCTTTCACGAAACTCATATCATTGATGAAAAATCATATTCCATCGCCTTGAGCCTCTCTTCACTTCAGCGCATTGATTTGTGGGATTTCCCACATCTGACGGAACTGAAGATGAAGAATAAAGACAAAATGTGTTGTTTGGACTTAGATAGAGATGATGGTTGTGACATTGCGGGGTACTTAGATCATTGTCAACAACACCTGAACCTCTCCTCTCTACTTCTACCCTTCCAGCATGGCATCTCTCTCTGATTGGCCCATCTAATCTAGCCCTGCCATCTCTCATGCATGCATTTACTTTCATACTTCCAGGAGATCTGATTGCGTCTGTCAATGCACTTAACTTGGTTTGATGCTGAATTTAATTAGTTTGTAGGAAAACAATTAATTGAAATCATCTTTGAATAAGGATGAATGATACAACTCAATACTTTGGGTGGTAAAAAAAGAAGGCTTAAATGTCAATAATGTCCAATTGTTTCATTAATGAAAACAGCTAGGTCACGGATATACTATTTTTTTCCTACACCCACATATATCTATGTTTACCTGTTTTGTAACCTGAAAATAGTACTTCCTGTCAGTTTATGTGAAAAAATTCAATGTCATTTCCAGTGGGAAGTAAATTGGTACTGGCATTTTATAAATAATAAATAATTTTTAGGATGCAACATTCATAGAAGTCTATGTTGATATACCGGTAATAGATATAATGGTTTTCAAATTACATGGTTGCATGATTGGTAGAAAATTTGTATGAGCCATTTGTATAGGAAAGCCCTAAAATTTCACGATGGTTGTGTGGACATAATGGAGCCATGCAATATATTGTCCCGATTACTGTAAATCCATAAACAGTCTTTAAAATTGACACACACGTGATAAGATAGCTGAGGAAAATTGGTGTTTAATGGGTCATTTTGATTAGTTATCTGTTTAATTGCATCAGGATACCCTTCAAATGATGCATTGTTTTGATAAACTGTCCATTGTGAGGTTCCGAGTTTGACATGGCCATTGCTGAGATGTTGGATGGTTTTATCAAGCAGATCGAGTCTCTCCATTAGTTATATTTAGAACAAAGAAACTGATGATTATTTTATCTTCGCGTTATAACCTCTGCTTGTTTTAAGGCCTGAGCAGCGAAAACACTTTCTTCTTCGATAAGAATTTTTTTCTAGGAAGTTGGAGGTTTGTTTTTTGTCAGACTGTGACAGTTTAATACAAATATTTAGGTTTTCTGGCATTCGAAAAATTGGTAGATACAGTGGAAGGAGAAGGGTCCATGAAAAGGTTTGTGTTGTTTTATTATGTTTTTTTTTCTTCAAAATTGTATGTTAATTCTGAATGTAAGAAATGTGTATATCATTAGACAATCAGAGATATACCTCTTTACAAAAGACGAAAACTACTAATGATATTATTTTTAAAGCATCAGAAATTCTCACAATTTTCTTCAAATGATTAATGAGTGCACTTTGGAATTGGAACAAACTCTTTTATTGATAATACAAAGACTGTTACATGACCATTAGACAAACTTCTCTTTGAAGTGCAAATACTGGGTATAATTAGAGATGAGACCTGTAATAGCTAGCTTACTAGTATATTCCAGATATTTGAGGAAATACAAACCAGATGCTATATCATTACAGCTATTGAAATTCTCCTGGGTTCACTGATCTTTGCTAGCCAGGACCTAACAAAGGTTTTGACATTAAATATTTATCTACTGTTCCCATCAGGGTCTCAGTTGCTTGTTTATAAGAAGGCATTATGTTCCCCTGTTATTTCATTAAAATTGTTATGACCACTAGGTGCCAATTTGACAGCTCTCAAGTGGGCCAGGGTAAGTTTGCTTTGGTGTGACCACATGCAGATATTTGACCATCTAGTCCACTCATACCAAGTATCCTTTATCAGATGACATTCAATCTCCAGCTTTTGTCTGCAAAATTCACATTGTGATGTCAATCCTTTGCCAAATAGAGAGCTATATTTCTGATTAAAAGCTTATTTATCGGAGCTATCTGGGCTGTTGCTTTCATCCTTTGATTACACTGTTTATTAGGACTGATAGGTTTGAATGTATATCTGTCTTCTTCTGAAGCTGCACCTGTGACAAGATTTCGCTGACATTTCACTATTCTTCTAGACATTTCCTACACTTAATGATGTTACAAGCACAATACCCCAGCTTGGCAATGACATGAGTAGGATGCTGTATCCTGTTATTTGCACATCATTATATTGTGTTCTTTTTTATTTCGTGCAAAAATAATATGATTAAATCCTCAAGGAATTCAGATGTTATGTTTTAAGCAATCTTTAACACCTGTGGCAATTGATTTTGTGATATTTCATCAAAGTTATTAATAATTGTATGAAAAATAATTTCATAATGAATCAGTGCTATTGCATGAATCTAAAAGATCCTAAATTGTTGAAATTTAACTTGGAATTTAATTTCAACAAATGAAAATGTTCTGGAATTTATCCTTTTGCTAGATACATTGGTACAACAGCAACAACTAATGGTATTTTATTGACAATATTAAATACTCTAGCTGAAATTCTCTTCACCCAGTAACACTTTTAGAGTGTTCTCATCAATATCAATAAAGAATGGGCGATATTAAAATGTTAATATAAATTTATATCTTTATTGCCAAGAATTGTACATAATAAACTCCATAATTCTTCATTTGTCTTGACAAAAGTACCACAAATCAGCTAAAATGAATAAGACCATTTTAAAGGGCCAGGATTCCATTTAGCAAATTAACAATGGTTTGCCACAGGTTATTGAACTAAGAATACACCCCTTTCAGATCCAGCATTATGACATGGTGTAATCTCCATGATTTTGGCATCCTTTTTCAACTTTATCTATAGCGTTGATGGTTAATGCCTTCTCATATTTCCTTGTAAAAAATCATGATGTATGCTACAATATTTTTTTCCTCCTAGATCGATCCATGTGCACAACATTCAAGTGCAGCTTGCGAAATGATTCATTTTTCACTGCTCTGTTTTCCAGAGCTCAGTGCACCTATCAATAGAAACAATCTGAATTTTCAATTAAAAACTGCATCTATTGGAAAAAAAAGGTTTTGAGGGTTTGTATAG
This sequence comes from Magallana nippona, assembly GCA_033439105.1. Classification (NCBI taxonomy): domain Eukaryota; kingdom Metazoa; phylum Mollusca; class Bivalvia; order Ostreida; family Ostreidae; genus Magallana; species Magallana nippona. The sequence goes on from CM065925.1 coordinate 11,193,278, forward strand.
AGTTAGGGGAATGTTTATAGGGCTCTGGATCACTTGTCGCCAGTTCTATTTACCTGGGTATTTTTCTTACGGTGGCTTTTTATGTCAAGTTTTTGTTTAACTCTTGCTTAGCAAACAAACTCTGAAAAGAGACAAATGGTTGCGGACTGTGCACAATGTAGGCCCATTAAAATCTGCCCACATTTTAATTACAATTTGTTTAATTATCAGAATTTCAAATTGATGGTATCAAGAGAAGTATTGTAGAACAGCAGTACTTAATTTCCATTTCTTGATTGCAACAATTCTTGGTGTGAATAAATGGTGTCTTGCAGAAATCTCAGCAAGGTATTATAAGACAGGCGTTGAGCTCTTTAAATACACATCTTAATGATGTCTTTTGCTGTTTGGCTAATTGCTAAGTGCATGTTTGTTTAGATTGGCATCACTTGCTCTGGACTGAGGAATATTTGCGTGCTCTATGGGCATATACTTAAACTATGACTAAAATATATTGATTCATAAAGCAGAATTTTTCTGCAATGTTATCCAATTTTAGGAAATGGTGATGTGTTTGCATTTTATTTAATAGGTACTTGGTGTTAGGTTTGGAAATAAATGACACTCTTATAGACACTCAATCTCTCTGAATAATTAATAAAATGGAGGAATAAACTTGTGATTTCAAGTCACTAAATTACAAGTTCTGTACTTCGTTTAAAAGTCATTTGGGACACAGAAAGAAAAAAAAGGAGCATATCTGTGTAATCTTGACATGAAACAGAACCCCAAATTGTAGCTAGACGAGAAAGAAGGGTATGGATTGGTGGGAGGAGCATTTTTGGTCATCTGATCACTCGTATTACCAAAACTGTTGTATTGTGGGTAATTCATACTTTGCAGCAAACAATGATGCCCATCCATGCTATTTTATAGGTCATAAAACTGTGACAGTGTATGATTGCCTGTGTGATGGAGACCACTGATAAATTCTCCATTTTCTTAAACTCATGAAAGATTGAGAGCCCATAATAACATGGGACGGGGTATTTGGGTGGGATGTAGGATATAGAAAGCAATTGTTCTGGAAAACCTTAGGTTTTTTCTTATCAGGTGTCTATCTTGCCTCATCAGATCATCATCAATTTTTAGCATGAAAAGGTTTGCTTGTCAATCCTAACTGTTTATGTGTTTTGGTTTTATATGAGTAAATTCTCACAGTGCAAATTGTGAATAAAATGAGATTCATGAAGTTGATTTTTTATACAAGATAATAGTTATATTTAGAGGAAGACCACCCAAGAAATGCATGTACATAAATTTTAATGAGGGCGTCCATTTAAAAAAGGGCTACTGACCAAGTTAAAGTTTATGAACACAACCTTTGAAAGTGTATTGTAAAAAAAACCCTGCAAACTCATTTTTACTGTTGGATTATCTTGTATTCATATCAAAGATTACCAGCATGTAGATGTTAGATGATGTTCAACATGTGCTGACATCCCTACATGGAGAGATAAGGGGCAGTATCAGTATGACATGGATAATCTTTTGTTTAGAAGTGTTTAGGAAACTGCTTGAAGTGATTGATCAGATCTACAGGTGATAATTCCTGTATATCTACAAACAGCTTGTCTTATCACCTGCTATATCTATGTGTATATCTACCCAATGTTTCCCAGTCCTCTGTGTCACATTACCTAAGGCCAGGGTCAGTCCGACCTTTGACCAGTCACCATCAACATTTATCACTGTGCCTGCAGGCCAGTTTTCTTGGCTATTATTTGCTTTGATCAAAAAAGTTTTTGTTTCTGAACAAAGAATTTTATGATCACCTCATATCAAGCTATTGGGACCTGTGATGCATAAAAAAATCATTAAAAAAATCTCCTGTAATTTGATTTGAATGTGATACAACACCAGGTTTTATTAACCTGGTCCTTTTCATTGCTGTCATTGGTCTCCTTTGATTTTGCACTGACGTTTTTCTTGGCTTTGATCAGAGAAGTGTGTAACGATTCAGGGACAGTGTAGTATAGAAAGAAAAACAAAGCAGGAGCATAGGAACACTGGATGCGCAATGAAATCCGGCAATGAAATCCTGGTGATTGGTTCGCTCCTCGCATGCTACAGCAGAGGGTGGCGGTAAAAGATTTAAAACACATTAGGGACACACTTTAAAGAGGGTTATCAAGTATACTGAAGACAGTGCAGGTATTTAACAAAGGACTGCTGAGGCACAAAGACACCTATAGTGTTCCATTGTGTGAGGGAGGATATATATTATATGTCCATGTGCTTGCGTTTATACTGGAGTTCTATTATGTTATGAATTATGAGGAATTTTACTTCAGTTAATAAGAGGTATATTGTCGATTTTTAAAAAATTTCTGATCAATAATTTGTATTATGTAGTCCCTTGGATCTATGTTTCTCCATACTTGGTTCTTAACTATAATAACTGAATATCAAAGTGAAACATGAAAAAAGAACCAAACTTTGATATTGTAGTGAGAAATAATTATTTTGTTAGATTGTTCTCTTCAAAGTTAATTTAAATCACAGGAAAAGTAGTAGTTCTTTCATCTTGTATTTTTAATTTGGAATTGAATTGACTTGGAATTCATTAACCTTTCTGATCTGTACTTTTGTTAAAAGCAGATTTGTCAATTTCTAATGAAGGGTCGAACATAGACACATTATGTGAGGAAATTAGATTGGTAATTGTCAATACTTCAGTGTCTTGATTGCACAGCAGAATCATGACTTACATGTGTTTATTTTACCATAAAAAGCAGAATAATGAATCTATGGTATGTTACTTTGTTAAGTATTGCTTCATAGTACGTTGATTTTTGTAGTGTCATAAACACATTACAGCTGTATTCTGGAGTGAGAGTAGCACAATCTACATTGTAATGAGGCTTGTCAAAGAGCAGTTTGGTTTTGGTTGAGTTGATGAACAAATTGACTCAGCATTTATATGTGATTGATGTCAAAGAATATTTACGTGAATAACTTGAATACTACATAGGTGCATATTTTATCTTGACAGTGAGTGGATTTGCATGAGAGATTTGTTTAACATCCCTATAAAAGCCAAACTTTTTTTGTCAGCAAATGATTGTTCCCCCATTTTTTTTTTTTCATTAATTGCCTCTGTCACAAAGTTTAAGTTTTAAAGATTCTTTTTTCTATGAATTTTGCTAAAAAACAATAAAATCTAATAAATCAACTTCATTTGATTTGTGAAAACAGTTTTAAAGATTCTTTTTTTCTATGAATTTTTCAAAGAAACATGATAAAATCTAATAAATCAGCTTCATTTGATTTGTCAAAACACCTTGTGTCTTCTAACTAAATATAATTCAGGTTGTATACGGGGTATTCCTATGGGAACAATATTATGCTAATGGCTGATTTAGTCATTTATTAATATACTCTAACACAATTTTGTTATCATTATTGATAACTTGGAAGAAGAGGGACTAGCTTCTTTGGCAGGTGGCTTTGCATTTGTCTATCAATTGTTTTAACGAATGTACCCTTCCAGTATTTTAATTCTTATTCAAAGTTATTAAAATCTGTTTTTTTTAAAAAGTCACTTAACATACTTGTAGGGGTAAACCCTGTTGACAGGTTATAAAATGGGTTTCTATTACAGGGTTATTAAAAAACGATTTTTCAAGCCATAAACTTTTATTATACTTAAAGAAACAATGCACAAGTTCTAGCTTTGAAATATTTAGTCTAAAATTGGCCCAATCCATCCAGGGTTTTTTTGTGTTTTTTTTTAAATTTTCAACACCCATGAAGAGCAAGAATACTTAGTTTGCACAAACAAATGATAAGGAATTTATGATGTTGATTATGGGTTAATAATAAACTTTCCTATTACAAGCAGTCAAAATTGCATCTTCAAAAAAACAGTGGTAACTTTTATAACCATTGTTTAACATATTTCATTGAGAACTTTCAATTAGTTCATGTAGTACAGTGGACCCCGCTTAATATAATAGTTATTTTGTCAGGAAAAATTATTATATTAACCGGACTATAATAATAAGCGGACCTCAGGGTTTGAGACATTGGTGAACACTTCTTTCAGGATGTATACGTATTTTCTACGTATATTTCGTGTGTATAATTATGGATTTGTATTTTATTGCATTTTTTATTTCAATTTGTAATTCTTAATCACAAACTTTAAAGTCAGATTAAAATTATTGAATTATTTTCGCAATAAACACTCATCTTATATCGTATGCATTGGATCCAGCATAGCAACCTCCATTTTGTGTGAGACTGTTTACATCCGGTTTCAACTTCTATTATTATTTCTTACTACTATTGCTTCGTGTTATAAATAAAACGAGAATATTTTTAATCAGATTTATTACCATAAAAACATTAAAACAAACAGTGAATCAACAAGTTCAATTCCAATTGATTTGAATTAATTACATTCTATGCAGTTTTACGTCTATAGACTTAGTCTCACCATACAAACACACGGTAGATACGTAACACTTAAGGGATCCAGTGAATGAACTCTGTGATCTTTGACTGTCTCCTGACTGCTTCTGCTGCTTTCTCACACAATTTCTCCATTTCATAAATGCTGTCGAAGTTCTGGATGTTGTTCTCCTCGTAGAATCTGCGTGCCATTTTCGTCAGTCCTCTCATCTGTTTGATCGTCACGGGCAATTCGAATTCCTCTTCTTCTTCTTCCTGCTCATCATCGTCCGCGTCCGCATCCCTTGATTCTTCCATCAGCAGGTCTGCACAGATATCTTCCTCTGTCGGTAAATGGTGACACTGGAGATCGTCGTCCTGTCCTACGTAGTCTGTGAATTCTTCTTCTGTCATGCCCTCTGGAATTGTAGTCTCGGCTTCAACTTCTTCTTGGCTGTCGGCGTTGCACTGGGAAAATCCGGCTTTCCTGAAGCAATTCTGGATTGTTTCTGGTTTCACAGATTTCCAAGCTTTGTTCAGCATGTGCACAGCGTCCAGCAGGGTAACACGTTTGGCGAGGTCGTTAGCAGACAGCGTTGAATCTTCGATGTCACACAGGATCTTCTTCACAACTTCGCTCCTGTAGCTGCACTTCAGATTGCGAATGATTCCCTGATCACATGGCTGGATAACTGATGTGGTGTTCGGGGGAAGGAATTCTAAACGGACGTTTGTCAATCGTTCAGCCGCCTCCTTGGGGTGAGCACTGCAGTTGTCGACCAGTAGAATAACTTGTCTCTTTTCTTTACACATTTCTTTGTTGAACTCCTTTATCCAGGTCTTGAAGATATCGGACGTCATCCACGAGTTCTTGTTGGATTCGTACTTCACGGGAAGGCTCTTTTTACCACGGAAACATCTGGGGTCTTTGCTTTTTCCGATCACTAGTAGCCGTCTTTTGTCGGATCCACTCATGTTTGCGGTCACTAAGGCTGTCACACGGTCTTTGGATTTCTTTGAGCCGCTGACTGTCTCCTTTTTGAAGCTGAGGGTTCCATCCGGAATAGCCCTGAAGTACATCCCTGTTTCGTCCGCGTTGTAGATGTCATCGGGGTTGTAATCTAGAAGAATCTGGGGCAGCATGTTGTTCTTCCAGTGTTCCGCAGCGTTGGTGTCCGCATCTTTTTTCTCTCCATGCATGCGCTTGAATCCGATGTTTTCACGGGTTTTCCATCGTTCCAGCCAGCCTTTACTTGGGTTGAAGTCATCGATGTTAAGTTTCTGCGACAGTTCTTTAGCTTTTTCCATAAGGATGGGTCCATTCAAAGGGATGTCCCGATGTCTCGCGGTCTTGAACCATTCAAGCAGTGCACGGTCGACGGTGGCTGAATTTCCCATGCGTTGTCTTTTTCTGTCTGGATTGGCACACGATTCGAAGTCTTCCTTGATCTGTGATCTGTTTTTCGCGATTACGGACACACTGGGCTGGGACATACCAAGGCGGCGGGCAATTTCGGATTGCGACACTCTCTGCTCGAGAAGTTGAACGACCTCGTATTTCTGTGCAAGGGAAATGTCTTGTCTTTTCCTTTTACTGGCCATCGTGAACACAACACAAAATACACAAACAATAATTAAATAAAACAATTCACAAATACATTCACTTTTCACATTGAGCACTAGATTTCGGTGTAGCACTAGCTTAACACTGATGACCAGTAACATTTTCCTGTCGTATTTATGGAAACAATAAATAAACACAAGCCCAAAGAAAAAAGTGATATGCCGTCAATTTATTAAAAACTTAAATCATATTAAACGTAATGAGAACGTAATGAAAAATTAAAGGAAATTAAATGACCAAGCAGCATATGATCGGAGATAACGATGTTGTCACTACACAGGTGTACAGGTAAATACCCAAGCCACGTGCCTCGAGGCGTGACTAATCCTTCCAGTCGGTCGATGTCGGTAAATATCAAAGTGATTGAGAAGTCAGAGTGTTTAACAGACAAGCCCCGAAGGCATATCGTCGGTCGCTGAGGAAAAAAGGTGTGGAAAAAAAATGGTGATCGGAAATTTTTCTATTATATTAAGCGGGGCACGCATTTTGACCTACTATAATAACAGGGGTATTTTATAAAGGTTTATTAAGAAAGGGTTTGGTGTTTTGAAAAACTATTATATTAACCGAACTATAATATTAAACGGGTATTATACTAAGCGGGGTCCTCTGTATCTTCATTCAAGTTTTAGCTTCAGCTACAGTCGACACGGGAGATCTGATATATCAAAACATTTCCAACTCTAAACTCCTTAATCACTCTATACACCAAACATGTTCCCCCAATCTTTAAAGCTAGAGGTTGTCCATATCTTGTGTATGGATCTTTTCTTGTATGGATTGCCACCTACCAGTGCAATATACAATGTGCAATGTAGCCTGTTTCAATCCTCTCAGTACATTGATTGTTAGGATTGTGAGGAGTTGAGTCAGATGCATAGTACCGTAAGTATTTAATTTTACTTCCTGCTATGTGGGAACTACTGAATGAAAATATTTTATTGTATGTAAAAACGCTTTGGGGCAGGAGAAGAATCTTGTACTTTCACAATTGTTGTTGGTCTTCTTATTTAGAGACTTGTACATATTCAGTTTAATGTACCAGTAATGACATTTTCTCTCACAGGACCGATTTATCTCAGAATGTTGGGTGTTTCTTTCTTAAAATACAGCACATGTTGATCATAAAATAAATCCCAGAACATTTATGATTTATGAAAGTAAAAAGCAAATGTGCATCAATGCGATAAGTATGTAATATAAAACTTAAGAATCTGAATGATCCCCTAATGAAGTCTTGCTTTCGTAGAGTCAGATCTGGTATGTGTTCTTGACATGCAAACTAGCAATGTGTCATAGTAGCTTTACTCTGCATCAACAACAGAGAAATAATGAAGAAAAAACAGTTCCTAACCAAGGGGCACTTTTGACAGATCTTGAAGTCATATACAAAGAATTTGAAATCGGACCGAGTGTTGCTTTATGACATTAGAAGCTGGAGGTGAGATATTGGGTGTACAAGGCACATGTGTATCCAATTTGTATATAGTTTGTCAGCAATCAAAACAGCTCAGTATTTGTCCGTGGGTTCAGAGGGAGGGGAAATGTTCACTTCAGAGTTGTATTACTCTAGTAGATCCTTCTCATTTGAGGATAAGAATCATTTTCATACTATCTGGTGAGTTTGAATTTTAAAGCATGTCTGTTTGGAATCTATCTTCTCTTCTATTTTAAAACACAATGACTAGGCAGTAATAAGGCAGTTAAAATCAGAAAAATGTTGCAAAGGCCTTCCATATGCCATCACTCTCTTTGTTCATGTGTATGAATCCATTTAAAAAAACCCAAAGAACTTTCATCAATTTTGTGGACATTGTACTGTTGATATTGTTGTATCGTACATGTTTTATAAAGCTAAAACTCCCTGAATGCTTTGTTACACATTCGCATTTCATGGATGGTTAGAGCCACTAATGGCTGTATATTTCATTTCCTAGATGAGGAAAAAGAGATATCGGTCTAGTTTAAAATTGTCTTATCTTTGTTTCTGAAATGAGGAAAAGCCCCTAAGAATCTTTTTTTAAAAAGTTGATTTATGGTTTTACTGTTTATGCCACAAAAAGGGTAGGATTTGAATTTTTCAGTCATGGGTCAGCAATTTCCACTATTATATTTGACTGACTCAGTAAATATTTATACACTGCATTCACATCAAGTCTGCTTTAATGCTTTGTACTTAAATGTACCGATTTTTTAAAAACATGAGTTGGCAGAAAATAGTACCATTCTCATTTGACAATTATTCATTGCAAAAATAGTGTAATGGATTCTGTGCAGGTTTTGTAAATTGTTCATGATTTTGTTTTTGTGTTCTTTTTTTGAGTTGGAACTATTTATAATGAAACCTGTTTATCATTACGTTCTAATTTGCTTTGGGTTAAATTTTCACATACAGTCAAATGTTGTAAACATTATAGTTTTCTTGTAAATGGTTTCACAGAATGAAAAACAGCCTAAGTTGACTTTCTCACGGGTTTGACTTGAGAAAATTATTTGGGATATTTAAAAGTGAAGTGATTGAATAATGCTCTGAATTAAAGGCAAACTTTACAATGTAATGAGGAAATGATTTTTCAAAACCGTCAAAATGAAAACTTTTAAAAAATGCTACAAAAGAGATTTGGTTTGATTTTGTGTCAAATTAGTGTTTATTGATGTTGTAGAAGAAGCCTCTTCGGTTTTTTATCTTTTATGCCAGAAGAGCTTTGCAACAATATGTTTTTTGCAGTCAGATTGACTGAGGGTGCATAAAAGAGGAAGAAAATAGTGTAAAGGTTTATCAAACTCTTATCACAAGATGCAGCTCTGCTAGGGTAAATCTCACGAACGTGATCCTGGATGTGTTTATTTTACATCTTTTTATCAACCCTATTTCAGCAGTTGTTGAAAAACATGAAACAGAGATGTCTAGATTGAACCAGAAAACTCCTGCGTATTTTGTGAGGAATTGCAATCTTTCAGTTCTTGATGACCAGTAAGTAAAATGGGGTTGATTAAGTCAAACTTGATTTAACAGACAGGGCTAATACTATCTGATGTTCAGTTTAACTATTCTCTTGAGATTTAAATGATTTCATCAGATGTAACTTGTCAGTCAGTATTCTATTTACAATCCATATGTGTATCATCTCAGAAACATATATTGATATGAAAAATATGTTTGGTCTTGTTGGTTGTACTGTAAACTAAGAATATTCAGGAACATGATGGAACTGCCTTGTTATTAGTTAGGAACCTCGTTTGAAGTAAACTATGCTTAAGAACCCTATATACACCTGTGAAATCTTTTTCCCTTCTTTTAGAAAATGTATCTGAGAAACGATTTTTTGTATTTTTATCCTATGGTTCTTCAATATGTTTTGCAAAAAAGCAGAACTTTTCTAAAAAGAAAACACCTATCCAACTTTAAGAATTTAAGGATGACTCGAAAATTTAGTAACTGCTGAATTATACATGTAGTACTTTTTATAGTACTTTGCATTTTGGGGCAAAAAAAGTCAGTCAAAAATACTATGATAATGGAACTCTTCTCTTACATTGCAGAGTAGAGATCAAGCATGCTTAAAATATCTAAGTTTAATAATGGGTATTTTGCAATAACATGTATGCAAACACATGCTCAAGATTAAATATATCTGATGTACCGGTATGTGTATTTAGAGACCGATAAGTGCCAGTGATGCAGATCTGAAATTTGCATTGGCTGTTTCTTCTATCTTTTTCATGGGTTATGTCTTAGAATATTCAGGGTTTGTGTACATGGCTGCATGATGACTCAATTAAGAAGTCATTTCAAATGCAGTTTGGCCTCCAGCTGACAGCGTGCACATTATGATGTTCATTGATTGCTCATATGGAGTTTTGTCTGGAAAATAAACTGAAAAAAATTACTGTTTCCTAGATTTAAAACTTATTTGATTGGCTTGTCATACACATATCCTCTTTCACATATTAAGCTATATCAGTTTGTTAGGCGGACATCAAGTTCAAGAAAAGTTTGCTGTAATTGAATTTTAGCATTGTTCGATTATGTTGTTAGCTAGGGGTATAGAAAAGAAATTGTTTTGACAGGAATTCGGTTTTCTACTCTCTTGTGACACACTTTGTCCACATTTGATCGAATTTTCTTTATTATTGCAATATTAGGTTTATTGATAAGGTAATAGTTTGCCTCATTGTTTCCAAGTTTTTTAAATGGTCTGAGTATTTATACAGTTCTAGATTGTGGTAGATGCTCTAGTGGTGTATCATGGAGATTTTCAATACAGTTTTCTTCTCAATCTCATTGAAAATTAATTTTAAATGCACTATATAATTTACCTGTTCCTATACTGCAACAATGATGGCATTTTTGTGTATTTTCCCTCTGTTTAAATACATGTTCCATATATTTTCATGAGATAGCCGATAGCCATTGTTCCCTCGTCATCATCACAAAAACCAGCATGACTCATAGTGTCCAAGTTGTATTAACATAGAAATAGAAGTCTTACAAATGGTTTTCGGTGTCTTTTCATCAATCGCCAAAAGAAATGGCATCAGTTAATTGGAAACTGCATGTAATTATTCATAGTAGCCCGATGAACTTAGAACTCATTTTAATTTGAAAAACCTCATTGATCCGCTCCATTAGAAATGGCTTTCAATGAAATATTACATTTATGGTCAGTGTAAGACTAGTACAGTCTAATCAATTGAAGTAGGTAAGTAAATACAGATAACTGATGGGTGACAAATTGATCCTTGGTGATGAAGGCCAGATGGAAGTGAAAACAGCCTACAAAGCCCTATATTGATTTCAGAGGATTTGAAAAGAGTTTTTGTTTCATGGCAACTCTAAGCATGAATCAGGCATGAGAAACTGTATCAAATTGACCTCTTGACCTTCACCATCACTCACCCATATCTGGTGATTCACAGAAAAAGAGTGCCATCTTTGGGTAGGATAAGGTTTTGTGTGAGGAGTTAGTGACAGTTTTACCATAAGAACTGGTATCAGTTCAAATTGTTTTTCCATGTTTCCAGTCCTGGTGGGGGATGCCTTTTGCATGTATTTCCTGCCTTGGGATTTAGAGACAAATTAAGAAAGTGACAAATGCTTCAATGGCAAATGATATTCATTATATAGGAAAATTAGGATATAGTCTGGTTTGAAAATTACATTACACAAAGGACAAAACGCTAATGTTCATTTATTGGATATTTTATTATGAAGCGAGTTCGAAATGGAGTATAGTGTTTAGACCTTTTGGAGCTGACTTTTTGATTGGATGTGTGCTAATTGCAGGGCAGACAGTTATTTTGTGATAAGGTTGACATGATGTATTGTGATTTTGTTCTATCAGCTCTCAATAAAGTCATTTACAACAAACCAATCAGTAGGGCAGATGATCTTTATTGCTTTACTGGATGCAGGTAAAATCAAATAGCTTAGTTTCTACTTTTTTCATGATTTAATGAAACATTTGTATGGTAAGTCATTTTTGGGCCCTCCTGCTATCTAGATAAGAAGACTTCAAATTTTTTAGTCTTTAATTATTCTGTGTTAATTAAGTTGAAAGAAAATTTATTAAAACTTCTTATCGTTTAGATTAAATAACATACATTTTGAAACTTTATATTGAAATCTTACAATCTGGTATAGATAACGGATACAATTGTATTTAAAGGGTACTGCAATTATGCTAGTTTATTTCTATTCAGATAAACCCATATCTTGATCTGATTTTAAGATGTGCTATTGTTTCGAAGTGAATAATTTAAATATCTGGTTCGAGTTGCACTTTGGTCATTATTAGCAATGAAATTGCCTCTGACCAAAGACGGATATTGAAATACCAATTACAAACAATCAATATACAGAGAGGTTTTAATTCGGAATGGGTATCAGAGAAAGATGTGGCTTGTGCACTAAATGGACTGCTTAAAATTCATAAGCAAATATTAAGTGACTAAAACATTTTGTGTAACAATAGGATTTACTTTGGACGGGTACAGATCAGGGGGGTTTTAATCAGGCCCAGGTGAGACGGTGGGTGCTAGCAAGTCCCATTCAAGGGATTTACCCAGCGCTTAATAATAAAATTGTTTTATCGCTGGACAACGTTCACACCTGGACGCTAGGATGAAGTACTTTCTTTTCTGTTTTGTCACGTCCTTCATGTCAGTAAAGAAACTTTGCCATCAAGAGACGAGGGGATTTATTTTTTATCCGTTGTGATGTCAGTTTGAAGAGTTGTATAATCTGGGACTTCCAGAGGTTACACGTATTATGTGGACCTTTGGAGGTACATTATGTGGACAAAGTTGTAAATTTTACAATAATTTTGTTTTAAATGGAAGAGCTTAAGTAGCTTCGTAGCTATTCCTAAGAAACCACAATCAATTTAGAGCTGCATTTATGGCATGGATTTAAAAAAAGTGTTGATTAGTTTATAAATGATAGAAGGAGATATTGGAATATGTGTTGTACTTTACTTGGTTTATACTGTCTTCAAAGAAAATTTTCTGTACTTGTAGAAGGGATTTGAAATTGCACTGTTTATAATTTTGAAGAACTACGGTAAAACTTTCCTTGATTTTCATTATTGCTAGAAATAAGACTGCACTGTTTTCCAGGGAACTGTAAATATTTCATCAAATCTAAATTTAAATTGGTTGTGAATAGCGAGGGTTGTTTGCTCTTGATTGGGTACCATCCTTATTGAAAGGAAAGGTGGCATTTTTATGACCAAAAGATAGACACCAAGACTTGAATAATTGGGCATGGTTTGATAAGCATAACCAGTATTAATAAACTTGATTGTCTTTTTCAGATGAGACTTCCTGAAAGTGGAAGTATGAAATTGGAAGACTCCAGCTATAAATATGAATAAGTTTACCCCATAGTGTAGCCATACAAGCAGTAAACAATGAAGACCAAAGTGCAGCAAGTTTTGATCATTGCTGGTATATTCTTTGTGACAGTTTGCCTTACATACTATTCCAATCTAGCTGTTTGGAATGGGGTTTCTATGAATGATTTGGACAAAGAGTCGTTAACAGTGGGAAGTGTTCGCAAACTTCTAGAAGAGGAAGAACTAGTGACAGAAAGAGCTGGCTCCAGTGGCCAACAGAAAAGACTTCCGCAGTGCGTGATTATTGGGGCTCGGAAGTGTGGTACCAGGGCATTATTGGAGTTTCTTGGTCTTCATCCATTGATTCAACCAGCAGATCAAGAAGTGCATTTCTTTGATGATGACAAAAACTACAATCGTGGTTACGAGTGGTACAAGGAACACATGCCCTACTCTTATCCAAAACAAATAACATTAGAAAAAAGTCCAAGGTATTTCATCACAGAAAAAGCACCAGAGAGAATACATCAGATGAATAGCTCCATTAAGTTAATTGTGTTACTCCGAAATCCTACAACAAGGGTCATTTCAGACTACACGCAGGTATATTATAACAAAATCGCCAAAGGAAAAGATGTGCTCAAATTTGAGGATCTGGTGATTGACAAAAAAACCAATCAGATCAATACCGGTTACAGGGCTGTTCAAATCAGCATTTACTACCATCATCTATTGAGATGGTTCAAGTTCTTCAAACGAGAACAGGTTCATGTTGTGGATGGCGATAAACTCATTATGAACCCTCTGAGTGAGATTAAAAAAATAGAGCGATTCCTCGGGCTTCAGTCAAGAGTGACAGAAAATAACATTTACTTCAATACAACTAGGGGCTTCTACTGCATGAGAACACCAAAGACAAATCAAAAGTGTTTAGGGTTGACAAAAGGTCGGAAACATCCCCACATAGAATCTAGCATTCTACAAAAGTTGAATCAGTTTTTTCGACCATATAATAAAAAGCTGTTTTCTCTGATAAACCAAACATTTGACTGGGATGATTGAGAATGAGTCATGGTTGTTTTAGCTAAAGCTTACAACAATGTTAAATCCATAGTGCTATTGTAATTATATGAGTTGGAAATACATCTCTAGTATCTATTTATTCAATCTAATCAAGTATATTTTAGAGTTCTGAAGGTTTTACTTTTTTAAATCAAAGAAAAAATTAACTTTGTCAAGCTGAGTTCAAAAGAACGATCCTCATTTATTCACTATTTAAACAGCATCAGATTGCAAAATCAAAAATGATAATTGTGTACACTTGATTGTAAAAATCAATCTGCCCCCTCACTGCATTATGGGACAGGTAACCCATACCATTTACTCTTGCATTCTGTGAATGTTGACGCATTGTGCCTGTTGTGCATTTGATGTGACTGATTATTTCATTATAGTGATCATGTACTTCATGGCGAGCCTGAACATTTGAACAATTTGACAAAGTCAACATTGATGTCTCTTACCAATCTAGTCACTTCACATTTATATTTGTTCTAATATGCATTTTGTATGATTCTGTATTGTACTTTTGTTATATTATTTTATCAAAATATGAACAGCTTTTTGAATCTATTAAAAAATATGAATGTGTTTTGAACTTCTAAATATCTTTGTATTGGGTATATGACAACTTATTGAAAGCAATCTGTCAAAACTTTTCAAGGACCGGACAAGTTATCCACACAAAAACTCCTAGAATGGAAACTCATTAGATACAACAGTTTATTGACAGCACTCATTGACACTTGTCAGACTGATGAATCCATTCTAAATGACATGGTAACAATCTAAAACACAAGGATTAGACATGATTTTAAGTAACAAAAAAAGAAAAATGAAAAAGACACTAAACAAAAAACACCCCTGTGTGTGTAAATAGGAAACTTTTGAATGTTTAAAAAAATGTTGAGGTCAGAACACAGTAATTTTGAGATTTTATTTCAGAGTCAGAATGGAAATAGATATAGCCTACTATAAATATATATATAAAAAAAATTACATTACATTTTCATTAAAGATTATGTGCACTGATATTATGAAAAAATACAACTTTATCAAAAAATTGTGCAAAGGGAGATAATTCAGAAGTTGAAATTCCTTTCATGCTATGCTAAATAAGAATATTCCATGTACACTACATTTATATAATCACTGTTGGATTGTTGGATTATAATTAGTTTAAATAATAACTGTGTAATCTTTCAAAGAGATTTGATAAGTTATATGGATCACCAAAAATGGCCTTTCCAACAGCTAGTCTACAAGATTTAAAACAATTAGCATTATTCAAGATAAGATTTCATAAAAGTTGACATCAATCTGTAGTATATTATTTATGTTTTAAAGGGTAATCAGATTGCAACAGATGTATCAGAAAGTTCATGCCCTTGTAAAAAGCTGTTAAGGCCACAACAATTTAATTTCTTGCTTGTTGGACCTGGGCGCTCGTATTTACAAACTATACAAATAATATTCTATTCTATTTCCGCTCTATTTTAAATCGTTTTAATAAACAGATCAGAAAAAGTAGAAAAAATGAATTTATTTGCTCAAATTTATTTATGTATTAGTATCACGTAAAAGTTTTGCCTACAAAATATAATAAATTTATTATTTAATCGCTAGCCTGCTCCTTCCTTTTTTCATCAGATGTCCGACTTGAACAAGAAGTTAAATTGGTGTGACCTAAGACTTGATTTGCAATTCATCAATCAAAACTAAAATTGTCAATATTTATCAACAGTATATGTGTCTATTAAATGAATATTATTTAGATGAATTGACAAAAATAATTTCAGTTTCCCTTTACTTTTCAGAGCATGGTCCAAAATAAAATAAAATATACTGCTGTTCCTGTAGAAGGAGAAAGTGCGAGTTCCAAGAAGACATTTTGTGCTTACCTTGCCTCACATCTCACCAAGAAAAATATTTCTGCCTTTGTTTGCATTTTGATCTTGTCCACAGCATTTGTTTTAGTAGCATGTATTGGGGGGAATTTTCAGTCCAAAGTTTGCACCAACAACAAATCAATGCAGTTTACATCCAGACAACAGAACAGATTTCATTATCCAAAGAACTTGAAAATAGCTCATTCAAAACGAAGGCTTCCACACTGCATCATTATAGGTGTTCGTAAAGGTGGAACCAGAGCCTTGCTTCAATTCCTCAAAATTCACCCTGATGTTCAGGTTTCTCCAGATGAAATCCATTTCTTTGACAACAATGAAAATTATAGCAAAGGTGTGGAATGGTATCGAAGAAGGATGCCCCAGTCCTTTGAAGAGCAGATCACCATAGAAAAGTCACCAAACTACTTTGTGGATTGGAACACACCCAGTCGAGTCAGACTGATGAACTCTTCTATCAAACTTTTGCTGATTGTGAAAGACCCATTTTATCGTGCTGTATCCGACTATGCCCAGATCAAGGAGAATCGCATTGATAAAGATATGGAAATGGAAGAATTTGAAGATTTGGCGATTGACTCAATGACTGGAAAAGTGAGGATGAATTACAAAGCCATTAATCGTTCCTTGTATTACATTCACACCAAAAGATGGCTGAAATACTTCCCTTTGGAACAGATTCATATTGTGGATGGAGACAATTTAGTCTTGCATCCATTTGAAGAATTGGAGAAAGTGGAGGCTTTTCTAGGACTGCGTCATTACATTCAAGAGGACCATTTTGTTTTTGACAGAAAGAAAGGATTTTATTGTATCAACAGAGGAAATGGTGCCCACAAATGCTTAAACAGAACTAAAGGTAGACCTCATCCCAAGATTGACCCAGATGTTGTAGAGCAGCTGAATGAGTTCTTTGAACCATACAATCAAAAGTTCTATAAGTTGGTCAACAAAATTTTCCAGTGGCCTAAACCAGTGGGAAAGAGATCTATGAAAAAAAGAGAATAGAAATCTATAATAGCATTCCCGTGAGCAATTCCAATATTTCTTAGAATTCAGTAAATTTAGCTTGTATTTATTACAAAGATCAACAAGCATACCCATACAATAAGATTTATTCATACGAAAGTCTTGCAAAAATATTATATTATTATCCCTTATAACAAAGAATCTTTACATCCATATACTAGTACATGTAGGAATATTATTATATAAGAAATATTGAAAGATAAAATATCCTTAATGTATCAAAATCCTGATATCTGAGTTCATAAGAAGTGAATTTTAATGTATAAATATATGGCTTCAATTCATTAGCAAAAGAAACTCACCAGGTGTGATGTTCAAAAGGAGGGATTAATTTTTTGCAATTTACTTTGCAGAATTTTTTTTTGAATTAGTTTGTGAATTTTTTTTATCCTTGAACTGGACATAAATACAGGTACATAATTTATATGATTTATCATTTGGAATTTTTTTCATAAAAAATGGCTCTTGAAATTTTTTAATAAAGTCATTTGGAATTTACTTTTCATTTGAGAGGCATGTAATTCTTTACTATGACCTGTATAAATACCGTATTTCTTTCTTTTTTTTTTTTTCTTTTTTTTGCTAAGATGATAACATTTTACAGCCCATCCCTGTCTCTATAAACTATTTTTAATACTGTTTTTTTTTTGGAATGTATTGATGTGTACATAATGACTACGAAATTTCAGAGCCGTCGGTGTCCTGTAATTGTCAAGGTTAGTGAGCAAAAGGTTCTGAGTAGGATTTCCTGCTATTTGTTTTGATATTTAAGAATATAAATGTTTCTTGTTTGTGAAGTGCTAGAATCTTTAATATGATGCAGTAGTATTTAAGACATGTTAATTAGGCAGCAGAAAAGATATCCATTCTATGGATTACCCCATATACAATTAAAAACAGTAGGCACTTTATTTACAATAAAGTGGTTGTTAACACTCAGTAAAAAGTTTTAAGTAAATATCTGAACAATATTGGAGGTTATTATTCAGGTTTTACTGTAGTTCTGAAGGTTCATTATATCCACGTTTTACTGTACAGAATAATGCATCAGTAAGTTCTTATATTAAGAACCATGCATTGTGATTTCTACTTGCCAAGATATATAATCACTTATGGTTGTTTTATTTTTAGAAACATATTGCTTTGATTTTAAATTCTTTCATAATGAAAGTATAGATAATTTGGACATTGACCAACGGTATATTGAAATTCAGTTTTTGTTCATTGAATTTTATGATTAATTTTTTAAACTTTATAAGAAAAATGCATGTAGTCTTCGAAACCTTTTTGTAGAATATGTCTGGTTTCATTTTTTTGGACTACTTCATGAAGACATTTTGTAATTTTTGAATACCTTATGTATTCTAAAAACTCCATTAATCTCTGCTCTCTATTTTCTTCCAGTTATATACATCTACATTTATTTTAAATCATTGCACAAAATTGAGATACGTTTTTTGATACATGTACTTCTATTTTATGATATTTTGCTCATAATGGAGAAAGCTAATCATTGGTTGTACAATGTGTCAAGTGACAGCGAGTGTTTTTACTTTTTTTTTGCAAACTATAGCTAAACCTGTTGTGCACTATTTTTTAATAGCCATAAAATGTAAGTTGTTTTGATATAAAGAATGCACAGTACTGTAAATGCATTATATTCAGAGTGTACGATATTTGGCAGAAATTGATTTTTCAACAATTTAGCATGGATTTGTTAAAGAACTTACAGTATTAGTACCTGGCCCCAGGATCATGAAGCAAACTTAGACTTAAGTCAAATATTGTAAACTGTCTTAACGTCTCTTGATTGAAAACACTGACGAAATTGAAATGCTATTTAAAGTGTCTTGATATAACGTTGCTAATTACAAATTTCAATCGTCATTTTAAGATAAACCATTATTTAATGACTGATCATAATTTTGACTTAAGTTTGAAATTGCTTCATGATCCTGAGGCCAGGTATACTTGCATGCAAATCTTTTAGCTCTATTCCAAAAATGCTAAATAGAATATACATCCAAATGTAATACCTTTACAGTACATAATTTGACAAGTAGTCACTTATGATATTTATTAAATATTCTGAGAATATTATAAATTTTTACAAGATATATCTGTTTGCTGATCTATTTTCTGTTTAAATCTTTTGAGAAGAAAAATTTCCCATACAATCAACCCCAAATTTAAACACCGAGTAGGGCAAATGTGCAAACAAGCATTTTTTTTCATAGGTGGTCTACTGCCATTACATAGAGAAACATAACACAACAAACATATTACAAACTTGTCATACAGACATTTTGTTGTTTGTTCTTTATTCAGGTAAACTATTAAATCAGGTAATATACATTAGTAATGATATATATATAGGTTGAGACTTTTTTTCTTTTTTTTTTAAATAGGAACACAATTTTTGTTGTTGGACACTTTTACATATACATGCATATAAAGTTATTTTGCATTACTATTACTTTGAGTATGTTTTATCTAAAAATCATATTTTGGTTTACCGACAAAGGTAATGTATAGTACGTGTATTTTAGATAGCTTTCATTAACAGGTAGTCCATGAGAAATCCTAAGAAGACTTAAGAATAATATTCAGTAGGAATGTCACCATAATGGTTATATGTCTATTAATATTATGTTAATCATACTAGGCAATTTTTCATTGTTGTATTGTACATGGATTTACAGAAGGCCCGTTTTAGGGATCCTCAATTTCAGTGCAAAACTGCAAAAAACGGGTTTGTTTGTTGAACTGTTAAGTGTATACTATGTGTACTACCAATAAAGTCATATTTATTATTATTAGTGTAACTTTATTTTTTCCTTGGTGAACAAAAGCAGAACTGCAATATTTTTTTACCAGGAAAAGTAAGGTATGAATATCAAAATGTCATGACATACTCAAAGAGTGAATGTAATACAAATGTACTTGTAATTATACCCCACACAACAAGTTGCGAGGGGTTTATTGTTTTAGACCCTTCCGTCAGTCTAGTTCTTTTGTAACCACAGCTCCTCTTAAGGTGGCCGACTTGAGTTTTTATTGCGCATATTTTGCGCAATCTTATAAAATACAGTGTATTTATACCTGGTAAGAAATTGTTTTGATACCATTTATAAAATTGAACACAATAAACAAAATACAGATAAAACTATTTAAAATTTTTAAGGAAAATATTTTTCGTTGTTTGGTAGGCGAGTGTTGCCATTATGCAATTTTGCACACAGAATTGTGTGTCCCCAGGGCTATTTTTCTTAATTTTTTAATGAATCCATTGCCATTCTAATACTCCAAATATATTAATAGTAAGTTTTGGTTCATTTTGGTATATTGAGATGACACCTATTAAGATGATAGAATTTAGTAATTTTTACATAAAAGGCAGAAAATTATATTACTAATCACATATTACAATTTGAGGAAAATTGCCATTGTAGTATTTTAAATTCTGATTCGAAGTGCGGAAAATGACAATTTCCTATAATATTATGTATTTCTATAATAAATGTAGCTGTATTTTGAGATGGCCCCTAAAAAGAACCAGATGGTACATTTTCTTGAAACTTCACAAATATACTAGGGTTGGTGTATTTTACATTTGGTTAAAAAATGAAGAGTTTTGCTATTGTAGTTTTTACAAAAAAAACCCCCCAAATCGGCCTCCTTAAACTGCTGCATGGAATTTTGTAAAACTTCGTAGGTATCTAGGACACAAGAGTTTTGCTATTGTAGTTTTTATTCAAGAAAAACCCAAATCGGCCTCTTAAACTGCTGCACAGGATTTTGTAAAACTTTGTAGGTTTTAGGACAGTGTGTAGATGTGTATATTATCAGGAAATTCCAATTCCATTATTCATCTGGGAATTTCTGCCCTTTTAAAATTAGAATTTTGGCCATTCATTGTATATACCTATAGTAATTGAAAGAAACACACCTTGTTTCTGTAATCTGAGCTAAAACAAAATATGTTGAGAAGGTCAAGGTCAGACAATGATGACACAGTTGAACCTCGGTACTATAAGTTATCATAATCAAAGTGTGATTTTGAAAATAAGATAAATGCAAAATGAAGTTTAGTGAAGTCAATTTTGATGCCTATAACATATCAATTTCAATATACTTTGAAAATAAAACAAAATCAGTTTAAATAAAATTTTTATTATTACATATACAGTTGTATTAATAACTCCTCAATGTTGAAGAATATTCAAAATTATTACAAAATACATAATACTAGATAATGAAAATAACAGCAGTTTTTGAAATCCTAAGTTTTCTGGATTATAGATAGTGCTTTTTTAACTTTTTGGAGACAGAAATACATATATACAGACTCAAAAGCAAAGTTTATGATACTAAGTAAATTATTTATAGCTGTCACATAAATAAACAAGAGGCCCATGGGCTAAATTAATCACCTCCTATATTATCTTGCATAGCAGTCTATTTATGCCATATATTTCTGTAGTCAGTCAGTAACAAACCTAATAAGTATTTTGTTTTCCCGAGGACTATCAAGCGACACATTTATTCACAAAAAGTGATGATCTACACAAACCCATGTACAAGTTGCCTAACATCTCGTCAAATTTAACTCATTTAAACTGTTCAAAATTATCAATCTCAGCTTTCAAATACTCTTCGAAATTTTTCGCTTCACCCATGTTTACTTACAGTTTTTTGTTGCTATTCAATTTTAAACGTTTTCCCCTTTTCCTCTGCAGAGATTTGAGCAAATCTCGAAGCTGCCATTTTGTTCTGCTCCAGACACAACAATGTGACGTCAATTTAAAGGGCAACTACTCTAATTTTTAAATAATTACAAAGGGCAACTACTCTAAATATTTTAAGAATTTAAGGAACACAGTTTCTGTGTTAAATAATATGAAATATCGAGATGAGTAGTTGAAGCGGTGGCCAATGACGGCCATATTGCCTAATATTAATTCTCAACGAACCTATATAGAGATATATGAGGCAGTCACACTTGTTTGTAGCTACTTATATTTGCAACATATCTTATTTTGTTCATCTGTTACAAATATAAGAGACATTTAAAAGAACTTGATCATGGAAAGAAATATTAATAGCAACAACCTAGATTCTACCAAATCTTGCAAATTTTGGGATGCATGAATATAAAAAAAGTTTTCAGGAAGTAAAGATGTTCATATACCGGTACTTGTCTAACCTTTCAGTTCTTGGGGATTCACAATTATCTATAGAAAGACTGAAATTTTCCTGCATTGATTTATCATATTAAATGGCTTCTATGGGATTTTATTTCATTACCTTTTACATGTATAACCAGATAAAGATTTCACAAGTATAGGATTTAGTTTCAATTGATAAATGTTATCAACAAAACATAAAATTTAACCACCCACCAATATTTCTGCTCATACAATGATTTGAACAATCTTGCATCTACATTATAAGTAAAATATGCAACTCTTAGAATACTTTGTGTCAAAATAGGTTGAAACTGACTTAACGCTACTGGTTTTAGAGAAGAAGATAGAATATGAAAAATCAAGACCAACCAAATTGACCACAATAGGCAACAGACATCTAATTTTTTGTCAGAAAGCTCATGTGAGCTAAAACATTAAAAAGGATGATCTGAAAAATGGTGGTGCAGGTGGTACATTGCCATAGCCTTGTTAGGTTTGTAGGTTTGAAGGGTGCGGGAGAATTTAGAAATTCCAGTGTAAATCTTTTTCATCAATCACCATAATATTAATTAATTCATCTATTATAAAGAAATAACTGGATATCCCTAAAAATGGTCTGAATTGAATCACTGCAACGGGGATGAGTAATGCATTGTCAGGATATTTACGATCAGAATCATGCAATATACATTGCTTAATATTACACACTATAACAGTAAAAAGCATTTCTTTCTTCATGTTTTTATCACTAGCATATTTTCAAATTTGTTACAATTATGACTCTATAACTAATACATTCTG
The DNA here is from genome assembly GCA_033439105.1 of Magallana nippona. Taxonomy (NCBI): domain Eukaryota; kingdom Metazoa; phylum Mollusca; class Bivalvia; order Ostreida; family Ostreidae; genus Magallana; species Magallana nippona. Next base: position 11,216,157 of record CM065925.1, read on the forward strand.
CATATTTCAAGAATACATGTACCAGTTGACAAATGCTTGTACACATTATCTTTGTCAAAAAGCAACAAATACAACTAGTTCGAAAATTAATTGAGATCACAGGAAACACATAAAAACACCAGATCTAAAATATTGATTTATAAAAGACTTTTTAAAAAGTACCAAGTTAAGATTTTATTCTGCATTTTTGATTTTGAAAAATCTGAAAGTTCAATATGAACACCTTTTTTTTTCAATGAATCTACAGATTATATCTAGTAACAGCACAAAAACATTTCTGTTTTTCCAATCTTCATTAATTAAACAATAAAATCTTCCCAAATACACAAATGTTATTCTATCAAGTAAAAAAAATAAATAGATAAAACAGCTGTATCTATACCCACTTGAGTTTTACGCATTCCTGCATGCATGAAAAATCAAACATAATGTTATTCATCTTTAATGCAAAATGATAGGTACATTGCATGCACACATAAAAAAAGTAATTCTGTAAATTTGATAAAACTATCAATTTCAATGCAGCAAATTCTTTAAGTTATAAAGATACGTTGTAATGTTGCTAGGTAAACAAAAACAATCTTTTTCAATGAATTCCCCAAACTTTAATAAAATAATGTACAAATGAAAGAATTATTCAATGATTAAACAAGAGGCCCATGGGCCTTGACGGTCACCTGAGTACCATAACTGTTAGATGATCTCATGTTTTTGCATTTTAAACTTCATTTTGGAGCATCAACCCTAATCCAAGTCTTCTCTGACTGTTACCCAACTTTTATTATTTGCTGGGTCAAGTTTGAGTGACTCAGGTGACCTTAAACTGGTAATATTTTACAGTCAGAATGCCATGTTCAAAGTTAAAAAAAATGATTCCCTAAAACTGATTGATGGCAATAACAATGAGTGTATAACTGTGAAAATCTAGGCATTGTAGAATAAATATGGATTTCATAATAGATTGAGATTCACTTCTATATCTTGTAGAGAAGTAGGTTAATTCATTGTTTTATATTCTTTTGGTGTAAGCAGTTCTTGATTAATGCATGACAAATTAATATGTACATGCATGTTTGAAAGAGTTCATGGGTGACTGCATGAATTTTTGGGATTTTTACACACATCCCAAAAAGTTCTAAAGAAAATAAAATCAATCCTACCAACTTAATTTCAAAAGAGGTAAAATGATACAGAAAGTTTACTATACTGATACAGTATATCCCTTCAGTGAATAAATGTTCATATAGCACATCCATGAATTCCCACTGTGATAAATATTTAACAATTACAGGGTTCAAAACAAGCATTGATCTAAAATAATTGTAAATACATCAAATATACTAAGTAGAAATCTGGCTAATTTGAGTATTACACCGTTTGTACAGGTGTTGCTGGATTCTTGGGCTCCTCCACGACCAGCGTTTTAGTTGGAGGTCGTTTGAAGGTCACATAGCTGTATACTATACTCCCAGATACACTGAAAAACATAATAAAACGGGTTTAAGGTACATAGTCCTCCTTGATAAGAGAGATAACTGTCACTATCATATAATAAAACCTTTTCTAGTTATCATAAAATTATTAGTTATTATAAAATTATAATATAAGTCCTTTTTAAGAAAGAGGGAAAAACAATCTAATTAAAATACGATCCTTCATGCTCCCATATTTGATATACTGTATGTCGCTTCTATAGCATATTGTAGAGAGGCGGATGTTTAATTTTAACAAGATTGAGAAAAAAATGACCTGTATTAAATTTCACACAACATAAGTACATGTACATATATATGTTGAATTGCATTTTAAATCCAAACTTGATTTTAGAAAGTCATAAAGAGCAAAATTTTATATGACAGTAAAGAAGGATGTTAAGTCAGAATTTGCATTATAGGTATAATAAAAAAAACATACACAGTGGTAAATAAGTATTAGGGTGAGTAAATTAAGTCCAGTAAATCTCTCATTAAATAAAATCATCTAATATGTTAATTATTCTAGTAACAGAGTTGAAATAATGGTGGGAAACATCATATCATTGTCTGTATGGTGTTCTAAGGAGATAACTTCCCTGCAAAACATCTAATCTGTTTTCTCTGCCCATTTGAGATAGCCTTTTGCATCAAAGAATGAGGGGTGATTTGTGGATATGATTAAATATCGAACTTAAATGCAAAGCACACCTTTGAAGCTTATAAATATATAACCCCCCCCCCCCCCCCCCCCCCCCCCCCCCCCCCCCCCGAAAAAAAAAAAAATAAATTCATGATAGTTTACAAAGATAGTTTCCATATGAATGAACTACCTGATGTTTAAACCAATGAAATTAATCCAGCTGAAGATGTAGTCACCTCCAAGAAACATTCCTATATAGGTCACTAACAGATTCTGAAAAAAAGAAATTTTATAAACATATATTATAATTGTTCATAGGATACATAATTATTGGTAATCACAGACTACAGAACTCACCCAGATGAGGCATCACCTTAATTTGTGAGACCACCCTTATTATATTATAAGAAAATCATAGTTAATAATCTATATAATAATATTGTATTTTTTGGTACGATAAAATAATGTAAATCATATGATTAAACATTGTATTGTGTCATATCTAAAATATCATATTATTTCATATGATACAATATTCATCATGCTATACACAATGATATGATATTGTATCATATGATATTTTTGATACTATACAAATATAGCCCTTCCATGAGGTCGATCCATAGATATATTGACTTCACAGAAAAGCATATCAGCTGAGCACGAATTGCGAGTCGATATGCTTTTCTGTGAATTAGTCAATATAACTATGGATTGACCGAGCAAAAGGGCTACATTTGTTATATTATTTTCCAAAGAAGGACTGGCAAGATTTAAACAAAATTATGGTAACACGGATTTCAAGTTTCCTTTTTTAATACATTAAACTGGAAAGAGAAATTTGATTGGTTGGGATGACTCATGCCAACAATTGAAATTCATTTTAACATTTAGCAAATTTCTCTAATCTATAATCAGAAAGTACAGGTCTATCCAAGTTTTAAAAGTTGATTTTTAGAAAGTATAGGTCTATCTGCATTTCTATACTTTGACACATGATATAACAAAAGAAAAGCTGTCAATGTGACAGCAAACTGGGTTTTCTTTTGTGTGAACAGTACCCATAATCCATTTGTCAACCCTGAATTGATAAACACTACCTATCCAGAGAAATGGGGTACCGGTACTCTATATGCAATATTTTTTTCAAAAAATAACTAAGTTTAACAGCTGGTATTTTTTCATAAATAGTCAGAAATCAAAATCCTAACAATATGCACACCTCTGATATATGTACAATTGATCTGCAAAAGAACAACTTCCTATCTAGAAAACTGTAGGAGGCGTTATCCGTACAATAGAGGTACCCTATATGCAATATTTTGCCAAAAAATGAATAAGTTAAACAGCTGGTATTTTTTTCATTAATTATTAGAAATCAAAACCCTAGCAATATGCCCACCTCTGATATATGAACAATTGATCTGCAAAAGAACAACTTCCTATCTAAAAAAACTCCTCTCTCCACATCTGAACCTAGCTCTGTGATTTATTTACATAATTCAATCACCATGCAAGTTTGATTATGTAAGGACCCTTATTTACTTACTAGATATGTAATCTGCTTAAAAAACCTTAAATTCCTCCAGCATCCAAAACCTATATCTTAGATTCAGCATCCAAGCATGTTTAATGCATCAGTATCTCAAGATGCATCATCCATACAAGTTTGGTAAAGATAGAACCAATAATAACTTAGATATAGCCATCAAACAGGCACCTGCTCATAAAACTTTGACTAGCTTCTAAAACCTTAACCTCCTCCAGCATCTGAAATCTATGGCTCAGATACAGCATTCAAACCTGTCAGTTGTATATGTATCATAAGAGGAGATCATAAGATGAACCATCCATGAATGTTTGGTGAAGATGTGACCAGTGATAACTTAGATATGTTTATAAAAGGGCACCAGCTCCAAAAACTTGAACCTGCTCCAAAAACCAGCATCCAAGCCTGTTAAGTCCATTAGTATGCCCATATGCACTAATGTCCATCTATGCAAGTTTGAGAAGATAGGACTTAACTTAGATTCAGGACCTGCTCCAAAAACTTTAATCAGGTCTGGAAGCCTACGCCAATGTCAAGGGTAGAGCATATGCTCCTCCCGACTTTGTCTCAATGAGCTAAAACCGCCTACATATCTGTAGAGTTTTCCTTAGTACAAGTCTTTGTGATAACTTAAATTAGGGCAAATCAAAGTAGGCCAATTTCGTGGGTTTATTATTTCTAAAGCACTAATCATTGAGACAAAGGAGCGAGTTTGCAAAGATAGTAATACAGAGTTTTCTAGCTATAATTACCTTTAATACTCCAACAATATTTGTGGTCAGTGCTGAGTTAAAGTGAGTGCAGAGAACAATGGAATAGTTCAGGACAAACCCCATTGTACAGGACATCAGGAACTGCACCAAGAACCAGGGGTTTCCCCAGTCATTGAAGGCCAGCCCCTGTGTGAGGAAGAACATGGAACAAGGTCAATAAAACCTGAATTCTTTTAAAGCAAAGTGAACATTATAAAACATTTACATCTTGAAACATTGCAAATAGTTAATTTTGATCAGATCTTAATTTCTTTATAAACAAAAATCAACACAATTAAGCTATCCATAAAATAAAACCAAATATTCATCATATTCATGGCACAATATTCCAATATTTACCATACTGTTTCTGGTGTTACAGAGGAGAAAATATAAGAATTTATTTATTTCATGTTACTATATTTGCATGTACATCAAGGTTATATGATGAGAGTATAAACTGACCTTATCAATATCTCCATTATACCAAGCAAACAAAGCTACTGGTAAGATCATGAAAAGTGAGTTGTAATAAAGAAGCCCATACTTCCCAAGATCCTGAAACACATTTCCATATCATATAAATAAATTTTCTTGTTCCTTGATATTCGCGGGTATGATAAGGCAACTCTCAGCGATCGATTGAGTAAAAATTCCTCTGATCGATATGACGTCATAATAAGCAGCATGATGTCATATTTTACTCAAGAAACCTGTCAATTTTAACTTTATCTCTGGTCCAAATTATAAAAACTACAGGCGTAAAATGTCACTAGAAACTCTTCTAACTGAATATATCTTCGATTTCTCTGTATAACGTATTATTAACATTGATGACGTCACAAGCATGTTTAATAGAAAAGATCAATGTCGGGAGACAAATAATCGGAATGCAGTGTAAACAATGCCGAAATAAGACATATTTAATGCAGAATATTAATTGTTAAGGTAAAAAAGTGATCTAACTTTAAGGTCTCCATACCTTGGCATCAAGTTTTTTCTTGAAATAAACACCATTGGCAGCTGTAAAGACATCATTGAGTAAGATCATGATGTAACCAATGGAGTCAAAGGTCAGATCGCCACTGCATCGAAAAGAAAACATATCTCCATGGTTACCATATACTAATAAACTACAAAGTGATTATCGATAATACTATCAAAAAGTGTTTCCACTCACCTTGCAGCAACAAGAGCACCAAATATCATCAGAAAAACTGTGAACTGTACAGTCCTGGATGCCTTTACGCTGAAACATAATGCATTAAAACAGTAGTATTCACATATGCCTCACTGACATCATCAGAATAATCTAGATACATGTATATTGTAATGGAGCCATAAAATTAATCAAGTTTTAACATTGGGTTTAATAGTAATTTCTTTAAAATATTTGATTAAATTTTTTTTCAATAAGTGTAATTAGAATTATGTTATATGCTTTCAAGTAAAAAATTACTTCCACTTGGTTCATATCAAACTGTATTTTATACTTTGTAAATCACAAAAAGTTTAATCTGAGGTCATTTCAAGTTTCAGTGTTTGCTATTCATAATGATTGAAATACTTGAAATGGTTTCCATATAAACAATTGATCTAATGCTCTTACTTTAAGACATAGTATTCTGCAATCATTGTAAACAGTATGGTGAATCTCCTCAGAATTGTAAACATTGGAAGACTGCAAGAGACCAGAAAAAAGAGTGAAGATACAGAAAACCTGAAAAACAGGTGGTCGGCAATGGTTGTATGTGAAAGGGTATGGTGGTCACCCGCTTGGACATGTAGGTTTTCTCCAGGCACTCCGGCTTCCTCCTACATTAATGACCCCCTCGTGCTAACATCCGTGCCAATAAAAGATATTAATATAAGTTGTAGAACTTGTTTATCAATCGTTGTAAAGTAAATAAAGTTCATTTTCAAAAATACAGAAATTTATTTATTAAAAGTGAAAGAAGGTCACTGTTACCTTGATATGAGATATGAAGATATGAGGATGCTTACATAACAAAAAATCCCTCTTAAGTCCCCAGTATTGGTCCAGGGTCGCGGTTTGAACAATTTAGAATCTACACTATCTGAGGATGCTTGCATAGTAAAATTACAAATTGCAGCACTGTAGTTTTTAAGTAGATTTTTAAACATTTTCCATATACATTTCTACGCTTAAGTTTGAGACCCCTCTTGAGGCCCCAGTATTGGTCTGAGGGACATGGTTTAAGATTTTATTTACATTTCCCCAACATATTTCTATGTTAAACTTTGAATCAGTCTTGGGGCCCCAGTATAAGTCGTTGGGTCATGATTTTAACAATTTACAGGACACTATTTGAGGATGTTTGCAAAGTAATATCACAAATTGTAGCATTGTGGTTATTTAGAAGAAGATTTTTAAACACTTATATTTCCCAAAATATTTCTATGTTAAACTTTGAAACCCTTTGGGCCCCAGTATTAGTCCGGGGGTCATGGTTTTCAAAATTTCGAATCTACACTATCTTAGGATGCTTGCAACACTGATGATAGTAATTTCACAAATTGTAGCATTGTGGAGAAGAAGATTTTTCAACATTTCCCAATATATTTCTATGTTAAACTTTGAATCCCTCTTGGGGCCCCAGTATTAGTCCAGGGGTCATGAATTTAGCAATTTAGAATCTCACTACATATACAAGCTTTGGTGTAAATATTGGCATTTCTGGTGCAGCTGTTCCTGAAATTTTTTAAGACACCTACCCTATTTTTACTGTTTTGCATTATCTCCCTTTAAAAAATGGTTTTGCCTTTTATTTCAACAATTTACATTCCCCTTCCCATAAGGATGCTTTGTACCAACTTTGGTTAAATTTGGTTCAGAAGACAGACAGATGGACGGATGGACGATGGACAGGTGATCAGAAAAGCTCACTTAAACCTTCGGTTCAGGTGAGCTAATAAAGTTGAACTGAGCTTTTATAATAAAAACATCATTAACACTCAGTCCGCATAAGACAACGATCATAAAAGGCAGTATTACTTTAACCAAAAGGTCAAGGTTCAAGGTTATTTCTTATGTACTGTATAAATATTTGGCATGCATTTGAGGTTGTAAGATGTATTATAACCTACTTCAGTCTCTGAGTTCCACCTAATCCACATATTAGGTTGCCTATGAAAATAAATGGTAAAGGCCATATCTGAAAAAAAATATTTGCAGGTAAATTTTAAATTGAGAGTTACAAAAACCTGTCTTTCATAAATTTCATCTCTCTGTATTTGTACTACCGGTATATACATGCACTTCTAATGTAAAGCAGAATGACTGAAAAATAAAGCACAATGTACTGTAAATGTATTATATCTAGTGTGTGCAATATTTGCCGAAAAATAATTTGTTAACAAGTTAGCGTTTTTTAGCGGATTTAAATTTAAATTAGCCTATATCTGAATGTGTCTATTCTAATACATATATAAATGGCATTTAGTGATGTACTTGATTTAACTGAAGTGGCTTTCTGCCAAAAATGCTAAAAATAATACACAGCCAAATGTAATACGTTTCCAGTTTATGAAGAAAGATAAGTAACTTACTTTCCAAAATATACTGAATGAAAATGCAGGAAAATCAACCAAACCAATCTGCTTTGCAATAAATAGAACAACAATGCCCGTTGTCATCTGAAAGAAAAAATAATTTAAGAAATTTATTAGCTTTCTAGCTACAAAATCTTTTTAAACAATGAAATGAAATTAATTTATTTGTATTTGGTAGATGCAGCGCAAGATTGAATTTATATTGTTAAAAAATATTAAACTCATGGATTCATTTAAATTTCAACAATAATCATACCTGACCAAGGGCCAGGAACTGGAATGATGGGAAGCTACAAAATAAAAAAGATGAAAGTCTTAATGATCACAAGTCAGTAAATTAAGAGAGAATGTCCTGGGAATTACTTTCCCTATATTTACCTACATGAAAATAATATGTGACCAGACCAGTTCAATCACCAGCACAGATAGCTCAGTGGGTAAAGCACCTGACTAGAGATTCAGAAGGTCCAAGTCTTGTCTGTAGTTATTTCTCCCATCCTGTTATGTTTGTGTCTTGCCAACCCCTGGAAATGACAGGTACACTCCTGCCAGGAATGCTGATATGCAATCTTCAAGGTAAAGATCATTTAAGGGGGAGGAACGTGACGTTTCAATCGCAGGTACAGAGAGCTCAGTAAGAAGAGCACCTGACTAGAGATTCAAGGGGTTTAGGTTCAAATCCCTGTCTGGTAAAACATTACATTTCTCCAATCCCTTTACAAATAAAATCAACTGTCAATTGTTGCTTTGTTTTTCCAAATATTAGCTATACTGTAAATTCCTTATTTTATGCGAATACTTAATTCCGCAATTCCACTGTTTTGTATCCAATCGCGAGAATATAAAATCGCGAGCATCAATTTTTTTGTTATTATTTCCTATAGTTCAAAACTTTCTAAAAAATAAAAGTGATATTTTAAAATCTGCGAGGGTTGCTTCTCGCAATTTTATGTGAATATTAATTCCTTGCGTTGAATTAGGAATATACAGTAGCATGAAATAATCAATTTATGACTAAATTTTTGTGAATTCATTTAAATACTGAACTATATGTTATTGACCAGCTAATTTATAATTAACACAGGTGGTTTACAGCAACAGTCTTTACATCCTTTTAAATTTTCTGCATTAATCACATATATGGTAGGCATTCTATGAATAAACCAATTAAAAATGTTGGCGAGTTGGGTGGTGCAAGTGACAATGCAACATTTGGTTAGTCAATATCCCTATAAATTTATTGGTCACGGTGGTACATTTAGGACACAAAAATATTTTTTTCAAAGATACTGATACATGAGTGCATGATTGACTTAGTGTGCATGACATATCATTTCATTAATATCATATATACCTAATATCATTTCATGCTATCTCGTAGGCACAGCATATTTTCTCATGCTCCCAATTTATTTTCTTGTGCGCATGACATAATATCTTGTGCATGCAACTTATGATTGCGATTCTTTTATCAAATCCTTTGATTAATTTTAAAAGCTAATCTTTGTCAAATATTGATGAAGCTTAAGTGCATATATGTAGCATAGAAGGAAAGAGATTATTATGAAATGCTTTCAACTGGGTTTAATATTGAGAGAAATTTTAAATATTCTTAGTACACAATAATCATTACAATTTTCATCCCACTGGAGAAGACTTCTATCAAAATGCAATCTCAGGAAAAGGAATGAAAAATCTGATACAATATATGACAAGATAATGTTGCATCTTCCTTTTAACGTTTGGCAGCATATGAATTGTCTTATTCCATGTAACATTTTCAGCATAGAAAAGAATAAGCAAGTAGCAGTTTTGACAAGCTAGCTAGATTCTCCGAATAGGGAGAACAGGTTAATTAAAGAAATCATTCACTATATACCCCTGTAATTATTTACTTGGGGTATTTCAGATACTCATTGTAAAATGAAGATAACATTCCCTCTCAGTAATGAATGAAGCGACTTTTTAATATTGAGTATTCCATTACTCTAAGGGGTGCTAAAATTATAAAAAATGAACTGATGGTCAGACCGGATCGATTACTGGCACCAGAAAGCTCAGTTGGTAGAGCACCTGACTAGAGATTCAGGGGGCCCAGGTTCTATCCTGGTCTGGTCCATTATTATTTCTCCCATATGCCATTATTTTTGGTGATGTGCCAACCCCTGGAATTGACAGGTAAACTCCTGCCAGGAGAAAGAGCCTTGGGTGATCTTTGAGGGCGAAGATCATTTAAGGGTAGAGTAATGTGATAATTAGGCTGTTTTGAATACCAACGCCAGATAACTCAGTTGGTAGAGCACCTGACAAGAAATTCTGGGGACCCAGGTTTGAATTCCAGTCTGGTCCATCATTATTTTTCCCATCCCATTACAACGTCATTATACTTTAAATCATTTTATGATCATGTCTTGAGATCATGTTGTGAACACTAGATAATAAGTTGTGCACATAAAATAATATGTTGTGCACATGATAGAATAAGACAAAGTGATTGTGCAAGATAATTTGTTTTCCCTCGAGACTCAAATGTCACACTTTCATTGGTTTAAACATGGCAAGTGACTGCCTCATATATCTCTATGTAGGTTCGTTGAGAGTTAATATTAGGCAATATGGCCGTCATTGGCCGCCGCTTCGCCTACTCATCTCGATATTTCATATTATTAAACACAGAAACCGTGTTCCGTAAGTTCTTAAAACATGCCCCTTGGAATTATTTTTAAATTAGAGTAGTTGCCCTTTGAATTGACATCACATTGTTGTGTCTGGAGCAGAACAAAATGCTCAAATCAAAGAGTATTTGAAAGGTGAGATTGATAATTTTGAAGAGTTTAAATGAGCTAAATTGGACGAGATGTTAGGCAACTTGTACATGGGTTAGTGTAGATGATCACTTTTTGTGAATAAATGTGTCACTTGATAGTCCTCGGGAAAACAAAACACTTGTTACTGACTGACTACTGAAATATATCGGGTTGATCAATATCATATATGGCTCAGCTTCGCCTCGGCATTAATGAGATTGGTCAACGCGAAAAATGGTTTGCAACTATTTGTTTTACATTATTTTCTTGGTAGATTGTTTGGAGCAGTGATGTCTGCTCTACTAATGTGATGTCACAATGTCTAGACTAAGCATGCAACCTTTAGCGTAATGAATAGATAGGCGGATCCAACAGTGCCCGTTTTTGATGAATCTGATAGTGAAATTGTGATCGTTGTTAATGGTTTCCACCTCCAGATCGCCACACCGTAAAACATAACTGTTTATACATGTATTCTGGAGCGTAAAATATTTTTATTCACCAAACATTGATGCATCCATTTGGTAAACCACGCTTTAGTTTATTATCATGTACCCATGCGTATTTACAATTCAATTTATGCTGTGCTCGCCCAACGGTCGCACCATAAAACATATTATATAATCATACCTTAATATAATTATTCTATATAACACTCATCTGATTGGTCTAGAGAGTCACGTGACAGGGCGAACAAAACGTTGTGTCTCCCGGGGAATAAATATCGTGTCTCACCTCTTCGGAAATCACGGGATTTTTCATTCCAAAGGTATGAAAAAGCCAATATGAGCATGTTGAAAAATATGATTAAATCAAACATATTTAAGCATTTAAATTCTCTTTATACCACAAAAACCAATTTTACTATATTTGATTCAAATTTATGAAAGAAAAGAAAGACAATAAAAAAATCCAAACAATCATGATGTTATTGCTTTTGACAAGTCGAAAAATTATTAGAAATCGACGTATTTTGTATAATCATATGTTGTTCCGTATAATAAAACTTTTATTGCATGAATGTTCGGGAAATATGAAGATTTATTCCCCCAGAAAAATTATATATGATTTTTCTTGGGGGAATAAATCTTCATATTTCCCTCACCATCATGCAATAAATGTATATTGTGCTCATGAGATAATTTGTCATGCATGCAAAATAACATGTCATTTTATGATGTCTTGAGATAATTATGTTGTGCACACTATATTGATAACGTGTTGTGCACACGAGATAATAAGTCCTGCGCACAAGATTATTTGTCATGCACACTAGATAATATGTGCACATGACATATTATGTATTACTAAGTCGGGCGCACAAGACAATTTTTGCCCATGTTCTTTAAAAAACTATATGTGCATGCATGTCCTTAAAGTACCACCGTATGAATTCCTTTATCAACCGTAGCAATGATTAGGTCATGACTTAAAGTAGTCAGTCTTACATTTAAAAATGCACTTATTTGTTTCTACTTATAAGTCAAGAATCTAAACCTCTCTGTAAAATTATAGGTAACGAGACAGTTTCGGATAAAGTACCCGTCGATTAATATTTTTGTAAAATTGAGAGTTGCTGTACTTGAAGGGTTATGAGTGTTGCTAAATTTCATGAAATGATTTTCAATGATTATTATTAGTTAGAGGGATGTCTCTTGTTGAAATTGGTGTGCAATATGTAGGCCCCTAATGTTAAGTACATGGGAATTAGAAGTAAAATGGGAAACTTGCGGCTATGACTGTTGACTTGTGTTGACTTTGCACAGTGAAATTGCAAGTTACAGACGGGAGGTAAAATAATGCGAAAAGTAGGTGGATGGGACATAGTAAACTTTACACTGTTACGTTTCTGACATGTGATGGTGCAACATGCACCTGATATGGAATGTCAACCCTCTGCAGGGAATAAGCCAGGGGAGGTCTAAAAAGCTAAAATAAACATGAAAAAGGGGCGAAATATAAAAGGGTCAAAATCTCCAAAACCAGCAAGTAGAAAATTTTACAGGTTCTGACTTATAGTAATTTTCCTCAGAAATTTGTTGATGGGCCTTATAAGGAGTGAATTAAAGGTATTTGTGCTGAATGGGAACATAGGAAATTCTAGTTAAAGAATTCCGAAGACATACTTCCTTGGCTACAATGAATTGAATAAAAAAAACTGTCCCGTGCTACCTATATGTACACGTGTCAAAGTGAAGCAAAACTGGAGCCTGGTGCTTATCAGGATCAAAGGAGTGGAAGTTTGTATATGAAGTTCGCTAAATGAGCTACTTTCAAATGAAATAAACCATAGGTAACTTACCCATATGATGTCAAAGTTAGTTTGTTGGCGACAATTATCATAAAAGATGAAACACCATAGAAAATAGCAGAGGAAATTCTGGAAAACAGGGAAACAACTTCATCCTCCATGTTGTTTACATCGGTAGTGCATTTAAAATATGAATCGGAAAATCGAAAATCCGGCAAAATAATATATTTTTTTAAAAATGTATCAAAACGAGCACAAAGAGATAGTTTTTGGGCAATACATGTCTAAAATATTTTTGCTCTAATTTTATTCAATATTTTGTGAAGCCGTTCATAAACAGGAAGTGCGGTAACAAGCACTGAGTATGGCGCTGAAAAACATGGAACTACAGATTAAGACGTCAGCGTTTCCGTTTGACAGACCCAGTTCTGCCGGCTCTGACAGGTTTTAAAATATCTGATCAACAATAATAATGTTAGAACTAACCGTGTAAATTATTGTTAATGTGAAAGAGTTATATGAACACTTTAAAATATACCACGTGTTTACTTTTTTTTGTTGACAATATGCCAAAAGAACAATGTGCAATACATGTGCAATAATTTAGTCTGTTTAAATGAAGTTCACAATACAACCTGAAAATATTAAGATTTTGAGGATTTAATTAGCTACCATGAAAAGGTCCGTAATTATTGAATTTCAGTGAACAAGTGAAAACAATTTAATTTAACCACTCTCCTTTAAAAAGAAGAAAAAAGAAAGATTTATAGTGTTTCATCATGTTCATTGTTGCAGTACTTTAAAGATTTCAAATGTTTACATTAGATTTGTGAACATATGTTTTGGTACGTATTTTACTGTATGCAAAAAATTAGATGACTTATTGTCATATTCAGTAAGTCACCTTAAATTAGCTAATATTTTATTGGCCAAATATATTTTATTTTGAAATTTGAAAATAATAATAAATCTAATCATGTTTTAAATTTCTGTGAATGAAAAAGTTCAGCAGTACGATGGAACCTAGGATAATATTAATGAAACAAAGAGAATGTAAGGTTTTAGGCCTCTAAGCCTATTTATGCTTTCATATGACATCAAATGCAAATCAAGTCTACATTTTAATTTATAATATTGCTTTGCATTATTCTTATAACCATCGTTAAGAAAGACAGCTTTGCATCTGATGATTAATAGTTTAACATTTTTTCAATAACTTTTGAAACACAGTTATTTATAATAATATATAAAATTATGGTGTGATATACTTTGTCAACCAATCAACAAAGTCAAGAAATTGATTATTAATGAAAGTCAACCTTTAAAAATTTGCGAGTTTTGCTAACATACATGTATATATTCCAATGAATTAATTTAAGTGAAAGAATTGAATATTTAGTATATAATGATACTTTCTCTGTTTCATCAAGTGGGAGTGGCAGTGGAGAAGAACATGAAATAAAAGGACCAATATCTCCTGTGAAAGCCCCGAAGAGTCCCACTAAACCTCACACCTTGGCTCGCCTCAAGTCTCGCACTAGCTCGTCAGCAAGTAGCGCCAAGTACTTCCATGCAGGGGGGAGAACTGTGTACACTTCGGGCAGGCCACCATGGTATGATTGCCATGGACTCCTGAAAGAAGCATTTGTCATAGGTAAATTCTAGTCTAATTCAGATGATACAAATTTGGAATGGTTCTGTGATAGAATATTTTCAAGTTATACATCTCTTTCCTGTGTAAAATTTGTAAATTGGTCATTGAGATTATTTTGATTATAAATATTGTCTTCATTATGTTTAATAAGAATAGAGATATGAATTATAATATCCTATATGCAAGTAGGAAATTCTTGTTTGATATTAATACAAGTAGAAAATGAATTATATGCATCATTCAACAGACCATTCTCCCCACATTTTAAGAAGGATTGGAATGAAGAATTTACATGTACAAGTACTGATGCATTTTACTAGTAGATCATGAATCATGCTAATTTATGGGCACATTCATATTTTTAGTTTATGATTATGATGCAATGTCGATGGATTAGATCCTCAAATCTAAACTTTAAACTCAACATTATACAGGTCTCTGTGGAGGGAGTGCCTCAGGAAAGACAACAGTTGCCAGAAAAATCATTGAAGCCTTAGATGTACCATGGGTCAGCTTATTGAGCATGGACTCCTTTTACAAGGTATTTTGCATTGAATGCAGGACCTAATAAAATATGATAATTTTGTGCTAATTTTAAGCTGTCCTGTGCTGGATTATTTGCCAAAAAACTGTGCAGTAGCCTTTAACTGTAGCATATAGATTTTGCATATATACTAACCGGTTGCAGTGTTTTCCCCAGGCCGTTTTTGCATAGCGGTACCGCCATGCATTGACGAACCCCCGCCAAGCATCACACAGTGCCGCCATGCTTCCTGCTATGTATGCTTATTTTAAAGCAAAAATTCTTTTTCCAATTATTTTAAATCTTAACAGTAATTAGTAGATATAAAATTATTGTTATTCCGATCAAACTTCATAAAAACACTTGCAGTCGCAGAGAGCGTCGTTAACTTCGACATTGATCTCGGCAAGGGGGCACACATGGTAAACGGTTAGAGGACTTAGCTTATGATTGATATTATTAAAACTTTATAACTTTATAATTTGTAAAATTGATGTAGAAGCAAACTAGTTTAGAAATATATTTATACCCCATGCAACAAGGTTGCGAGGGGTATAATGTTTTTGACCTGTCCGTCAGTCAGTCACTCAGTCAGTCCTGTTATTTTGTAAGCGCAACTCCTCTTAAACTGAATTTCACGAAACTTTGTAGGCATTAAGGACACAATGTGTAAATGTGCATATTACAAGGAAATTCAGATTCCATTATTTCATTGGGAATTTTGGCCCTTTTGAATTTGGAATTAAGGCAGTATATTGAATAAAGTAATGAACAGTTTTAAGTGTCACTCCTCTTAAACCACTGCATAGAATTTAGTGAAACTTTGTAGGCATTTAGGACACAATGTGTAGATGTGCATATTACAAGGAAATTCAGATTCCATTATTTGTGGGGAAATTTCGGCCCTTTCGAACTTGGAATTTTTGCCATACATTGAATATGGTAATGAACAGTTTGTAAGCACAACTCCTCTTGAACTGCTGCATGGAATCATGTAAAACTTTGTAGGCATTTACGATAAAATCTGTAGATGTGCATATTATCAGGAAATCCGATTCCATTATTTTTCTGGAAATGGCGACCCTTTTGTTTTTAGTTCTTAAAGACAAAGGAATAAATGTGCATATTGGCAGGAAGTTTTTTGCGAGTTATGCCCTAGCTTTATCATATTAGTTTGTGTATTTAATGCATATCGGTACCTTATCATTATTTATGTGTATCATTGTCAAATGATAGGGGAGTATGGGGTATGTTGGCAATAGGGGAGGGTGGAGGTATGTGAGCTTGCTTACTTTTTCTTTCATAATTAGAATATTGAATAGATTGAATAGAGTTTTAAATATATCATATGAAAAGTGCACATATTCTTACTCTAGAGAAAAGGGCACACACAAAAAGAAACCAGAAGAGACAAGACTTAGTGTAAAACTTACTAGGATAGCTGTACTGAAATTTGGGAAACACTAAAATTTTAAAATCCATGGCTCATATAATTGTTCAAGATGTTTTCAACAGGTGCTTGGCCCCAAAGAACACCAGCTAGCTGAACAAAACGAGTACAACTTTGACCACCCTGATGCCTTTGACTTTGATCTCTTGATAAAGACCTTAAGGCGCCTGAAAGAGGGCAAGAAAGTGGAGGTCCCAATCTACAACTTTGTGACACATGGCAGGGAAAAACACAGTGTAAATATTAATGGAGATAAACATTTACTTATGCATATTCCTTTATTGTGCATAATATATGTTCGATTTAGAGTTAGACATTTATTGTAAGACTCATATATTTAGATTTTAAGAAAGATGATTATTTGTTATGATTAAGTTTAATACATGTATTATTTTTTGTTTCAGAAAACTATTTATGGTGCCAATGTTGTGATATTTGAGGGAATCATGTCCTTCGTGAACAAAGATTTATTAAAAGTATGTTAGTTTTGATTTCTCTCTGGAAATTCATGAAGGTTAAACAATGGTTTTTAGCTCACCTGAGCTGAAAGCTCAAGTGAGCTTTCCTGATCACTTTTTGTCCGGCGTCCGTCTGTCCGTAAACTTTTTACATTTTCGACTTCTTCTCCAGAACCACTGGGCCGATTTCAACCAAACTTGGCACAAAGCATTCTTAGGTAAAGGGGATTCAAGTTTGTTAAAATGAAGGGCCACACCCTCTTTCAAGGGGAGATAATTAAAAATCATTGAAAATTTGTTGGTATTTTTCAAAAATCTTCTTCTCAAAAACCATTTGGCCAGAAAAGCTGAAACTTGTGTGGATCGCATCCTCAGGTAGTGTAGATTCAAGTTTGTTCAAATCATGATCCACGGGGGTAGGGTGGGACCACAATGGGGGGTCGAATTTTTACATAGGAATATATAGAGTAAATCTTTAAAAATCTTCTTCTCAAAAAACATTCGGCCAGAAAAGCTGAAACCTGTGTGGAAGCATCCTCAGGTAGTGTAGATTCAAGTTTGTTCAAATCATGATCCCCGTGGGTAGGGTGGGGCCACAATGGGGGGTCGAATTTTTACATAGGAATATATAGAGTAAATCTTTAAAAATCTTCTTCTCTGAAACTGATCAGCCAGGAAAGCTGAAACTTGTGTGGAAGCATCCTCAGGTAGTGTAGATTCAAGTTTGTTCAAATCATGATCCCCGTGGGTAAGGTGGGGCCACAATGGGTGGTCAAATGTTTTACATAGGAATATATAGAGTAAATCTTTAAAAATTTTCTTCTCTGAAACTGAGCAGCCAGGAAAGCTGAAACTTGTGTGGAAGCATCCTCAGGTAGTGTAGATTCAAGTTTGTTCAAATCATGATCCCCGTGGGTAGGGTGGGGCCACAATAGGGGGTTGAATTTTTGCATAGGAATATGTAGAGTAAATCTTTAAAAATCTTCTTCTTATAAACCATTTGACCAGAAAAGCTGAAACTTGTGTGGAAGCATCCTCAGGTAGTGTAGATTCAAGTTTGTTCAAATCATGATCCCTGGGGGTAGGGTGGGGCCACAATGGGGGGTCAAATTTTTACATAGGAATATATAGAGTAAATCTTTAAAAATCTTCTTCTCTAAAACTGATCAGCCAGGAAAGCTGAAACTTGTGTGGAAGCATCCTCAGGTAGTGTAGATTCAAGTTTGTTCAAATCATGATTCACGTGGGTAGGGTGGGGCCACAATGGGGGGTTGAATTTTTACATAGGAATATATAGAGTAAATCTTTAAAAATGTTCTTCTCAAAAACTATTCGGCAAGAAAAGCTGTAACTTGTGTGGAAGCATCCTCAGGTAGTGTAGATTCAAGTTTCTTCAATTCATGATCACTGGGGGTAGGATGGGGCCACAATGGGGGGTCGAAATTTTACATAGGAATATATAGAGTAAATCTTTAAAAATCTTCTTCTCTAAAACTGATCAGCCAGAAAAGCTGAAACTTGTGTGGAAGCATCCTCAGGTAGTGTAGATTCAAGTTTGTTCAAATCATGATCCCCGTGGGTAGGGTGGGGCCACAATGGGGGGTCGAATTTTTACATAGGAATATATAGAGTAAATCTTTAAAAATGTTCTTCTCAAAAACCATTCGGCCAGAAAAGCTGTAACTTGTGTGGAAGCATCCTCAGGTAGTGTAGATTCAAGTTTGTTCAAATCATGATCCACGGATGTAGGGTGGGGCCACAATTGGGGGTTGAAATTTTACATAGGAATATATAGAGTAAATCTTTGAAAATCTTCTTCTTATAAGCCATTTGACCAGAAAAGCTGAAACTTGTGTGGAAGCATCCTCAAGTTTCTTCAAATCATGATCCCTGGGGGTAGGATGGGGCCACAATGGGGGGGTCAAATTTTTACATAGGAATATATAGAGAAAAATCTTGAAAAATCTTCTTCTCAGAAACAAATTGGGCAGAAAAGCTGCAACTTGTCTGGAAGCATCGTCAGGTAAAGAAAATTCAATTTATTCAGATTATGATCCCTGTGGGTAGGGTGGGGCCACAATCTGAGAGGGGGGTGTCAAATTATTACATAGGAATATATAGGGAAAAACTTTCTAAAACAAAAATTGTCTAGAAAAGCTTTAGTCAGTTCAGTCTTCAAATAGTCTAGATTAAAATTTGTCAAAATCATATTCTTCAGGAGTAGGGTTGGGCCACAAAAGGAGGGGGGGGGGGGGGGTGTTCCAATTTTTCAAAGGAAAACATTTAAATTGTTCACAAAAATTCAAATGGTTTTTATATATGGTTTTACTTATATGCAAGCATTTTGACATATTGTTGATTCTTTAAAATTGTTTAGACTCTGGCCCCTGGACAATTCTTGGACCTCAAAAGGGGTTCAAAGTTTGATGTAGGTTTATAGTCCATATATAAACAGTTGTTTAGGTCTGATCATCTTCTCGAGAACTGCAATGCTCAATATGTGATATGACTGTAAAATCATCCTGTTACAAAGGGGGTCAATGATAAACATAAGAATATGCAGGGGAATTTTTTTTTTATGCAGGATCTATTATACGACATTGTTCAGATATTTTGTATATGACTCTATAAAGCTGATTTCATTATGTCTGTTGTTGCTCAGGTGAGCGATGTGGCCCATGGGCCTCTTGTTAGATTCCATATCGCCAAACAAAATTCATGTACCTGAATCAAAAAATTTTAGATTCAAAACACTTCAGATATTTTTTTTCTTTGTACTGTAAGTATTTTGGTTTTTTTATTTATTATGGTTTAATGTTCACATGAGGAGCAAGTTCAAGGACCATTTGTAATTTTAATTACTCGTAAATAAATATGCCCACTTTTCTAATGTCTAATGTATTGAAACAAAATTTTGAACTTCAGCTTTTAGATATGAAAATATTTGTGGAGACTGATTCAGACATCAGACTAGCGAGGCGACTAAGGAGAGACATTGCGGAGCGTGGTCGGGAATTGGAGGGGGTGCTGAAGCAGTATAATAAGTTTGTGAAGCCAGCCTTTGACTACTACATTGAACCCACCATGTCTCATGCTGATATTATTGTACCCCGAGGTCAGGGTCTATGTTTATTTGATAACTTTATCAAAGTCAATGATTTTTTATGCGATTATATAATGCATGTTCAATGGATTTAGTTTGAAATATTGAGTTAAAACTACACGTGTTCGGCTTGATTTCTTTTTCCAGGGGGAGAGAACCAAGTAGCCATTGATCTCATTGTTCTCCATGTTCATACACAGCTTCAGAAGGTAAATGTTAACATTAGTTCAATTAGGCTATATAGAGGCTATAGGTACATAGTGTAGTCTATCTGCATACTCATAGGCTAATAATGTTTTTTAAGAGGGTAATATGATTTTAATTTGAAGTATGATTGTTTAAATTGGATTTTTGTCCCAGTACTTTAAAGAGAATAACCTCCTTGACTCCAAAAAGCATTGTGCTTATACTTAATCAAAGGTTCTATTCCTTTTTTAAGAAATTGTTTTCTACATGTTCATTTTTAAACACTTGCCATGTACATGTAATAGGGACCCTCGTTAATGGTAAAATCTTGCACTAATATGATATTTAAGTGTTACAGATATTTTAAGCGTTCTGTTGTGAAAGAACTTTGTCTTTCATCTAAAAATTGATATACAGTATTTGTAATGCTTTTTTCCCCTTTTTAGATAGTCAACTTTCTTTTATAAATCTTATATATGTTTCAAATCTGTATTTTAAATTAGTGTTTTCATGTACACATATATAGCCAAGTAGCAACCAGTACTCCTTACTAGATAGGGCTTTTAAAAATAATGATTATCTTATAATTTTGCAAAAGAATAACAATATTTCACAAGCTAAAATTAAGAATCAGTAACAATAATCCAAATGTTCTAAGGCTCTCAACCTCTTAGATTTCTCTTGGAATCCCAACATGACAGGACATCGGTGGTACAACATTAGCAGGCAATCTCTTTTATTGTGATTTTTAGGCATCTGACTATGCTAGCAATTCTGAGTTGGCTGCATACCTTGTAAGGTTTGATTGGAGTGTGTTGGTGTGTTTGTAGATGTTACAATGTAACTGCACTGCAGTGATTAAAATTACTAGTTCACTAGTTTTACTTCATATGGCTTTTATACCTAAATGTATATAGAATCCCAAATAGCTTTAGAAAATAATTCCTGCAATAGAAATTGCTTTTTTTTTTTTATAATAAAACACACATTAAAGATCACTGCTAATATATTGTTAACTAGAATAAATTTTTAACTGAGATTATCATTTCTGTATCTAGTGTTGTGGGGTTTTTTATGCCCTTTATATGCCAATACATAGCTGTAAAGAGAAACCGTAATTTACTGTAACTCAGTGTGGATAGAATGGAGTTATTTTCCATTGAATTTCAAATGAGGCCTCTCCTGTGACTTTCCATTACAGAGAGGATTTAAGTTACGAAAGGAACTTGCACACTCAGCCACCAATGGAAGTAAAACTCCAGACAGTCTGTATGTGTTAGAGCAGACACCTCAAGTTCAGGGACTCCATACATTCATCAGGTGAGCAAAGTGGCCCAAGAGAAGTTCTCAGGTTATGTAGTGAGGCAATGTAACACAGGTTCATTCATTCCAAGATGAATATTACAATTACAATATGAAGAAAATGTTCTTTGTCTTTGATGAGTATCATCAACTCCTGACCAAGTGTTATTGAACATTAGTACATATTCTCTACATTTTTATGTCTTGAAGAAATGGTGAAACACCTAGAGATGAATTCATCTTCTACTCCAAGAGACTCATGAGGCTGCTCTTTGAATATGCTCTATCCATGCTGCCCCACAAAGTAAGAACACCCTGGTGTTGATGCGTTATTTTATTCAGGGCAATAAGTGCATATCCTGTAAACATTATGAAATATGGTACTTACTGAAAACAAATACCTTTTTATAAATATATGACAAGAATCTAGTATCTTGATGTGACATATTTACATAACCATCATGATGAGGACCAAATTAAGAAAAATTCAGCTCTGTTCTTTAAGGAGAATTAAAGTAAATTGTTAATTTGATATCTAAAATTTACTTTTCTATTCATTGCTGACTGTAATACATTTGGGATGTGAAAATTATATACTATGCGTTTATGATTTAATATTACATGTATTCATTATAGACCTGTATGCACAACATTTCATGAATTACATGTGCTTTTCCATTCAAACCAACACAACAAAAGAAAAATCTAAATTTGTGTATGTGTGATTACAGTACATCCTTATACATTAAAATGACAGGAGAATATTGATATTTCTGTAACACTTTGTTACAGGCCGTCACTGTAGAAACCCCACAAGGAATTCAGTACGAAGGGAGACGACTGGATGCCAGCAAGGTAAAACCTCTTAAGCATTGACTTTACGTTAATGTGAATATTTCCGTAGCTCACTAATTTTGTGGCGTCTTTGAGAACTGAAGCCACAGAGCGTACTGTGGCTGACTGTTACATGCTTTAATGACCGTTGTTTCTTCCACCATCAGGGCGATGGCGGGATGGTAAGCATGACTGCTGAATGTGCAGCTTCTTTGTATGAGTATCTATATCACAGTTTCCTAGAACGCTGTCTGCTACTGATTTTGTCTTGGTTACACTCTTTACATCAACTCCAGACTTGTGACATGTGTCATATTCCTTTACCGTGTTTTGAATGATTTATGATTGATTATGGTGAAATTAAACAGGGTTCTAATCAGCTGTAGGGGTTTCTAATATTTGTGTGATTTAATTTTTAAATGGATTAAGTTTCTTATCACATATAAATACACTTTTTTAAATTATGGGTAGGGGAGTTGTCAATTTTTCTTAACAAGGTGTGATTGTTAATAAATTATTCAGAACCCTGATTTTATTTTACAGATTATTCAAGTATATATTGAATTTTGTTTTGACAATTAATATTTTGTTTTAATAATTTCATAAAATATTAATATATGGAAATATAACTGTCTTTTAGAACCATTTTTATTGTTCTTCAAATCAGAAGATATGAAAATTCGCAGGATAACACTATATAGATCTCATTAGATTTGAGACATAATTTCTAGAATGTATATATACTGGTACATATATATGCATTGTTAATCTTGACATTATAACCTTAAAATGGTATTTAGCTTGGTAAAAAAAAAACAAACCATGTTTATCTTAATCTAATCAACAAATTTATAATATGTATATTTTATTTACAGTTAACTGTAACAGTTATGTAACAGTTTATTTTTGCAAAACTTTCAATTCTTTGAAAGTACATGGAAACACAATAATTGCTGTTACATTGTACATGTAGATCCTTAGTATCAGTACTTACTACCTGTATGAAGTAAATTTTTCATGTTTCCCCCTTTCACAGTTTTTGTTTACCTGTATATTTCATAACTATGTATTGAATGATATTTTTGTTTTATTTTAATGTTATTTTAGATTGGATAAGTTGTGATTTTGGAGTTCTTTTTAACTTTTGAAACACTTTAAAACACTGACAATAAGTGTGTGATATTTCTTTTATTCCCACCCACTTTCTGTTTTAGATAGAATGAAATAGAGACAGTGATAGAGTGCTGGTTAGATTTTTTTATTCATTGAGAGTACTTGATTAATATGCATTTGTTTTATGGTTTTAACATATGCTAATGCTGTAAAAAGCTTTTAACTTAATTTTGACATTCAGCGTACAGTATTACTGAGTCAAATTTAAAAGATGAAAGCTTCCATTTTGCTCAGCTTATTTATAATTTTTTGCTGAGTAATATGACTTTTATTATTTCATATTTTTTGGTAATTAAACTAAATCTCTACTCCATTTAAATAATTTTTCATTTTCATTAAAAATTTCTCTTAAATTGCTTTAAAAAATTTAAATCCAATTTTAATTCCCAAAGTGACATTTATTTTTATAAGTATGACTGCTTTAGAAAAAAGAGATTTATGTAATGTACTTGGTGGGTAATTTATCATGG
Source organism: Magallana nippona (assembly GCA_033439105.1). Lineage (NCBI taxonomy): Eukaryota > Metazoa > Mollusca > Bivalvia > Ostreida > Ostreidae > Magallana > Magallana nippona. The sequence continues at coordinate 11,240,357 of CM065925.1, forward strand.
ATATAAATTTTCTTCAGATCTGTGGAGTGTCAATATTAAGGGCAGGAGAAACTATGGAACAGGCTCTGTGTGAAGTCTGCAAGGACATCAGACTGGGGAAAATTCTAATCCAGACCAACCTAGACACTGGAGAACCAGAGGTAAGACCTAAATTCATTCAGATACTATGGGGTTATCAGTGTTATATTTTTAGGTGATATAATAAAGAAAATGTTTGGATTCAATATATCTGATAACCTATTGCCATTACCGTATATAGGGTTTTAACTGATAATATCTGAGTTTTTAAATTATTTTTCAATACAGAGTAATTTTGAGAGACAGTTTTAATTTACATATCTTATAACAAAATGATCTGTATTAATAGGTTTAACATTTATGGTAAAAATGCATTTTCAAAGTATTAGTGTTGAGGCAGAGTTTTACTGTTTACATTTGTGTTCATTGATTTATCTTTCATTTAATACATGTACTTCTCATTGAAGTTGCACTACCTCCGATTGCCAAAGGATATTAAAGAATCTCACGTCATGTTGATGGATGCCACTGTAGCGACTGGGGCAGCTGCCATGATGGCTGTTAGGGTGCTGCTGGATCACGACGTTCCTGAAGAAAACATCACTCTTTTGTCTCTCCTCATGGCTGAATCAGGTTTTTCTTACTCTCGTCTTTAATTATGGCCGAATCAAGTTTATTTTCTCACTTTCTTGTCTTTTCTTTTAGCCAAATAAGGTTTATTTTCTCTTAAAAATTCTCAACAGTCATGTTAAAAGTATTGGATTTTTGTCTGTATAAGAAAGTAGAATATATAGTCTAATTGTTTAACTAGTATGGTTTACTCCTTACAGGTGTTCATTCAGTTGCGTATGCATTCCCCAAAGTCAAAATAGTCACTACTGCAGTAGACAAAGAAGTGAACGAACAATTCCATATTCTCCCCGGAATAGGTACATTCCAAAAATTTTTACTTTGTGAATAATTTCTTTTTCACAATAATTTTTTACCGCTTTTAACACATTGACCACATTTTTCCTCTCTTCTCAGGTAACTTTGGTGACCGATACTTTGGAACAGATTTCAGGGATTGATTTATTCCATTCCTTCCACTCGAATGCTCAATGTTGCTTCCATGTTTACAAGCAGGACTTCTTTTGAATTGGAAAAATTGGGCTCTTTGTTGTAATACATGTATTGCCTTATGGTTTGTTATCATACACATTTACTTAGTTCATTTTGCTCATTTACTGTCAAGCATGATACTTGTTCTTGTTCATGAGAGTATCTGCATTACACAGAATATTCCAATACACTCAAATTGAGTTATTTGAAGTAATGGCATGAACTTGTTCTAAATGAAAGCTTGCATATTTAGACACAAAAGTCCAAAGAAATGGTGCACTTGTAGTCAAGATTATTTCAAATGAAATGGAGGATATAACAAGTATTATATATTGTGATTGTAAATAGTTACAGTATACATGTAGTTGAAGAATTAGCTGAAGTATGAAAGAAATGAGAGTTTTGATTGTAGCATGATGTTTTGTTATATGATTGATAATGTACTATATATGAATTCTTCACAATTTTTGACCTTTACAAATGCACATATTAGAGATATATCAAACAGGAGTACTTTTTATGAATCCACTTTTGTGTTTCCTGAATAATGAAAAACTTTAGAGTGTTGATCAAATCAAATCTGTTTTAGATTCTTTTTTAGCAGGTTCCGTCTACTCTACCTCAAACTGTATTTTTTTATATAAAAAGATTGATAATATTTTATGCTTTGGTAACTATCGGTTCATTTCATTTGCCAATGAATTCTTTCATTTTTAAACACCAGAAATGCATTTTCCAGTAGTGTTAAATTTATACCATATAAAACACTGAATGTAAGTATAGACTTCTGTGTGGGCATTGTATACTGTAGTGAAACTCTGTCTAGTAATTATGCACAGATTTATGTAACATTTGATTGCTTTAAACTGCCACTTTTTATGCCGTCCTAAAGAGTAGACCATCTGTTTTCAAAATGCATTTTCCCAATTATGTACCTGGTATTCGATTTACTTTATAAAGTTGTACAAAGGTGTTACATTCTGTATTATAAAACATCTGGTATTATCCACAAGTTTCAACTGCCAGAGTTTATTTTGGGGCATTGCATATCTGGACATTATAAGTGAATTGCTTTATTTTCTGTCAACAGTTCATGACAAAGATGCTTTTGAATGGATAAACATATGTACATGTGTAGTCAATTGTGTACGAAGTTGAAACAATGTCAGTGTTGTAATCTCATATACCTTTTATTCATATAAGGTGCCTTAATGGTTCAATGTTTGCCTTTATTTGTGTTTTTATTTCTCCCTATTTTGGAGAAGCTGTATATGTTGAATGAAACAATACTGATGTGTTGCAGAGGGTTTTTTTTTTTTTTATCTCAGAATGGTTGATTGTTAACTCTTTTCTGGGACCATGTAATTGTACAATAATTTTGCAATTTGTGCAATATTGTCAATAAATGCCAAAAAGATCAATAAAAGTTTATAAAACTGTAAAATTACCATTGTTTTTGTTTTTTGTTTTTGTTTGTTTTGAAAAGTTTGAAAACATCTGTGAAAGTTACATCACTGAACCCCGTAACTTGTGTCAAGTTTCTCAGATAATGTTTTGAGACAATGCTGAACTTCTTAAGTATATATAAGAATTATTGTTAAGGAGTTGTTGCATGTATTGGTCCAAGGAATGTTGTTTGTTTAATTTCATTTGCTTTTCCCAAACTTGTTTACATTTTAATTTTCTTTCTTTCTTCATCTTCGGTTTTTTTTAAATTTAGAATCCATGTATTTTTTTTTCAGTAGTAAACCTTAAGAATACGAAAGCCTTCTGGAATCATTTACAATGCATGTTCCTAAAAACTAGATAAAAGGCATAATAACTCGAAGTCTAGATCTAGACCCCCCCCCCCGAAAATTCAAACTTATTTAATTCACATCGTAAAGTTACCAAAATTTGGCCTTATCGTAGCTTGAAACTAATTGCTGTGAATTGTTTGCGATAAAGCGCATAAGTTTCGCAACGTAAGGCGTAGCTTTCAGGGAAATAAAACCCTGTTACTTTCACAAATTACGCAAAACTTTTGCAAATTGTCGCATTGTTATCGAAACTTTTGCCAATTGTCGCATTGTTATCAAAAACTTTTGCAAATGAATTCCAGACTTTCGTGATCAAACTAAAATAATGTGAAAAAAAAATAATCGTAGCCTCCACGAATTTTGTGACTTTTTTCAAAAAGATTGTCTTTAGCGGTAAAACGCGAATCTTGTGCGAATAATTTCGAAACATTCGTGAATGAATGTGTATGACTATCATATTGTTTCTCTAATAAATAAACTTCATATTACTGTCTTTCGTTTGTACAGTCAAGATCATTATGAATTTGAGTCACCGAATTTGACAGTAATGAGAGTTTATTATGTTACCGATGTTGACATATATATGAACATCTTAGTCCTTTTCTTGACTAAGTTTCACAAATTTGAAAGCGTTATATCGCGATAGTTACGCGTTTGTCTGCGAGAGTTTCGCGTTAAATCGCAAAACTTTTGCACTTTGTATACGATACGGGATACAATTAGCTCGTTTCCAATCAATATCAGTTCGATTTATTATGATATGTTTTAAAATTGGCGATACACAAATTAAATTTTACGGACACTGGTTCAATTCTCTGAAGTGTATTTCCTATATCAGTATATAAAAGGTAGATATATACATGTAGTTTAACTAGTGATTTTTTCAGCAAATATACTCCACAGAAATAAATCAATATCTACACGTGAATCCAAAATAAAAACAATATGTTAATCTATCAAATGAATTGTTATACGACTTTGTACAAGTATGTAAATGCAATGCATCAAACTAGGAGGGTGGTCCAAAATTAATGTCAAATAATGCATCGCCCTGTATTGTAGAAAATGAGGTGTCAACATTTTCATAGTCATTATCTTAATTCAATTTAAAATTTTTATCGAATATTATGGTAAAATTGATAGGATATTGTTCAAAACGTCATGCATAAATGATATCGCCGCGACATAAATTTATAAATTACGTTTAGTTTGACGATTAATTTCAGAGAAATAACTTCAAATAAGACAGGTTGAGAAATTAAAAAAAAAACCTATCAATCCAACACATTTTTTTCTAACTGTTGTTCAAATTTAGAGAACGTAATTTCGTCCTCTAAATCTATCACATGTAATCATAATATATGTCGTATAAAAATCAGTATCAAGGTTTTGAAGATTCCCATTCTTGAATTTGAATTTATTTAGAAAAAAAGATTATTAACGAATGACTGTTAGAACGCAAGAAATTGAGGTATAGAATAGGCTATTTTTTATATGCTATAACCAGGCACTATAACCAGGATGTGCGCATGCGTGAACCAACTTTCTATCGGGATCGGTAAACGTTTGGGAGGAAATTCGAAAGCTATTTGGAGGAACTTCGAACTGATATATGTGCAATTTAAAAATTACAGGAAAATGCGATTTTTACATTAACTGTTCATTAAAAGTGATAAAAATGTTATGTACATTAGATTTTACACCAAAAAGTTAAATAAATAATTCAGAGAACAAAAAAAGAAATGTTATAGGAAAACAACAGGCATTTAATTAACATCGGAGTGGGGTGGAGTGGGGCAGGGACAGGGGGACGGGACTGCCCCATCCCCCCCCCCCCCCCCCAGTGCACGTTTTCTCGTAGCAAACATTTTCTTGAATTTACTTATAAAAAAGTGAATTAACATAGAGTCCCCCCCCCCATGTTTTTGGGTACCATGTAAAAATTGAAATGAAAGGGAGGAAATAAACTGTGAAATTGAAGTTAAAGGTACATTTAGCCCCCCTACCCCCACGGATTAGGATTTTCAATTTTTTAAAAAAGTATTTCTGGGTTGTTTTTTGTTTTGTTTTGTTTTTTGCAGGTCAAGATTGGATTTTATGTAATCCAATATTACCTAGTGCATTGTGCCATTTACCAGGTTATACAAACACTTTAGTCCTTAATGAATAAAAAAAATTCCAAGTCTAGGAGGGGGAGAGAGGAAAAATCTGTTTTGATTTTCTTTTTCTCAAAAGCTATTTTGGGGGATAATATTAAGGGTGAACATGTCACTGACCCCTTGTAGATCTATCAATCGCCCATCACTAGAGTCTGTGTGCCCATCCCCTGGGTCTGTACAACCATAACCAGGGCCAATATACCCATCACCAGGGTCCAAATACCTATCACCAGGGTCAGAGTTCGTATCACCAGGGTCTGTATGACCATCACCAGGGTCTGAACATCCATAACCAAAGCCAGTATACCCATCACCAGGGTCCCAATACCTATCACCAGGGTCAGAGTTCATATCACCAGGGTCTGTATGATCATCACCAGGGTCTGTATACCCATAACCAGGGCCAGTATACCCATCACCAGGGTCTCAATACCTATCACCAGGGTCAGAGTACGTATCACCAGGGTCTGTTTGGCCATCACCAGGGTCTGTACACCCATAACCAGGGTCTCAACACCTATCATCAGGGTCAGAGTACGTATCACGAGACTCTGTGTGCATATCACCAGGGTCTGTACACCCATAACCAGGGCAAGTATACCCATCACCAGGGTCTCAATACCTATCCCCAGGGTCAGAGTTCGTATCACCAGGGTCTGTATGACTATCACCAGGATCTATACACCCATAACCAGGGCCAGTTTACCCATCACCAGGGTCTCCATACCTATCACCAGGATCAGAGTTCGTATCACTAGGGTCTGTATGGCTATCACCAGGGTCTGTACACCAATAACAAGGGCCAGAATACCTATCACCAGGGTCTCAATACCTATCAGCAGGGCAGAGTTCGTATCACCAGGGTCAGTATGACTATCACCAGGATCTGTACACCCATAACTAGGGCCGGAATACCCATCACCAGGGTCTCAATACCTATCACCAGGGTCAGAGTTTGTATCACCAGGGTCTGTATGACCATCACCAGGGTCTGTATACCCATTACCACGGTCTCAATACCTATCACCAGGGTCAGAGTTTGTATCACCAGGGTCTGTTTGGCCATCACCAGGGTCTCAATACCTATCACCAGGGTCAGAGTACGTATCACCAGAGTCTGTGTGCATATCACCCGGGTCTGTACACCCATAACCAGGGCCAGTATACCCATCACCATGGTCTCAATACCTATCACCAGGATCAGAGTTCGTATCACAAGGGTCTGTATGACTATCATCAGGATCTGTACATCCATAACCAAGGCAAGTTGACCAATCACCAGGGTCTCAATAACTATCACCAGGGTCTGAACATCCATAACCAAGGCCAGTATACCCATCACCAGGGTCCCAATACCTATCACCAGGGTCAGAGTTCGTATCACCAGGGTCTGTATGATCATCACAAGGGGGGTCTGTATACCCATAACCAGGGCCAGTATACCCATCGCCAGGGTCTCAATACCTATCAACAGGGTCAGAATACGTATCACCAGGGTCTGTTTGGCCATCACCAGGGTCTGTACACCCATACCAAGGGTCAGTATAACTATCACCAGTGTCTCAATACCTATCACCAGGGTCAGAGTTCGTATCACCAGGGTCTGTACGACCATCACCAGGGTCTGGACATCCATAACCAGGGCCACTATACCCATCACCAGGGTCTCCATACCTATCACCAGGATCAGAGTTCGTATCACTAGGGTCTGTATGGCCGTCACCAGGGTCTGTACACCCATAACAAGGGCCAGAATACCCATCACCAGGGTCTCAATAGCTATCAGCAGGGCAGAGTTCGTATCACCAGGGTCTGTATGACTATCACCAGGATCTGTACACCAATAACTCGGGCCGGAATACCCATCACCAGGGTCTCAATACCTATCACCAGGGTCAGAGTTTGTATCACCAGGGTCTGTATGTCCATCACCAGGGTCTGTACACCCATAACCAGGGCCAGTATACCCATTATCAGGGCCTCATTACCTATCACCAGGGACAGTGTACACATTACGAGGGTCTGTGTGCCCATCCTTAAGGTCAGTATACCTATCACAAGAGTCTGTGTCACATTCTCTATCACCAGGGTCAGTATACCTATCGACAGAGTCCGTGTACGTATCACAAGGGTTTGTGACCCATCGTCCCTGGTGATAGGTATTGAGACCCTGGTGATGGGAATACTGACTGTAGTTATTGGTACACTGACTCTGGTTATGGGTATACATACCATTGTGATGGGCACACAGACCCTGGTGATACAAACACTGACCCTAGTAATATGTATACTGGCCACGGTGATAGGTTTACAGTTCTGGTGATACGTACTCTGACCCTGTATACTGACCCTGATGTTGGGCACACAGACCCCACGCAGGTACTGAGACCCTGTTGACGGGTATGCTGACCCTGGTTATTGGTGTTCGGACCATTGTGATTGGCACACAAACTGTAGTGATGGGTATAATGACCCTGGTGATAGGTTTACAGACCCTAGTGATACCTTTACTGACCCTGGTTATGTGTATACTGACCCTGGTATTATGCACATACTTTGGTGATACGTACACACAGACACTAATGATAGGTATAATGACCCTGCTAATAGATTTACAGACCCTGGTGATACGTATTAAGACCCTGGAGATGGGTACAGAGAGCTTGGTGATATGTACTCTGACCCTGGTGATGGATTTACAAACTCTGGTGATGGATTTACAGACCGTTGTGATACTTATACTAACCATGGTTATATGTATACAGACCCTGGTGATGAGGACACAGACTCTGGTGATACGTACTCTGACCCTGGTGATAGGCATTGAGACCTTGGTGATGGGTATACTGGCCCTGGTTATGGGTGTACAGACCCGGATGATATGCACACAGACTCTTGTGATACGTACTCTGACCCTGGTGATAGGCATTGAGACCCTGGTGATAGGTATTGAGACCCTGGTGATGGGTAATCTTGCCCTGGTTATGGGTGTACAGACCCGGGTGATATGCACACAGACTCATGGTGATACGTACTCTGACCCTGGTGATAGGTATTGAGACCCTGGTGATAGGTATACTGACCCTGGTTATGGGTATACTGACCCTGGTTATGGGTGTACAGATCCTGATGATAGTCATACAGACCCTGGTGATATGAACTCTGTCCCTGGTGATAGGTATTGAGACCCTGGTGATGGGTATACTGGCCCTGGTTATGGGTATACAGACCCTGGTGATGGTCATACAGACCCTGATTATACGAACTCTAACCCTGGTGATAGGTATTGAGACCCTGGTGATGGGTATTCTTGCCCTGGTTATGGGTGTACAGACCCTGGTGATGGCCATACAGACCCTGGTGATACGAACTCTGACCCTGGTGATAGGTATTAAGACCCTGGTGATGGGTAAACTGGCCCTGGTTATGGGTGTACAGATCCTGGTGATAGTCATACAGACCCTGGTGATACGAACTCTGACCCTTGTGATAGGTATTGAGACCCTGGTGATGGGTATACTGGTCCTGGTTATGGGTGTACAGACTCGGGTGATATGCACACAGACTCTGGTGATACGTACTCCGACCCTGGTGATAGGTATTGAGACCCTGATGATAGGTATACTGACCCTGGTTATGGGTGTACAGACCCTGGTTATGGCCATACAGATCCTGGTGATACGAACTCTGACCCTGGTGATAGGTATTGAGACCCTGGTGATGGGTATAATGGCCCTGGTTATGGGTGTACAGACCCTGGTGACGGCCATACAGACCCTAGTGATACGAACTCTGATCCTGGTGATAGGTATTGAGACCCTGGTGATGGGTATACTTGCCCTGGTTATGGGTGTACAGACCCTGGTGATGGTCATACAGACCCTGGTGATACGAACTCTGACCCTGGTGATAGGTATTGAAACCTTGGTGATGGGTATAGTGGCCCTGGTTATGGGTGTACAGACCATAATGATGGTCGTACAGACCTTGGTGATACGAACTCTGGCCCTGGTGATAGGTATTGAGACTTTAATGAAGGGTATACTTGCCCTGGTTATGGATGTACAGACGCGGGTGATATGCACACAGACTCTGGTGATACGTACTCTGACCAACTGGTGATAGGTATTGGGACCCTGGTGATGGGTATTCTGGCCCTGGTTATGGGTGTACAGACCCTGGTTATGGGTATACAGACCCTGGAGATACGAACTCTGACCCTGGTGATAGGTATTGGGACCCTGGTGATGGGTATACTAGCCCTGGTTATGGTTGTACAGACCCAGGGGATGGGCACACAGACTCTAGTGATGGGTGATTGATAGATTTAAAAGGGGTCAGTGACATGTTCACCCTTAATATTATCCCCCAAAATAGCTTTTGAGAAAAAGAAAATCAAAACAGATTTTTCCTCTCTCCCCCTCCTAGGCTTGGATTTTTTTTTATTTATTAAGGAGTAAAGTATAACCTGGTAAATGGCACAATGCACTAGGTAATATTGGATTACATAAAATCCAATCTTGACCTGCAAAAAACAAAACAAAACAAAAAACAACCCAGAAATACTTTTTAAAAAAAATTAAAAAACCTAATCCGTGGGGGCAGGGGGGCTAAATGTACCTTTAACTTCAATTTCACAGTTTATTTCCTCCCTTTCATTTCAATTTTTACATGGTACCCAAAAACATGGGGGGGGGGGGGGGGGGCTCTATGTTAATTCACTTTTTTATAAGTAAATTAAAAAAAATGTTTGCTGCGAGAAAACGTGTACTGGGGGGGGGGGGGGGGCAGTCCCGTCCCCCTGTCCCTGCCCCACTCCACCCCCCTCCGATCCTAATTAAATGCCTGTTGTTTTCCTATAACATTTCTTTTTTTGTTCTCTGAATTATTTATTTAACTTTTTGGTGTAAAATCTAACGAACATAACATTTTTATCACTTTTAATGAACATTTAATGTAAAAATCGCATTTTCCTGCAATTTTTAAATTGCACATATATCAGTTCGAAGTTCCTCCAAATAGCTTTCCTCCCAAACGTTTACCGATCCCGATAGAAAGTTGGTTCACGCATGCGCACATCCTGGTTATAGTGCCTGGTTATAGCATATAAAAATTAACCTATTCTATACCTCAGAAATTGGCGGAAAATCGAAAGATATGCTCTAGGTACACCTAATTAACTTTAAATGCGATATATTTTATTATTCCAGAGTTTTTGAGTACCGCAAAAATGTGAGACACCAGTATGTTTTGAATTTATAGATATGTCTCAAATCCAGTACAGCTTCCCTTTCTGGTTGCTCTGAAAACAAAAATTTCTGTTACATAAATTGTAGAATAAAATATTCAATTTGGTGAAGGTTTAAGAGAGATAAAAGGATATTTTATTTTCTATCAATATCAGACATTAATCAGTTAATTGTCTTAATTATTGGTTTGCTAGATTGATCTGTTTGTCAAATTTAAAATATCACACATATGATTAATTGAACATTATTAATCTTTCTACAATGAAAAGTGCATGGATACAATGTAACCCGCAATATAACGAGGTCGAAAGTGCGATCGTTTAAGGAGGCTGGATGATCAACAAAATGAACCATCATCAAAATCTAAATGATTTAAAAAATTACATAAATTTTACATTTAAAGTTTGAATGTTTTCCTATAGTTTTATACAGAGTTCTTCTTTTAAAGGAGATTTTCAAATTCTAAAAATGGTGACGACCATCCCGAATAAAAAGAAAACGTATATAGAAAAAAGAAAAGATCGGGTTCGAGATTTTACATCACTTTACATATTTTATTTTATTTTGTTCAAAATTCAAATATTTCAGAAATTTAGTCGTTTTTCGACTAAAGGCATTAATTAACGAATTTTAACAAAGTGAAAATCAACTGAGGTACATGAGATTTATTTTCAATAAAATTTTACGCACCTGCGGATTGATATCGAAAACGAGGCCTTCCTTAGCATTCCACAAACAAATCTGATTTCGGCAACAGACAAGAAGTTGAAACTGCAGTCATGCAGTTGAAACATTTGAAGAATGTGCTTCAACCACAGGTAAATTGTCAATATTTTCACGAAAGTTGTTCTTACATGTTTACGAAAACCCTCTGATCCTCTATAAAATTGGATGTTGTAAATATTTATGAAAGTGGCAAAGATTGAGCAGGTGGGAACCAATCGCTCAAATGAGAATGAATTATAATAATAACCCAGTTGGGATAATGTGTTTTACGATATGACTGTTTAGGCAAGCGCAGCACTGACGATTAACAGACTACTAAACCTTTTTTTATTTCTCACTGTCACATACACTTTTCTGCCCGACAATGCCAACTTGCTCATCTACCCCCAACCCCCATATTTGAATTCGCCACACTCCTACCGCTAATTTACCCGAATTTCAAATCGCCTGAAAACAAAGTTTAAAGATTTTTTAAAAAACGAAACTTTGTAAAAAAAAAAAAAAAGTTTTGATTACTTTCAATGGAGGAGACAATTAGCAATTTTCAACAGAAATTCAATTACTGTCGTAGTCTTTAAGCTTATGGATTAATATATGATGAATCGCTTTTTTTAGGGGTTATGTTTATAAAAGGTATGGGGTTGGGTAACGATGAAAGAACTTGTATTGCGACATCTGTGTGAACAGTGTTAAGATGCAGTCACTGATCATTGTCCCCCAAAAAATATTGAATACCAAGAAATGGATCAAATCATAAAGTTTTTTGACAGTTGATAAATAAGCCAAGTAGTCATCTTATACAGTGGGTGTTGATAACATCGTACAGCAAGATATAAGATCATAAATGTTGTTTCAAGCAGTTTAAGTGATTTTAAGAGTTCTCTGAAATTTTTTTTTCTTTTTTTACATCTTTAAATTTATGTCATGTTTATATTAGATACATTTCATATGAATCAGATATATAGATTTTTTTTGTTGAAAACCATTTTAAAGTATATTTTTATATGGTAAAATTCTTTGGACTGGTAAATATTAAAATGTTAACAAGGTATTTAATTTACCATTGTTAGGATGGAGCTGCAAAAGTATGTTGTATTGCATGGGCACCAAATAACCAGAAGATGGCAGTTTGTACATCAGATCGAGTCATCTTATTATTTGATGAACAAGGAGAGAAAAGAGATAAGTTTTCTACCAAACCAGCAGATTCAAAGGTAGGTGTAAATGCGTGTTAATGCATAATTCTAATTTATTTTGGTGTAGCTCATTGCATCAAGGCTTTATGACACAACATCACAAGATGGTGATTTAAATGTTCTATGGAATGGTTGTATCGATCAATACAATTGAGAATCATCAAAGCTCAGTGAATAATGCTTATGAATTGCAGATCCTGAGTTAAAAGCACTTCTTATGCTTTATGCTATGTTTCAAAATCAAGTCATTTTCTGCTGATTTGAGAAACTCTTTTTAGGTATATGTTTAAATTGTGATAATGAAGACTATATCAAAGAGTTCAATTTCATTAGAAGAAAGATTTACATACTATGTGTAATATGAAACAGTTTGCAAGAAATAAATTTTTATGCAGGATGATGAAAATGTAATTGTGCTTGATTGATATCTCCCACTGAAATGCAAATTACAGAATTTTTTAAACTTTAAATATATCTGACATTGGAATATATAATAACAATTCTTAATTTAATATTTTTTATGCAAAATTTGCAGATTATCACAGCTTTACTGATTTCTCTATCATTTGTTGTGTCACTGTTTTAGTATGGGAAAAGGAGCTACACTGTGAAAGGACTGGCATTTTCTGGAGACTCCACAAAAGTAGCTGTTGGACAGACGGACAACATCATTTTTGTTTACAAAATTGGAGAGGAGTGGTAAATACATTTATCAAGAAGTGTCTGACTCCCCATATTCAAATCTATAAAATAATGTGAATTGATTCTCTTGGAAATCATAAAAGTATTTTTGGTATAGTAATTTGGTAAAGTTATTTATACACTTTGAATACAGATGCATTGCATGTTTTATATGGGTTATAAAAGCTTATTATCAGAACATTATATTCCATGAAAGAATTGTACTATAATTGAACTTTCATTGCAGGGGTGATAAAAAGGTGATTTGTAACAAGTTTGTTCAGCAGAGTGCTGTTACCTGCCTGATCTGGCCCCCTGATCAACCTATTGTGTTTGGACTTGCTGATGGAAAAGTAAGAGACCTGTATATTGCATGACAAAAGTTTTAAGATTCTTTGCTAAATTTATCATTCAAACTTGTAATAAAATTTTGAAAACAACCTGATTTAGGTGCGAGCAGCCAATATAAAAACCAACAAATCTTCTACCATCTATGGAACTGAGTCTTATGTTGTGTCTCTGGCTTCAAAGTAAGTTTTCTAAATAACAGTTAAATTGTTTCTTAATTAATTAGCTTTATATTTTCTGAGTAAATTTCTGTATATTTTATAAACATTTACAATTGTGATATTTGTGCAGTCCTTCAGGGAAAGGTTTCCTATCAGGTCATGCTGATGGTGCAATTGTACGGTACTTCTTCGATGATGAGGGGTCTGGGGATTCTCAGGTATTAAATCAATTGCCATACTTATACATCTATCAGATATCAATTACCTGTTAACTAATCAACGAATAATTTAACTAAAAATTTAAATGCTTTGTACTCTAAGGTTTTTTTCAGCCATATAATATTTTGATAAAGTCTTTGGCTAGGGTATTTGGTAAATAATACATATGCTACTCAGCCTAGGCTAGACGTGTTTTGATGATTTGATGTCAATTTGAATTTTAGGGCAAGATCAGCACACACCCATGCCCTCCGTACGCATTGGCCTTTTCTCAAAACTCTATCATTGCTGCTGGATGTGACAAGAGGATCATTGCTTATGGACGTGAAGGCCGAAGCTTTCAGCATTTTGATTACAGTCGTGAGGAAGATGAACATGAATTTACCTGTGCTGTCTCCAGTCCAAGTGGCCAGTCTCTTGTTATAGGAAGTTTTGACAAGTAAGAATTGTTTGATGTACATGTACATAGTTTTTTTTATTGAAATTGAGCATGGTTTGCAGCTGTTTAAAATAACAATTCATATGTAGAAATCTCATAAAAAATATTAAAGTTGGTAAGATTCATGACTGTAACAGCACTTTTTGATATGAAGTCCATATATATATATTATATTATATATATATTTAATATTCTATGATGCTAAAATGTACTTAAATGTACTGTATACTTGATATAAATAGCTGAGATTATTATTCAATCATGATTTGAATTCAGAACATGCAAGTTTGCTGAGTAATTTTCAGTTTTGAATGTTTTATGTAATTGTGCAGGTTAAGAGTGCTGAATTGGAGTCCCAGAAGACAGATGTGGGATGAACCAAAACTGAAGGAGATCCCTCATCTCTACACTATCACTGCTCTGGCTTGGAAGAAAGATGGTTCAAGGGTTACCTGTGTAAGCAAAGAATTTTTAATGTGTATTACATAATTTAGTAAAATTAAGAAAGTATATACCTTCTTCAAATCTGTGTGATTTATTTTTGGCCTTTCATCGAATGCTTACAAAACTTTGTAAATAAAAAAAGAATATGATTGTGGATATTTGACTTTTGTGTCTACAGGGCACCCTCTGTGGAGGGGTGGAGATCTTTGATTGCTGTCTGAAGAGAACTATCTACAAGAACAAGTTTGAGATGACCCATGTTGGACTTAGCCAGGTAAGGTCACTGTAATGCTTAAATATATAACAATATATCAAACTGTTCACCTTTTTTTTTACACATTAATTTAGAATTGAGTCTCAAATAGTAATGAAGATTAAATTGGGAGAAAACATGATTTTTATCAAATTTTCCAGGTGATTGTGAAAAATTTGTCCAGTGGACAAAGGGTGGTACTGAAGTCTCATTATGGCTATGAAATTGATGAGGTTAGAATCATGGGCAAAGACCGTTACTTGGTGGCCCACACCTCAGACACCATCCTTCTGGGAGACCTGCAGAACAACAAACTCAGTGAGGTATGATATGGAGAAATTATTATCTTCCTTAGAGCAGTAATATAATATGAAAGTGAAAATCATTATACTTTTTTAATTTAAAGTGTTTGCCTTTAATTTCAGTGAAAGATTTAATTTCTTATTTTTGTGCTTTAGATTCCATGGCAAGGTTCAGGAGGAAATGAAAAATACTACTTTGACAATGAAAGTGTAAGTGCATGACATATCTATAGTACTTGATTGTTTCTGTATGTGTACAGGATGTACAAAGATTTTTAAAGAATATGACATGCAGAAGGAGGAATATTTTTTGTGACTGTAGGTGTGTATGATCTTCAATGCTGGCGAGCTGGCTCTGATTGAGTATGGAGCCAATGAGGTTCTTGGGTGTGTGAGGACCGAGTTCATGAACCCTCACCTGATCAGTGTGAGGCTGAACGAACGAAAGCAGAGAGGCGTGGAGGACAACAAGAAGATCGCCTACTTACTGGACCTCAAGACCATCGCTATCAGTAAGACTCCACATTCTCTTGTCATTCACAAAAATTCTGAAGATGATGATGAAAATCAACGATTCTGAGGATAATGAATTTTAAATTGACCCATGGAAAGATCATTAAAACTCACAAACTACCTTTGGTTCTTGCCTAGAATTTTTTCTTTTGAGTCAGTTGTTTAATTTTCATTAGTTGTTTTTTTCAACTAAGTACATTTTCTTCTTTCCAGTGGACTTGATAACTGGGGTGACCATTGGACAAGTGAGCCATGAGTCAAAGATTGATTGGCTAGAGGTATTAAATGATTTAGTCTGGGATAACACATAATACATTCAATTAATATTTGCCTATCTTCATAAGAACTGACAGACCATCTTGTAACAAACTATCTTATTTGTTTTAGTTGAATGAAACTGGAAGGAAAATACTTTTCCGAGACAAAAGGATGAGGGTAAGTATCACTGTGATTTCCATACAATCGTGTTGCTGTGACAGTGCCACTCACCCATTAAACAAGATTTGTCATATCAATTTTATTTATTTTCAGTTAAACCTCTATGATATTGAATCACAGCACAGAACCACCATCTTGAACTACTGCTCCTATGTACAGGTAATACTTACACTGATACTAGTACATTTACACAGAATTCCTGGGATTCAGAATTACCAAGAGACAATCTTGCTTGATTTTAAGTCATTTTGAATTTGTACATGTAATTTATTTAGCTTCTGCTTTGTACTGTTGTTTTCAGTGGGTACCAGGAAGTGATGTAGTAGTTGCCCAGAATCGTGGGAACTTGTGCATCTGGTACAACATCGACGCCCCTGAGAGAGTGACTATGTTCCCAATCAAGGTAAAGATTTTGAAAGATTGTATACAAAAGACAGTTTTTCAACCCCAAACATGTATTTAGAGAGAATCATTGATTTGTATTTTTGTCTTGATAACAGGGGGACATTGTTGATCTGGAGAAGGCGGACGGTAAGACTGACGTAGTGGTACAGGAGGGGGTTCAGACCGTCTCCTACACACTGGACGAGGGACTCATCGAGTTTGGCACAGCTATTGATGATGGTGACTTTGAAAGGTCAGAAACTTTTCCTTTATTGTAACTAGGTTAGGAGTCGTAATGTGCAATTAACAATCTGATATGCATGAAAATGTAAGAAATGTCTGACAGATTAATGTGTAGAATGTATTCGACTACATGGTTGAATCTCACCTTGTGCAGGGCTGTGTCGTTTTTGGAGACGCTAGAAATGTCGGCAGAAACAGAGGCCATGTGGAAAACTCTGAGTAAGCTGGCTTTGGAGGACAGACAACTGCATATTGCAGAAAGGTAGGAATTGTTATACCAGGACAACATATTTGTTCCTAACATTTGACACAAGTTATATAGGGGGAAAGATCATTGTACTAAAATTCTTTAATTAACGTTTCTTTTCAGATGTTTTTCTGCTCTTGGTGACATAGCAAAAGCCCGTTACATGAAAGAGACCTTTAGACTTGCAGAGGAAATATCAAAAACCAAAGTAAGTAAACTTGGTTGAAGAAAAGAAATAAGGTAATGAAGCCATTAAAGATTCTTCTACATGAACTGAATTTTAAAAAAAATTGTTTTGTAGGGTGGAGATGGCTTTAACCACTATAAGGTCAGAGCAAGACTAGCTATAATGGACAAAAGATTCAAAGAGGCTGAGAGTATTTACCTTGAGCAGGTATTGAAGAAGTTTACTATATCTTATAAAATTAATTGATGATGCAAGTAATCTACCAGTTGAGAGTTGAGTTCAACATATCTTTTATGTGTAAATTTGCAGAATCATGTGGATGAAGCTATGGAGATGTACCAAGAGATGCACATGTGGGACGAAGCCATTGAGGTTGCTGAGGCTAAGGTAAAGTATTTTTAAAGTAAATGCTTTCCAGAGGAAGCTTAAAAGATTATTTTGTACTAAAGATTTTAAAATGAATGATATAATTTTTAGATGCACCCAGAGCTTGAGAATCTGCAGAGGAGCTATTATCAGTGGTTGATGAACACAGGACAAGAAGAGGCTGCAGGAGAAGTAAGACTTTTATTGACATGTGTTAAACTTCATAACAAAATTAAAGATAACACCTTTGTCTCTATCATGCAATTTATTCCCTTTTCTCTCTTTAGTAGATATGTATACTCTGTATTATAAACACTACATCCATTAGAATACTTTTTCAAGTCTTTAGTAGTGAGATTAGTGGTAGTACATGTATCTCATGTTCATGGGTATTCATTTTAATTCAACAGCTCAAAGAAAAAGAAGATGACCATCTAGCTGCCATTAACCTGTACATGAAGGCGGGTCTACCAGCCAGAGCCGCCCGGGTGGCCACCAGTAGAGAGGTCAGTTAGCGTTTCCATCCCAGTCTCATGATTGCTAGAAGTGATTGGTTGTCTTGTTGGTGTAATTCATTTGATTATTTTGTTTGTAGGAACTGATGTCCAATTCTGAGCTGATTTCAAGAATTGCCTCAGCTTTGATTAAAGGAGAGCTGTATGAAAGAGTAAGCGTATATGTAAATTGCAAAAAGACAAAAAGGGAAAATTGATTGAAGAATAACAAAATTATTTTATATCCTACATGTTATATGTACTTTCAAAAATAGGTAAATCATTTGCTTATTTTTCTAGGCAGGAGATTTATATGAAAAGATTAAGGACACAGCAAGAGCGATGGAGTGCTACAAGAAGGGACACGCCTTCCGTAGAGGTAGCCCATTTTGTATCCGTTAACTTCCTATTTCTTAAATTGATTCCATTCTTATCAAAAGTGATTTAACTGTCTGTCACTATTTAAAAACTTAACTACATGAATTTTATCATTGCTTAGCTGTGGACTTGGCTCGCTATGCCTTCCCAGCAGAGGTTGTGAAACTGGAGGAGCATTGGGGAGATTATCTGTCCTCTCAGAAACAGCTGGACGCTGCCATTAATCACTACATCGAGGCAGGGTAAGTCCAACAGCCTCTAGTCTGTATATCTTCCTGTATCACTTTGTCCATTCATAGAGAAGTTCCAATTGCAAGTAATAATCATGCATACACATCCTTATTGATTAGCATATTTATAGGGTACCAGCTTACCTGTTGAAAAGAAACCTGAGATCTTTATGAATTGTAATTACATGTACATTTAACAAATAAATAAAAAAAAAGATATAGATAAGAATACATTTACATATTTGATAGGGCCACATCCAAAGCAGTGGAAGCTGCCATACAATCCCGACAGTGGCTCAAGGCTGTCCAGATCCTGGAAATACAAGACTCGTCCATGTCTGCCAAATACTATAAACAGATTGCTGACCACTATGCCTCCATTGGTGAATACGAGGTACAGAATACTTCATATTTCAATTGCAAATTATGAAAAAACCTTCTTTTAAATAAACATTAAGAAGAGATCTCAGAATAATATTATACGTGTAAGTTTTTGGTTTGACATCAGAAAGCAGAGCAATATTATGTTGAGGCTGGTTCCACCCGAGAAGCTGTGGACATGTACAATAACGCTGGGAAATGGGAGATGGCACATAAGGTAAAAATGCTTTTGGATACAATTCCTATTTGATGAAGTTCCTCTTACTGAGTCAGTAGTCACAGCATCATTTGTTTTGTTTTGTATCTTTAAAAAGCTGGCATCTACATACATGAAGTCTGATGATGTATCCACACTGTACATCTCACAAGCTCGTCAACTAGAGAGTCAGGCAAAGTTCAAAGAGGCAGAAAGGTTAGTACATTCGTCTGTTAAAAAATGGTATTGATAGCTTACATAAGTTACTTTACACTTGCAAAGAACAGTAGAGTAATGGTAATATACATGTATTGACCTATTCTTTCAGGTTATATGTAGCAGTTCAGGAGCCTGACTTGGCTATTACTATGTACAAGAAGCACAAGATGTATGGGGACATGATCAGATTGGTGAAGGTCCACCATCCAGACCTTGTGCCAGACACTCATCTACACCTGGCTAAGGTAGGGAATAGTTCTTCTGAAAGAGATCTATGTGTGAAGGGGCAACCAAATATTCTTGTTTACAATAAACAGGCATTAACAGCAACAATATTTGGTCATAACAGAAATATGACTCAAAACAATAAGACTGCTACACATGTTTCAAGTTAAATGATTCAGATTTGGCTGAAATATATTAATTTGTAAGGAATTATTTTGCTCCAAACTACACACTGTGTTCCTGTATTTGCTTGCTATTTATGATACAAAATGATAAACATTGTACAACTTTTAGCTTTCTTGTATTGTTTATGGCTTTTCTTTTAATTTGTATAGTTATCTGTATAGAATTTGTCCTGGCCTGCAATGGTCTTGTAAATTTGACTTTGCAGGAGTTAGAGGCTGAGGGAAACATGCGCCAGGCAGAGCACCACTTCCTGGAGGCTGGAGACTGGAAAGCTGCTGTCAACATGTACCGGTCCCAGGATATGTGGGAGGAGGCACACAGGGTAAGGTCCACATAAATTACATGTGTCTATATTAACAATACCCAGTGTTATATTGATGTGTTATAATGAATCCTTTTCTCGTTTTGAAAAACCACACTCAAAATATGAATAATAGTACATTTCTTCTTCATAAGTAAAGATAAGAGTGCTTTATTAGTAAATGCATGTATGAGAATATTGATGAAAAGACTGTTTGACAGGTTGCTAAGAACAGTGGAGGGGCCACTGCAGCCAAACAAGTGGCGTACTTATGGGCAAAGAGTCTGGGAGGAGATTCTGCTGTCAAACTGTTGGCTAAGTTTGGTTTGGTGGATGCAGCTATTGAGTATGCTTCAGAAAACTGGTGAGTGTACAGTTTTGGTCAATTAGAAAAATGTGATAAAACTGCATTTATAGAGATGCTGCCTGAAATTTTGGGAAAAAATAATATGAATTCACAAATTTTCTGAAATCTTCAACTAAGAGAACAAGTATTTGGTTTTCCTATATATTTTGATGCTAATTATCTTCCATTTCAGTGCATTTGACTTTGCATTTGAGCTTGCTCGCCTTGCAAACAAAAACAAATTACCTGAGATCCACCTGAAGCATGCCATGTTCCTGGAGGATGAGGGGAGGTTTCACGAGGCCGAGGCCGAGTTCATCAAGGCTGCAAAACCAAAGGAAGCAGTCCTTATGTAAGTTTTTCTTTTATGTGGAGTGTTTATTGTGATCAAGTGGCTTGGATATTTTTAAGACAAGTTTTTATATATCAAAAGTTATCATTTTAGTGTTTTATAGACATACAGGATTGTTATTACTGGCTATGATTTTAGGTATGTACACAATCAGGACTGGGATTCCGCCCAGAGAGTTGCAGAGCAGAGTGATCCCGACTCGGTAGCCGATGTCCTCGTGGGACAGGCTCGCTTTGCCTTTGAGGAGAAAGAGTACGCCAAAGCTGAGTCCTATCTGCTGCGTGCCCAGAGGCCAGAGCTGGCTGTTAAGTACTACAAGGTATACATGTCTTGTAAACAAAGGAATTACAAAGTATTCATCTTTTAGAGCAGGAATCTTCTTTCGTGTTGTTCTGCTTAAAATTGTTAAAGTTTCAAATCTTGCATGACCAGTAATTTGTTGTATCCGTTCCTTTATACTCTACTGATTCATAGCTACTGTATACAGGGTTATTTTTGACTGTGTTATTTTTGCCCTTCGCCCTGTCTTTAATTTTGCCCAGACACAGTTGTATTAAGGAGAGAAAATATGAGATATTTGATTTCGCTCAGTCTTAAATTTGCCCACTGACAAGGAGGACGAAAGGGACTGAAATAAAATGGGGGCAAATATTTCCCAGTATACAGTAATTTAAATAGAAACTCAAAATTGGTTTGTGTTTGTAGGATTCTGCTATGTGGCAAGATGCTCTTAGAGTATGCAAAGAATATATTCCACACAAACTACAACATCTTCAAGATGAATATGAGAGAGAAATGGCTGACAAAGGAGGCCAAAGGTGAGAAAAAACCTTTGAATGTGAAGGGGAGGGGTTTGGTTATTTTTGTGAAAAGTCATTAAAGTTAAAGTAAATAATCAACTTGATAATGTCGAAAAAGAAATCAACTTTTAGTTACAAAATGTTTTCAGTGGAATTGAGGCCATGGTCCGACAGGCCCGTGAGTGGGAATCATCAGGAGAGTATGCCCGGGCGGTGGAGTGTTACCTCAAGGTCACTACCAATCTCACTGATGATAGGAACGTCCTAGAGAGGTGCTGGATGAAGGTACAGAAAGATACCTACACCAACCTTTGGAAGTTTATTCTATGTATACATCTGATATAGATCAGGATTAAGGATTTTTTAAAAACTGTTGTAGGCTGGTGATATAGCTGTGAAATTCTTGGGACAAGAAAGAGCTCAGACGGTAGCCGAGATTGCTGGGCCGAGACTAGCTGAGATCAGGAAGTTTGAACAGGTCAGTATTCACATTAATGCAGCAGTTTACAGCCTGAACAATGTGTTCAATGTCTAAATATGTTTAAATGTATGTAAATTTTTCTGATTTAAAATTCTTTTGGTAAAATTAAAGCTACACAAATTGAAATGAATTTATTTCCCAAAATCTAATTTAGCAATTTTGTTTCATTTTGTAGTACATGTCCCTTGTTAAATTAATTTTGTTTTTGACTGTAGGCTGCAGAGCTGTATCTGAATGTTGACCTGATTAAGGATGCCATTGACATGTTTATTGCTGCTGAGGAATGGAATAAAGCCAAGAGAGTGGCAAAGGAGTTAGAACCTAGGTACATGTTGATCAGCAAACAGACCTCAATAAGTCAGAAAAATAACATTGTATTTAAATTTTGTATAGAAGGTGTTGCAAAACAGCGGGACTATTCCCTAACGTGGAAAGGACCTTTAAATATCCGTATCGCTTGAAGAGTCATATCTAAATATAGACACATTACGTAGACGACTATATTTACATAGCGGGTATGTTCCATATGTAGGCAAAATAAACAAACATTTTACGCACTTTTCTATCGAACACGGCAACCACTAAATACAATTAGGATGATAACCATATATTCTGTATTCGAATGTTAACATATATCAATTTGATTTCTACTTCAATTCGATTTCTACTATTTCTAGCGTGTTTAAAATATCATTCTTGAGATACATGAAAAAATCTGATTCTGGTTCTTCAAAACCGTCAGTTGTAATTATAATCATGCTATGTTTCTACAGTATCTAAATAAACGCTAAGTCTAGATAAAAAGGTAAAACAAATTTATCCGTTCATATTTTCATTAACCTATTGCTTCATCACCGATTCAATTTTTAAAAGAAATGATTTTGTTTGCTTTTAACAACCTCTTCATGTATCTTTGAAATCAGCATACCCGTTTATTACATAAAAAGGATGAAAATCAACTTTCTACATTGATGCATACTGAGTACATTGTTTTAAAATCTCTTGTTCAGAAGAAAGTGTTTTCAAGTTTCTAATGGGAACTTCACACAGTAATGTTGAAAAAAATAAGCATGCATGCAAAATAATACATTAACAAGAGTTTAAATAACTTTATTCTGGCATTCTTAAATTATCTATATACATTACCTTTCCATGTGGTTAAAAGAAATAAAATATAAAAAAGAATTCCAACTTTTTCGGGATTCGAACCCAGTTAAAAATGTAATCATCTAATCTTACTGCGTTACCACTCGACTAAGCTAGACCTGGTTTAAGCAAGGGAAATTTAACACATTGTTTTTAGATTTCAAAGGTATTAATGATTTTTTCCAAAAGTCAGATTTAATAAAAATATGCCTTTTTGAAACAAAAATCAGAAATGGCAGTTTTCGAGAAATTGTCATACTCTAAATGTTAAGATTAAATTAATTTTAAGTTTTTCAGAATGATGAGGATTCCCCTTTTATATACCGTGAATTCTGCCACATTTGTCTGTGTAACCATTTTCAAATTTATTTCATGGTCTTAAATAAGTTAGTACAAACTTTCCAAATAAAATTCTACACTGCTTTATGTTCAACATTGCATGATAAAAAGATTTACATCGAATTCTGTAACTTTGATTTTTCCATTTTATCTGCAACTCCTTTAGGGAAATTTAGCATAGGAACTGCAACACCTTCTTTCTCAAAATAGTTTGTATATGTAGTAAAGGGTGGTGAGAACCTAGTAAGTTGTAAGAACTTGTGTTCAAACCCTTTGTATATTATATATACAATAAAATATGTTCAAACCATATGTAGTAAAAATCACTTGAGTTTGTTACTGAGAGATAAACTTTTTCTGTAGATTGGAGGCTTATGTCGATGAGCGGTATAAAGACAGTCTCAAAAACCAAGGGAAGGCAGAGCAGGTATACAAATTGTAAATGAAATGCTAAGTAACAGACCATTGTGATTATTTAATTTCTTTCTGTGTTATTTATGACAAACGATGAACAATTCATTAACATTCTGATTTGACTGAAGCTGGCCAGTGTTGATGTGGTGGGGGCTTTGGATATGTACATTGAGAAAGGAGAGTGGGAGAAATGTTTGGAAACAGCTGCTCAACAGGTGTGACTTTAAATACTAAGACTTTGACACAGAACATTCAACTTTGTTTTGTTTGATGTATTAGAGAAGTGGAATATGAGTGTGAAAGTTTATACATGTATGTATATTTGTATACCATTCTTTAACTCAGAATGCCAAAGTTCTGCATAAGTATGCTGCACTGTATGCCACTCATCTGATAAAGAACAATGATAGCCGTAAAGCTCTGGATATTTACGTCAAGTATGGAGCACCAGCCAATGCCCAAGTAAGAATATATAAATAATAATACTCATCTCAAATTACACTTGATGACAATAAATTTTTCACATGCTTACACAAGCTGTTAATCTAAATTTACATTTTCAGAACTTCAACATATACAAGAGGATATTCAGTGATGTTATAAACATGAGAGGCTTAGACAAACCAGAGGCGTACCACACTTGGGGCGAGCTCAGAGATGTCTTGTTTGACTTAGTAAGATGCCTTTTCAGATTGTAAGCTACAATTACGATTTCAGTGCATTTATGTTGAATAAATGTTTACAACGTATTAAAAATTTTGAACTGAAATTTCTAGAAAATTATTTAGTTTTGTCAATACAAAGTTCCATTCATACATTAATTTGATGGCATTACGGACAATTTTTTGCAGGTTGACAACATGAGTAAGGGCCCAGATGCCAACACCCCTCCCCATGCCGAGTTTGAGAGCCTATTGTTGATCGCTAATTATTACGCCAACAGGTCGGCATTCCAGCCTCACAAATCCCTGGAAGAATTGGCCACAAAAATAGCGATCAGCCTACTGAGGCACACGGACATCATTCCAGCAGACAAGGCCTTCTACGAGGCCGGAATGATGTGCAGGGTGATTATTTACATGTGTTTATAAATAATGAATAGCTAGTAAATTTACAAAATTTTGATGTGACCTTTAGTTCTCATTGAATTTAAACTATGGTCTCATTTGTGATCGTGTTATTCTACATTATACATGTACATGTATTTATTTTTCAGAGTGTTGGATGGGAGAATGCAGCCTTTGTTTTCTTGAACAGATATCTAGACATATCTGAGGTAAAAAGTGTTTACATGTCAGAAATGAAATAAACACAACTGAATGACTTGAGGACTATCTTTTATGCTTTTCTTTGTGTGCTATTTGTAGGCTATAGAGGAAGGATCTCTGGACATGTTAGATCACAGCGATTTCCAGGATACAGACATTCCATTTGAAATCCCTCTACCAGAAAAGCCTTATTTAACAGTGAGTAATGTTGAATTCATAGTAAATCATGTGATTGTTTGTATGATGCATGTATTATGATAACTTGTTCCTGTGATGTGCTATACAAGAAACCACTTATTCCTTTCTTATGGCTAAATGTGGTACAGTGTATACACAAATCACTTATTTCCTTGATGCTCTATACACAGAATCACTTGCTCATAACAATTATTCCTTTTCTGCGCTAAAGACAAACACTGAATCTTTTGATGTTTCTATACACAGAATCAGCAGCATGAGGAGGTCAAGGAGTGGGTGCTGGCTGTGTCCATGGATCAGAAAGTGGAGCAGGTGCTCCCCAGGGACGAGAGGAACTGTTATGAGGCCTCCCTTATAGCTCCAGACACCGGCATTCGCTCTCAACCATGTGTGGTTACAGGTACAAGTCTGAGTATATGGGACACATGAAATCTATTCTGTCAAATTTTCAAGCTTTTCTTGAAAATCTTCACCATCTTTTCATTGCAATTTGGTTCACATTTAAATTAAAAACGGACAATAATTATTAGAATTTCACAGTGATAATCTGTTCAAATAAAAATTGTATAATTTACATGCATATACAAGCACTAATATGAGTATTATTTTATGCATTTATAATAAGAATAACTTTTGTTCCATCCAGGATACCCTGTGTTGAAAAGTCCAATGGAATTCAAAAGTCCAGGCAAAGTAGCTAACAAGGATGACTGGAATAAACTCATCATGGCTGCAAAGGTTAACAATCTGTTTTATATGCATTGATACATGTATCAATATTGAAGATCTTATTGAAAAGAGTTCCTAACTGATGAGAGAGAGAGAGGGCAGAATTGTTGAACACAATTAAAGCTATTGACTTACATTACACAGGTATCTCACAGTCCTGAGCTTAACGATGTGCTGAAGTTTATTGGTGTGTGGTGCGGATCTACTCCCAATCCCAGCTACTCATTCCAGTAAACATGGACATAAGTGCCTGAACAAAATTTGTACTTGTTCAGAGAACTCTGTGATCTACTGTTGTGTTTCCGTCCAATATTAATGACTTTGAAATTTAATTTTATTATCATGAAGAAATAAATCCAGTAACTGAAATAAGTGATTTTTTAAAAAAGTTTTTGAGTAGGGAAAAAAAATGATTTATTTTTTCTCATGCACTGCCACATTAGGTCTAACATGCCCCATTGATTAATTGTATTGCCATTTTGTATCGCATGTACAAAAACCCGTATTTATTACATTATATGTAGTAAAATTCTTTTATCAAAACAATCGATTTAAATAATTAATTAGGTGACAATATATGCTATTTATAGTATTTAAAATAGTCGTATTATGATTCGATATGGTATGAAATAGTATTGCATTTTATTAAAAATCATATATCAGATTATTGAATATAGATTTCAATAGAACCGGTAAATGTCATTGTCCCTACTAATCCAATCATCACTAAATTTAGCGTGCAACATCTGGGGTAGGGAAACATTGGAATTTTTCACTGAAAATACAAATCCAATCATGACTGAAGTTTGGTGTTTAACGATTTAAAGGGAAAAGGGAACTTCTTAAACTACATGTACTAATCCAAAGATAATTAAATTTAACGTGAAACGTATTTAGGAATAGGAGAGCATTTCATTAAATTCTTCTTTAAAGCTTCTTATCCAATGAAGACTTTGAAACAGATGTAATGTCTGTAAGGATTAGGAACCACTGAACTGCAAATCCAAACTAATCAAATCATGACTTAGATGCAGTGAATCATCAGTGTACGAATAGCATTTTATGCATGTAGAAGAATATCCCCTTGTTAATTAAGTTTTATAGTTGCTTAAACATTTATAGACTGATACTGACTACAGTGATTGCAATTCATTTAGCTATAACACGTTACAAACTTGTATAAATATTTTAATTTCAAACAGTTCAAACATAAAATTCATCACAGTCAAAAAGGTATCGCAGCAATCAATGGATGTAAACATCGTAATTGTAGAAAAAATTAACAAAACAACAACTTTAACAATAAAATACTTTTTTAGATATATGATCAACTTGGTCATAAATGATTACTTTTAATACATATTGTACATATGAAATATTTTTAAAACAATAAACAGTAAACACTAGAAAGAACTAGGCAATGAACCATTTGCTCAGTTATTTTTCTGTTTTGTCAGTGGCTCGCTTGAGTGGGGTGAGGTTTTGAGCATCGGCGTCAACTGTATAACCCAGTCTTTAGTAGTTCTCTTTGAGTGCTTTCAAAGTTTTGTCGCATTATGGTTAGCTTCTTTTTTTGAAGAAGAAACAAACGTGTCTTAAAATTAAAAAAAATGACTTTTTGACAATTTACAAATAATATAAGGTATGCAATACGATAGATATCCATATTCATAGATAACATGGATACAATGAACCACTTTGTTAAGAAAAAGAAAATTTTAAATGTCTCCTTTTTTCCTTACCGATGATGATTATCCCCTTTCTTGCTCTAGTCAAAAACATCATATATTAGTTTGAAAGCATCCATTTTGTAGATTACGAAACATTCAAGACATACAACAATACTAACATTTAATTACAAACATGAAAAACGATATTGCAAAAATGATAATAGTATATAAGCAAGTGAATTAAGGTTATTGAAAAACAAACATAACCAATGATAATAGGATAATTACTTGCGTAAGATAAGTCAATGAACCGTAACATAAGAATTGCATCATGATGGTATTTTCATGAAGTCAATAACATTTCTGAAAAGTAGCAACATATCATATCTCTAACAGTGATATAGGAGTGATATAAGTAATTTTAAAAAACACACAACGTACATCAATAATTCAAGAAATGCAGATGTAATGACATTTTTCTATTATTGTAGAAACAAATACATATATAAGGTTAGAAATCTACAAAAATATTCTAATGATTCCAAAATACATGTATGTCCATCTTCGGAATCCTATTATTGCAAGTTTACAGTTGATGTAAAAATAATTAGTAAAACAACTGATACAAACTTGATCAATATTTATAAAACAATCAAACAGACACATTATCACAGACAAACAGTATCAACGCAATGAATGGGTATATTCGTAAAAAATATAAAATCTCTGAAAATACAAGTTCAGTTATATAATTTGTTCCAGTAAAACTTCTTAGGAATGTGTCAATATTTGCATATTTTAATAATCAAGAGAACTAATATTATGTAGGGACAACATTTTTTATAATGTAACACAATTTACACAGGAAGGCAATAGCTGATGAATCGTTTGCTTAGGCGTTTTCTCCTGTTTTGTGAGTACTGTGTATATATGAATCAGTATCGATTCGCTCACACCGTTCTCTCAGTATCTTCTCCCTGGTCAGTTCAGTGGGGTGAGGTTTTGATCCTCGGCGTCAACCATACATCCCAGTCTGGTGTAGTGTTTTATCAGTGCTTCCCAAGTTTCGTCGCATTGTAGTAAGTTTTTATTTCCTTAAAGAATTTCATTGATTTCAATTTTTGTACTACAGTCAAAGGATTAAAAATACTTGAGAATGTAAAAATTACGGCTGCGTGGAAGGGCCAGATAAAAAAATAAATAAATCTTATTTGTTCGGACGAATAAGATATTTTTGTTCGGACGAATTAGGATTTGTTCGGACGAATAAGCTATTTGTTCGGACGAATTAAAAATTGTTCGATCGAATTAGCTATTTGTTCCGACGAATGAGTTATTTGTTCGGACGAATTACGATTTGTTCGGACGAATAAGCTATTTTTCGGATGAATACGTTAATTATTATAACAGAGAGAGAGAAAGAGAGAGAGAGAGAGAGATAATAATTATGGTTATGCAGATGTGAAAAGTCTAAATCAGTTTACGAGACCATGAGCGAATCCAGAAAATTTTTCGGGGGGGGGGGGGGGTCGGGAAAGGGGGTCTGAAAGATAATTTTGTTTGCACCCCTCTAGATCCGAGCATGGAGATGCCCACTCTAGGCAACACAGTTCTTTTCTTTAGTAACTACGAAAATAAAATTTCGCCGGAGGAAGGGGGGGGGGGGGTTGAACCGAATTTAAGTTTATATTCTACAGTGTGTCAAATTATTCTTGAATTTGATGGCAATATATATAAGAAACAAAGCAAAGTAGTACCAACATTTGTTTTCTTACCTTTGACGACATAAAATGTGTATTAAGATAACGCAATTTATATTTATATTTTAGAAGTCTAATTGGTACGAACAAATCCTTATTCGTCCGAACAAATCGTAATTCGTCCGAACAAATAATTTATCCGTCCGAACAAAAAGCTTATTCGCCCGAACAAATCCTAATTTGTCCAAACAAATCTAATTCGTCCGAACAAATAAATTATTCGTCCGAACAAATCCTAATTCGTCCGAACAAATAACTAATTCGTCCGAGCAAATAAGATTGATTAATTCTTTCATCTGACCCTTCCAAGCCGCCGTAAACAAATATGTAAAAAATAAGTTATGAATATTATGCCATGAAATTAAACTGAAAGCTCAAGTGAACTTTCTGATCACTTTTTGTCCGGCTTCCGTTTGTCTGTCCGTCTGTAAACTTTTTACATTTTCGACTTCTTCTCCAGAGCCACTGGGCCTATTTCGACCAAAGGTGGCTCAAAGCATTATTGGGTGAAGGGATGTAAGTTTGTTAAAACAAAGAGCCACGCTTTCAAAGGTAGATTAAACTACTTAATAAGAACTATTGAAAATTTGTTGGTATTTTTCAAAAAATCTTTTTTTAAAAATCATCTGGCCAAAATAGCTGAAATTTATGTGGAAGCATCTTCAGGTATTCTAGATTCAAGTTTTTTCAAATCATGATCCCTGGGGGTAGGATGGGGCCACACTGGGGGATCGAATATTTACATAGGAATATATGGAGAAAAATCTTCAAAAACCTTCTTCTCAAAAACCAAAAGGCCAGAAAGGATGTAATTAACTTGTGTGGAAACATCCTCAGGTAGTGTAGATTCAAGTTTGTTCAAATCATGGTCCCCGGGGATAGGATGGGACAATCATGGGCGATCGATTTTTTACATAGGAATATATAAAGAAAAATCTTTAAAAATCATCTTCTCAAAAACCTTATGGCCAGAAATGATGTAACTTGTGTGGAACCATCTTCAGAGAGGGTAGATTCAAGTTTGAACAAATCATGATAACCGGGGGTAGGGTGGGGCCACAATGAAGGAGGTAAATTTTACTTAAAAAAATATTCTAATAAACTCAAATGTAATAATATATTATATTACTTATATGCAAACTTCTTGACATATTGTTGATTCTCAGTTGTTTAGACTGTGGCCCTTTGACAATTATTAGACCCCGCGAGGGTTCAAGGTCTGATGTAGGTTTATATATATGAGCAATTGTTATATTGTGATATTGCTATGAAATCATCCTGTTACAAAAGGGGCTCAATGCTTAACATCAGAATATCTGGTGAAACAATTGGAAATCTTTTTTTTTTTTTTTATACAGGATCTATTCTACTATATTGCCTAGCATTGTAGCATGTAAAAAAAAAAAATACCAGACATCTCACAATTTTCAGCAAAGGAATTACAAGGGAATTGCATCATAAACTATTAACTCAATTATAGAGAAGAAATATTTGTAAAAATGTTTATTTTTACCGATGATAATTATTCCCTTCCTTGCTCGAGTCAAAACAACATTGATCTGATGTGCGTCTGTAATAAATCCTAGATTTTTCTTGCACCAGCCCTTGTTGCGGTTTGATTCGATCCTAAACTTCGGGAGTGATCTTACAGCGCTAAAGATAACGTAGTCCCACTCTCCACCTTTGAATAAAAACAGTTGTTATAGTTTTAAAAACCGACTTCCTTAAGAAAACAACAATCATACAATTTAAAAAAGTCTTTTGCAGAGGGAAGGAATTATAAAGTTACATAATATTTAATGAAGACACATATTCAATGCGAATAATTCAGACTGTAGGATACTAGTATATAATTTTTTTACCACGACGCAAAATGCTTTTGTAACAGAATAACGATTTCAGACAAAATCTGTTTTGTCAGAGATCAAAATGTATAAAACAAATGGCTAAATATAATATAGACAGCATATCTATTACAGAAAACACCTGCTTTTGGAGAGCGAATGGCTATTGCAGTAGACAGAGTGCCTAATGTAAAGAACAAATGCCCCTTGTAGACATAATCTTCATATCTACTCTTTTCAGAAGAACGTATATTTAATATGGAGAACGTTTGTCTCAGAAAGCAAATGTTTTAGAAAGACAAACATTCATTTTAGAAATGAAGTTGCAAGCAGATCATATTTTGTAGGAAAAATAATGCCTACATTTCTAGAAGTCATAACGCACATGTAATTTACCTTGACTGGACACCGCTGTAGTGACATTGGAATTGATGAACCTTTTCTTTTTCAGAGCATCTCTTATTGCAAAACACTGGGCGTTATACTGAGACATGACTTTAACATGGTGCCTATCCATTTTGTTGTGAGACATCAAATATTCGTAGACTTTCACCTAAATAAATGGACAAATCAACATACAATGAATTGCAGGCAAACTTATAAGTTGATGAAGGTGTTTTATTTGTTAAGTTTGATATATCTTCTATACATGATAAGGTGGTTGGAAGAGTTGTTTATGGTATTATAATTCGATTGCAATTAAGTGCTAATCTGATTACTGATTAACTAAAGTCTAAGCAAAGTTTAAGACCCAATAATCATCTGTATTGATGTATGTATAAGGTATACACTACAATTAAGGTGGAATGCTACAATTACTTTATACGAGTTTTATTTTTTAATGAAAAAGTTGAAAATTGGGGGTTTTTTTGCAAGTAACACACTGTAAAGTTAAATTTTTTTAGTGAATAAATGCATGATATTAATACCTAATAAATCATGTCCAGTAATGTCAATAGATAAAAATAAAAAAAAATTGTTTGAAATAATTGAGTGAATATATCCTACTTTGAACAAATAAATCAAGTTTCAGAAATAATATTTTAATGATCCAAAAAATAAATTTTGGTGTACATTCCACCTAAATGGAAAATAAATGGATGTCTGATAATGCATACTACATGATCGACTTCTGCGCGGTTGCTTCGTGACTGCTGATTTCCTTCCTCCGTGGTGACTGACAGACATTCCTCTTCTCCCTCTATATGACAAAACAGGAGGGGGACATCAGGTCTTTGCCAGATTTGCAACGGTTTATCAACCGTCCACTTCCCGATTAGACCAGTTTTTAGCTTTCCTTTGTAAAACTGTGTAGAAGGAAACTCGCAAATTTTCGGGTTCTTAAACAAAAAGAAAGGAATGTGTTTTAAAATAAATTCAGAACAGATAAGCATTTGCAAGATAATGAACGTTAATGGTATTTGGTAGGTAAAATTCAAACAATCAAAGACATGAAGAGCTATAATACAAACGGTCATACCTGGAAATATAAAACGTATTACTAACCATTCTGTACTGCGTGTCTAAAAATACGGCATTCTCAGCATATCGCTCAAAGAGAGATTTCGAAAGACCAAGATCTGATGCTTCTGGGCAAAGAATGATTGGTTGAAGCTGTTTGTGGTCACCAATCAAAACAACTTGGTCAGCTTTCGTGGCAATGATTGGTGCCAAGGTTTCTGGTTCAGTACACATCCCTGCCTCGTCAATGATCAGTTGAAATATTTTTCCATCCGTGGCTCTTAAAAATTTTGGACTTAATGCAGCAGCAGTTGTGCAAAAAATGACGTCATACTTTTTAAGTTCCTCTTGTGTTGCCATGCTTATAGCCTTCTTGTACTTAAGTATATCTTCCGTTGCAATTTCATTAGGTGCATTTTTAAATTGGTTTTCAAGCATTTTTAGCTTCTCAGCATATGGCTTTTCTTTTATTCGTATCAAGGTATGAAGGGATATCTCATCCAAGTCCGAATCAGGTCGATTGTCTTTACAAGAACGCTGGTTGATATATTCTCGGTTTGGTATAGGGTATATCATATTTTCCATTGAGTTCCCATACATTCTTACTATTTTTGGACAAATATCAGGAATATGTATTTTCATCCATTCTAAAGTGAAAATAATAAATCTTGAACTACTCGCCGTTAAACTTTCAGACACTAGTGTTGTTTCACTAAAAGTTTGTGAGCAAAAATAAAGGAACATGTAAAAATCATTAAATTTAATTCTAATTAACGAAAAATAGAAATAATTTTGACGTTATATTTGAGAATAAATTGAACTAAAACCAATCTTTCAATTTTTCGTAAAATATCTTGTAATGGGGCCCAAGATACGTACTTGCTACTAGATCGACTGATTTGTTTGAGGGTCCACAGTACACGACTTGTTTGTGGTCACCGCCTTCCTCTCGGTGTTTGAGATTGATTCGGTTAAACAGTATTATAAGCTTAATTCCAGTAAGAGTTTTCCCTGTTCCTGTAAATTAGGTAAAGTCATAAATCACTTGTGTTGATGAAATTAAATTAATTTTTGACAACAAACCATTGCACGTTTCAGTGATCATATTAGCTCTACTTACCAGGCGGACCTTGGATGAGTGAAAATCTAGATGTGAGAGCCTGCTTGATAGCTTCTGATTGTTTTTCGTTGTTACGTTGCATATCTTCACTCTTAACATCATACCCTATTTGTTTAGCTAATCTGCAGTGGGTTTCATCTAAAGACGACATTGGATTTTAAAGTTAGTACTTTTGGAATAACCATTACACAATAAATGTTCTTTAGTTAAATTAAATGTATTGATTAAATCATAATTAATGCTAATTCTAAAGGCAGAACAAATTTCTTTATTTACCAAGTCTGGGACGTTTTTCTTTAAGGGCTATCGACCTTGCAAGTGGTGTAGCCTTATCCAATCCAGCAAGAGCTTTTTCTATGTGCCTAAAAAGAAATTTGATCATTTATTACAACTATCAGACAAAGAAGTCTTCGAAAACAAGATTTAAAGATGAAAAAACGCACTTGTCAGCGTCTGCCATTGGAAGTATTTCAACGGTACACGTCAGGTTGTCCTTGGCAGAATAATCGGTCATTGAACCGGTAGGCTTACAAGCATCTTTGTGTAAATTAAAATGAACTTTGATATTTTCATTTTCTTTTCCAATCTGAAAACATTTTGTTTCACCATGACCAATCCATATCCATCGTTCGTTTGGGGGACACCCAGCTTTGGATTTTGATGGAACTCCTTTGGCCATTTCACAACGAATGCATAAAAAATCTGTTTGAAAAGAAATTATTCTTTCTTTGTCATCATTTTGTTCATCATTCCAAGCATACTCTATGTATATGTCTCTTTCCATGCAGAATTTTTTCAGCAGTACGAAACTGCCATCATATCTCTCTTCATTTTGAAATTTTACTCGCAAGTCATTGATAATAATTGACGTTGATTTTGCGGCATTTGTAGCGGATTCCATGCGAAATATCTTTAACCACCTTTGAATGTATTCTGACGATGTCATTCTCCTGTTGCCTGCGTGTACATTGGAATATACAGCAAAACATCTCAGAGGGTCTGACATGTGTTGAATACAACATTTGACGTTGTTCGTTAATTCCAACATTTGAATTTCTGGTACTGGTAATCCTCCTTTCTTTTCATACCCTATCTGAACTGGAATTACTTGACCTTTACTGAATGTCAAACTAAACTCAGACTGTAATTTTTTTATGATACCATCTTTTGATTCAGAGGTTACATCAGTGTGTGTTCCTTCACATTCGCGACATTTGACGAGAGGTTCTTTCTCAAATGTGTTCATATCTAAAAATTTAATGTTTTTATTAACCAAATGATTCAATAATTTTTTCCATTTTTGGAGAGAAAGGAAAATGACTCTTTGGTGGGGATCTAATTTTACTGGTTCTCTTCTAGAGACTGTGCCCCCAGGAAAAGATGCATATGCATAGGGGGAATATAAACGTTGTATCCAATATAACGTAAACAACACATCTGTATCCATGCTCTCTTCGAAATTAGGTTTTGACTTTAACTTGAGAGAACTGAATTGAATATGACCAGAGGATTTTGTCAACTCTTTTAATCCTGGAAAGCACAAAGACATGGCATTGTCTGATGCTGAGTTCAAAAGGCTGTGAAACATTATCGGCTGGTTTTGAAGTTTTCGTGCTAAATGCAAAAGACGGCATTGCTTTTCAAATGCTCGAGATTGACTATTGATTTTCCTACAAATCATTTCCATCTCTTTCCTAGTGTAAGGCGACTTCTTATCATCAAGCATGGCATGTACAAGCCTGTTAACTATCAAATCAGCATACCGCCGAATTGGAGATGTAAAATGAACGTATGGATAAATACCCAAAGAAAAGTGAGTTTTGTCATGGGATGCTCCTGAACATCGATATGAAGACATTTCTTGAAAAGATATCCAAGAGTCATAAGCCATTGCTTGCTGTGGATGACACTGATCGGTACCAATCCATCTTTCAACATTTTCATATTCTTCTATTTTAAAATCAGATTCGATTTTCTTCCATATGTATTTTTGAATTGGAAGCTGCTTGCAATTTTGACCGTCAAAAACATTTTCAAATGACAACTTGTCATTTGTTGGTAGATTTTGTTGCTGAAGTGAAATAACAAAATGGCCAATGGCAGGATATTGTTGTAACCATTCCCGAATTTTGCATGCAGATGGTGCAGGCTGAACGCGAAGTGGAATGCAATCCGGAAACGTCTTAATTAAATCTTGTCCAACCGTTCTGTTTACAAGGATCATAAGTTCTTCCACTATATGATGTGCATCAAGATTCTGAAAATATGAATCGCTGCTGGCATTGAATGGTTCGAACGGAAAAGAAAAAACTTTGTTTCCAAGGCGATCTGACCGAAATATTCTAGAAATATCTCGTAGATGACATAGTTCTTTCCTTAGATCGATGTTTTCATCATTTGATGCTAATATTTCTTGGGCTTTGCAATAGGTGAGGCGCCTTCGGGACTTGATGATAGTAGGTTTTATTTTATAATCCAAAATGTTCCCAAGAGTGTCGATTCTATAAAAAATTGACAAAGCCTTTCGTTTTTGACCAGGAAGTAGACTACATATATTCGTTCCTATAGGCTCAGGAAGCATGTGGTATGGCGGACAGCCTTCACCTGGATAATATGTGGTTGACCTCTCCTTCGCTTCGACATCCATAGGATCACCCTTTTTAATGTAACAACCAACATCAGATATATGGACACCTACTTCTAATTCGTTTTCTGAAATTATCTGCACGCTAATTGCATCATCTAAATCTTTTGTGCCATTTCCGTCAATAGTAAAAACATTTAAACTGTCGGAATAATCTTCTCTATTTTGTTCATCATTTTGATCTGGCATTTGCGATGATAATATTTTTTCTGTTTCCCGGACTGTGTTGTCTTGATACAAAACAGACACGTTATTCCGAAGACAAATAAGCCTGATGGACGTTTGAATATCCCTGTTTCCATCAAAGACACCAATAACTGCTCCGAGAGGATACATTCCACTCCATGAAATAAAACACACAAGAAATAAGTAATCCCCGCGTTTTGATTTGTCTATTGTTTTCAATCGATCAAAAGTCAGTTTCTTTGTTTGTTTTGTATATTTATATATTTCAACTTGAGACGACTCTTTATCGCGTTTTTTGCTCAGGATATGTATTTTTGGAACAGTTTTGCATAATGGCTTCATATGATACATACAAAAATGATCGAGAGTGCAAACCAGAACAGGATATTTAGGCCGATTTTCATTTGTTTTGATTTGGCCAATGACTTTTCCATAAACTTTATCATCTTCAGCAGATTGACTTTGTGACTTGGGTAACTTTTTTCTACATTCAAATAATTCAACTACAACTTCGTCTTGATTTAACACCTTTCCGCATTTTGATCTTCCTGAAATTTCAATTTCAATGTTGTCATTTACAGTTCGACAAACTGCTCTATGTGAGTTGAAAATTTCGATTCTACACAGCTTGTATTTTCCGGGAGATTTTTTACACAGATCTATGCATTCATCTGGACTTCGCATTTCGTCGTATATATTCGTAGCTTTAACTGTCATTCTCGATACACATTCGTTGGATAAATCAAGACCGTTTGCCAACAGACAATCGTCGATATCTTGTGATTGTCCCTGTGTGTTGTAAACTTTGCAGGAATCTTCGAAAAATGTTTTGCCATCCAGTGGTTCGAAAATATTTTGCTCAGATTCGTCCATTGAAAAAGAATCATCGTCAGAAGAAGACTCGTCACCAGAACTGTATCCCGCTGGTAATTCAGATGGCAACTGGTCAAATTTATCCTCAACACATGCTGCTTTTTTGTTCATCGATCTAGCAACCTTCGAACGTGAGAGAGGTTGATCTCGTTTCTGCTGTTGACTTTTTAATTGACATGGCTTTCGTTTTCTTCTTGGTTTGTTAACGGGCAAATCAAAGTCGGTAACATCTTTCCAATTTGTAATGTGACTGGTGACATCAGCAATTACAGAATGAACAGTAATGGATTGATCAAGATGTTCGTCATTATGTTTCCATTTCGCTAAAAATCAAATAAATCTATAGATAATCGAAATGCATACAGAAGTTTACTGTAATAACATCTTGATATAATACACCTTTAATGTGATAAAAGAATGACTAACGTCGGCTTCTTCGTTTCTTTTTTGGCGGTTTCTCTCTTCCCTTGGCCTGTTCTAGTGACTATAAGTAAAGATATAAATATCCGCATTGAATAAGTTCATACCCACGTTTGTTGTGCATTTACTGTAGAATAGAACATAATATAACTACCTTAGTAACGTGTTCTGCTTGGGTACCCCTGATCCACTCCTCATCTGGTTCACTGTCACTTTTTAAATCTTCCAGCTCTCGATTCAATCTTGCCACCAAATCCTTTAAACCACAGAAAGATGCGTATAGTTTCATTTTGAATAGCTGTGAAATTATCTTTATTCTTTAGGATCAATCTTCGTCTGGTAGTGATTTGAGTAGTGATTTCTTTCGTACTCAAGTTTATTTAAGAAGTAAGGTCAAGTTCTCATACGACTAGACATAACATTCATCGACGGGACTTGTATCACAAAAGAATTAATATTAGGGTGAAATAACACACATGAAAAAAGTCACTCAAATTATTAGTAAATTATTTGATTATGAAAGATATAATGATAAATAAACTGTAAATATTTCAAATAACCGAAAATTTTGCAGTTTGGAGATAAAAAATGAATATCTAAAAACTTCAATGCAGTAAGTAACAACAAAAGCCCCTGCGGGACTCGAACTCCGGATGTACGGATCAGAAGCCCGACACTTTATCCACTTTACTATGGAGTAAGTTACATCTTGCCGTCGACAAAATCATTTTAATAAAACGAAATGCCGTTTCGAACAGAGGTCAGCCATTTTGTGACGATGTGCTATTCCACCTTAATGAAGCGCCACATAACTATTATTTTTGGCGAAAATGGAATTTGAGAAAATTTACTAATTGTTCAAATGTGTGAAGCACACATAACTCATAATCTTATCATCAAATTGACGGCTAACAACCTATATAATCTTTCGTGCTTTCATCAACAACTTGCAG
Source organism: Magallana nippona (assembly GCA_033439105.1). Classification (NCBI taxonomy): domain Eukaryota; kingdom Metazoa; phylum Mollusca; class Bivalvia; order Ostreida; family Ostreidae; genus Magallana; species Magallana nippona. The sequence goes on from CM065925.1 coordinate 11,279,444, forward strand.
CCTCTGGATTATTTTCAATTTTAAAAAAACAGTTAAAATAAATTTAAATGGTAAAATGACATGTTTTTTTTTTAAATCATTAGACAATACGATGACCACAAGACACATATTTGTTTAAAATTATTGGATTTTCAACCAATCCATGCCATTTGGTTGATCGATACTTACGTAAAAATCGTACCGTAAACTTAATGACCTACTAAAGCCACTTCTATTGAGTTTGACTGATTTTATAAAATACTTAGTAAAAAAACAAACGCAATAAATACATGTATGTGACCCTTTTTGATTACTCATCGTATTCATGTACATGTATATGCATTAACTAATGATTATTAATAATTTTTTTGCGTTTTTTTTTACGCCAGAAAGAACATGAAAAAAGTATTACTTTGTCATTAGCCTGTTGTGCTTTTTTGAAGGCCAATTCTAAGTTTCCGTCTTTCTCCAGTGCAGCAGCCCAAAGGTTTAATAGTTCCAATGACCTTGTATTTGAGAGTTGATTAAATTGGCGATCGACTTTTAAAAAAAAATAGGATAAACACAAATCAAATCGTTTACATTACGTGTTATCTTTCAAATTTTAATAAAGCCCAAAATGCAGAGCTACTGACAATTCAGGACAGTTTTTAGTAATTTTTATATAATTGATATGCACAGCAAAGAATTCTTAACATGATTTATTACTTGAAAAATTAATATTGTGTTCTCTAATTGTTCTTTTTCGAAAACTTAAGATTGAGACAAATTCAGCATGTCTTTATAAACTGTGGAATCAAATCCACATTAAGGAGAAGCCTATGCTTTGGTTATTTATCATGATAATCCCTGAAAATTGGTTTTAATGTAGTTGATATCTTTTTAGATGAACTTCCGCTGTTTTAAACTACACATTATGAATTTGATTATTTGATATTTTAGGAGACTGGGTTGTCAGATCTGCCTTAAATTTTGACAACTGAAATCTTCGACAAAAAATAATTGAAAGTGATGGAAAAACTCCAAACATTTTTATAGAGCGCCTAAAATTGCCAGAAACAACCAGCACTCTTAAAAAATTGTTTACTTGTTTAAAAAAAAATGAAATCCACCAAACCTTTCAGGGCGGCTTTGTTTTTACTTATACAACAAATACAAAGTTTAAAATAATATTATATACAATATACAATAATTATAATAATTATACAACAATTATACAATACCTGACAAGCCTTGTTATCTATTTTTGATACTATGACTAAATCATAGCCAACTTTGGAGTTAAATTTTTGGGATATTTTATTTTAAAAATTATCAACCTGTATAATATAGCTATTTACATACATACATAATATCTTATTTTTCTTTTATAATTTGTCCTGTGTTTTTGTTTTATTTTTTTTGTGGGAAAAACTTCAAAATAAGCAGTCAGCTGCCATACCATAAAGCTAAATTGATATTTAAAAAAGTGTGAAAGAAAGGATAATAAAAACCGTATTTCATTTAATGTGAAGTGTTTCCTGAAGGATATAAAAAAACAAAAGGCTCATGTTCCCAATCGCTCACCTGAACGCACAATAAGTGATAAGATAAGCTTACGTGAACTTTTGGTTCAGTTGAGTTAAAATGTCTTAAATATGCAGGCAAAGAATCGAAAATCGGTACTTACTACTTTGACACATTTGGCAAACCAACTTGGCGTGGTTCTAAAATAGCAAACAAACTCTTTACATCTGTTATTGAATTACTGAACAGTAACGTGCTTATAGAACATTAATTGCAACAAATTAATTTTTTATAATAATTTTTATATCGGATGTGTAATATTTTCACCTTTTCTAGTAGCTTCCAACCGCTTTGGATAAAATATGTGAATCGCTCTATGTTGATAAGTTCGATGCTGCTAGGTTGTTCTTTGTAGAAACCCAAGAGATTTTCGTAAGAAATCTTTATCTCTAGCTTACATGGCCATACATTGATGTGTTCCACGTCTGAATATCCATCAATCATTTTCTGTATGTTCCTTAAAAGTTGAAGTTTTTTCTTTAAAAAAAGAAAAGAAAAAATCTAAGATATTGACTAGTAAAAACTGCAGCACAATTCTTTAATTTTCTGTAGTTCGACACCATATACTAGTTAGCGCATTTTATGTTTTTAATTTTAGACGATTTTGCAATTTATAAATCAATTGATAAAGTAATATAACGAAACTCTTTTTTCCATTTAATTTTGTTGATATAACAAAGTTTAGTAAAAATATCACACTTTAGAATTTAAGAACCAGGTTTACAGTATTTAATTTTTAATAATTAATGAATCTTAATGGTAATGCAACTTTACGCTATTATTTAAAGTACATTTCAAATGATAAAACAACTCCTGTGAGTCAATAATAATTATAATCTCAACGTTGTTTTTTTCGTTTCTGTTATTGTTTTAGATCTTTTAGATCTTGCATGCGTTTTTGTGTGCGTATTGATATAGTCATGTATTTGATATAAATCAGATAAAACAAACCACAAGAGAAATGGTAGGATCGAAGAGAAAAGGGTCCCAAACACATGTTGGGTCTCTCGGTTCGGATGAGAGCAGTTTCTCTATAAGGATGAAAGCATTGTATTTCTGAGAAATAAAAATCATTTGTTCATTTCTATGATTTGAATTTGAATTTGAACATTGAACAAAAAATAAGATTTAAAAGTCAAACCTCTGTAGAAACACTTCGTCCTCAAAAATGGATCATTTTTCTAATGAAAAAAAATGTGTACATTTTGTAAATAAAGTTGTAAATGTCAATTTCATTATCATCATTGATATTTAAATGTTGCTTAAACGTAGTCGAACAGTCTCGGAAGAACCCACGAAGCGAAAATAACATAATTCTACAAAAGAAAAGGAAAGATTAAAATCCCTAGCTGGTGCAAGTATTTACTATCATAATTATTGATTTTTTTAAATAATTGATTAGATAATAAAAAGCCAAATATAATTTAACAATGATCTTCTCTTAAGTATGCATTTTACTCTGAATGCTTGATTATTCCACTGATGTTAGTGTAAAACATATCATACCTTAGTTTTTCATAGTTTTATTTTGCACTTTCAAAAATATAGGTCAATGATCTACTTTATGAGTAAGTGGTCATTGAATATTTTTTGATAAATTCTAAAGATATTCTTCAAAACTTCATACAATGAATAAAATTTTCTTAATTGTAAAAATAGTTTTAATAAACCAACTTTTCGGAAATAGAAGTACAGTTTGAGAAGGCCATTGTAGCTAAAGAGAAATAATAAAAACGTCGTTCTGAGGAACACTTTAAAAACATCCATTTAAAATTTCCTCGATCCATTTAATAAAAACAACCTTTTTGACTCAAAGTTAAAAAAAATTTATATTGATATTTTATAATTGAAAAAAAAAATTGATAACACTTAAACATTTATAGTAGTTGACGAACGGTAATCTGCTGTCATTCAGACAATATGAGGTCAACGATCAAAAGTTTTGAGATATATGTTTTTGAGCATTTTTTTTTTGGGAGAAGGGGGGGGGGGGGGCTGTCATACAATTATTTGAAAGAATAAGTGAGATAAATCAAACAGAAAATCTTCAAATTCATTGTGACTAACTGATAAACTGACTAACTGATAAAAACGTATCTTTTGCTATCAACGTGCAGTCAATTGTTTTAGTAATAAACTTTAAAAACAATCCGAATTTTTCAACTCGAACCAAAACCACCGTGGAAACGTAACTTGAATAATCTTTATTCAGAAATAAACATACGAGTACTGACCCCCTTCTCGTTTATCAGGTTCAACAAAATCGAACAATGTCTGTAGATATTAAGTGCAGTATCTTCCTCCTCAAGTTCACTGTAATAGTCCTCACCAGATCTGTATAACTGCCTCGCGTATGCCAAAGCTTGTTCTGGGTCATTTTTCTCTTGAATGTAGACAAGACCAGCTTGGAAAAATTTCATCCAGTTTTCATCAAGTTCCATTTTATCTAAAAAGTAAAATATACTAATTAATTCTGAAAGACTTTAATTAATTTAGATTCTCTATTATCTGAGTATATAATATACAACTGTATATCAACATTGTTGAATATTTTCTTTGTACGTCATTTGAGATGACTGTGAATGTAGGACAGTTAGTCTTATTAAAAAGACAACTCATCATAAATGATATCATGCATGATTTCAACATTTTGTCTTAAGAGGGCTGGATGGTCGTGGCCATTTTTAGACTATATTAATCTCCTTAAAAAGAAGAGCTCGGTATGAAGATATAGGAAAATGTTCAAATTTCAAAGACAAAATATCTGGGTTACTTCTTCACTAAATGAGAGTTTATAGCTAAACAACTTAAAGAAGATCTGATGGTAAATTTTGTTGACCACTCAGCCTCCTTAATCATTAAAAATCCTGAACGGTTCCCTAAATGCGAAAAAGACGAAAATTGTACCTCGCTAAAACTGAAAATGAAAAATCCTGCTAGATATTGTGTTAGGTGTTTTTGTTTTCGTGATTGATGATTTTGTAAAACATTTAAAGAGACACTACGGCTCATTTTCCTCATCTTGGTCATTTCTTTTTATAAACACAGCTCAATGAAAAAATAGAAGTTGTGCTTGTACTGAAAGTTGAAATCTTTTTACTGCAATAATAAGCTCGCGATTGCGTGTCAAAGATGTCCAGAATTCGGAATTTATATCATTTCGGCTTGAAATTTTATTTTCATCACGTGATTTTGATTGACAGCAGTTTTCAATGCAATTGGAGGTAATTTTATAGAAATAAACATGTAGTGAGAATAGTTCATGCACAGGGTCATGCGCATGACAAAGAAAGCGTCTTCACTCTTTATGTTAAGAAATTTGTACACTTGGTACGACATCAAAACGTTCTTTTAAATGAGGCACCTTACGAAGAAAGGAAATGAAAATCCTTGGCGGATCTAGATGTTAAAATATTCTTATAATAAAATGATGTATTGGTGATAAAGGTAGATTTATTATTTTTATCTCTTTCAAATTATATAGTTGGCATTTTTGTTTGTCTAAATCTCTTTTGGTCATTTTCTAGCCAAATCTGTCAAAATTCGTGGTCTTTTCCCTCTCTTGCTGAAAGCCACGCTGAAATGTTTACAATCGATGTGCATGCGCTGTTGAAAGATAGGCTGGGCTTGAAATATTTAAGGTATTGTCATGTTGTAAATTTTGAATTTACTGCCACCCGGTAAATTCAAAATTTAAAACATGACAGTATGGACCGTATAAAATTAGTTTTAGCGATAAATTGAGAATTTTTAGATTTCACAAAGCGTGATTTTTGCAATGTTCATACTTTCAACTCTGCAAGAAAATTCATTTAAGTTAAGGAAAAATTATCATTTCATTGAATTTGCGCAAAATGAGCTGTAGTGTCTTTTTAAGAAAGAATGTACTTAAAAACATTTTTTAACGATATATTTAAACCAAATTGGGCTGACTTCCTTAAAAAGACGAAGAGGCCAACGAATGATTCAGGAATGTCAATCAACTTACAAATATATTTGTAAGAAATGATGGGCAGAAGAATTCTAATGTAATTGTTGTTGTATGTATCTCAACCATAAGAGACAATAGTTTTAGTAAGCTATAAACTAAAAAAAACATCTGCTAAATCCAAACTTTTACACCATATGGACGCAAATGTACGAAAGAATCTGATGCGGCCAATGTATGATGTTAAAAAGCAATTCAATGTAACATATTATTTGTATTTGATAAAAAAAGGAGGGTCTTTGTTTTGTATAAATGTTTACTGTTTTGGTTATGTTAATGATAGGCGGAGTCTGATCACCCTAGACCCGAAAAATCAAAAGTTGATATATAATTTTTTAAAGAATTAATAATATGATGTACTTATGAGCGGATGACTGAAAAAAGGTATCGGCTTCTTCCTGTCTCCATCCGGTTTTCAAAACTCTAAACGACGTTATTTTTGCATTCTAAAATTAAACTAGATGCTGTCATTAAACAGTTATACCCGCACCAAGTGTTTGCCTCTAAATAACACTCTCTTGTACCAGTTTTAGTAAAAAAAAAAGGAGGCCACATGCAATTTCCAGTACTTTTTAAAAATTATAATTTTCATAAATACTTGAGTTCACATCCCATAATACACATATTGCCTTTATGTACAATTTGGGGTTGAACTGTTTGCATGTGAATTTTAAATTAATCAATAATCTAAACGTTTCATGTCATAGAAAGTATGGTCTTTATAATTATTACAAACAAAATTAAATTATGCCCCCCGGCGGTTGGCTGCTTTATATATGCTTTTGTGTGCCAACATCATTGTGTGCGTGGATTTAGAGAAAGGGTGGGGGTGAGAAATCCAGAACCAACCCCCCCCCCCCCCGAAAAAAAAAATCAATCTTACCAAAAGTAAACATCAGACTACAATCCCCTCCCCCCCCCCCCCCTGCAAACACAATTATTACTCTGACCCCCCCCCCCCCCATTACCCCTGGTTAATTAAAAAATTAATCAGAATATTTTGATAACAATGAAAGCCTGTACATGTAATTGCAATAAAGAATATTGTAAACAGTGCAAAATAAATGACATATAGCGCAATGATTTTCACTGCAGGACTGCTTTAACGATTTTAATAGATGGTATCAAACACAAGTTGATATTTATGTGGATAAAAGTGCATTATTTATATTATATGTAGTTATATTCTAATTAAATTACTTTCACCGTTTTAGAATTAAATTTTTTTACAACGAACAAAGGATCTACTGCGAATAACAAAAAAATAATTGACTCATAGGGTTGGTATTGGTTTCTGTTTTTACATAAAGCATATCGATTTCCGTTCCACTTCTTTATTTTATGCCATACACAGTAAACTCTTAGGTTCTAGTTTTCATAATGTATGGTGGTTGAAAAAAAGTTTCAAAGACGTTGTCCGAGCAGTATCAGTTATGGACGCTTTTTTGTTTTACTTTATTAACTTTAAATTTTATTTTAATTGACTTTATATAATACGATACATATACTTTATATGCGTTTATTTACAACCAGGGACATACATGTAATAGAAACTATCGAAAGTATCCCGTGAAGCAATATCAAAGCTCGTTTTATGCATCAATTTTCTTTTATTCTATTGAAAACATTAACACAATATCCTTTAAAAATAAGTAATGTGTTGTTTTACTTTATTCCCGTAAACGATCATAATTGCGCTGATTAAATTCTAACACATGCCGTGTTCACAATGACGTTAAAACTGGGTATTTATGAAACAGATCCGTATCAACAAGAAGAACACATGCATTTGCTTTAATCAGAAGTACTGTTTTTACAAGATTTTTTTTATCTTAACTTATTTATTTCACAACAATTAACAAGCAAGTTCTTATATTAATGTCTCTCGTTGGTACGGATGTTTTACGCGATGTGGTTCTTAATGTGGGACGATAACGCAAAGATTGTGGATTTTTTCAAAACGTGCATAATATTTTCGGAAGTAAATGAAGACATGGCGATAAAGAAATTGCTAATCCCGCTAGTGTATATACGTCCTCGTGTATTTTTGGCATAAAATGTCACCAATGCACACGTTCTTTGCAAAGAACGAACTGCATCTACTTTGCAGTATTTCTCCCACATATCCTATAGATGTTCTGGAAAGGCAAACGCAGCAGTTTTTGCTCGGCATGTTTTTTTTTTTACGTGGCACCTGTCTCGAGTAACACAGAGTGAAAGATTCTTGTCTTACACAAAGCGTGCTTACTAAAGTATAGTTCCGGTCGAATGCTTTTACATTAGTTAAGTATATACTTTTTTTCCACTGATATCTTTAATTCAAAGAGCAAATGTGCATTTAAGGAAGAAAATCGAAGTTAAATATACAAAATGCACAATTTTGCATAAAAAAAATAAAACGGGGTTTATAAATGCCGTTAATTTTAAAAAAGGAAAAAGTATGCCCACAGATGGAATCGAACCAGGACACACAATACATCATGATTACCAGCGGTTAATCCTACTGAGCTATCCAGAACTCAACTATTCGATGTAAATATAGACCACTATGATAGAAATGAGTTTACGAAATCTTTATCGGATTTTTGCTTCCTTAATTTATTCATTTGAACAAAACCTATCAAAATATCTATGATTTTTTTAGGGGCAGCCCGGTCCTGAAGGATATCTAGGCCAAAAACCATGTAGAAATATACCATTTTACTGTAAAAATGCTGTTTTAGCCAACCTTTGAAGATTAATAATAAAAGTGATAGGTTCAAAATGCAAATTCAAAAAATTTAGAAATATGTACGATAAAAATTTTTTTAAAAAACTTCATTTTCAAAAGTGATTTTTTTCCCGGGAAATCCATCTCCCTATAGGTCAATTATTTTGGTATTCGCAATAGATCCTTCAACTTGTGTTGTTGATATACAAGAAAAATAACCGATGTATGGACTATTGATATTTTTGGATTAATCTATGCCATACACAACTACACTACAATGCTTGAGTTCAGGTAAGAAATGCAAATGTTATTGTCTTTTATGTACGATTTGAGCCGAAATCGTCGAAATCACTCCCGCAATTGCACCATTACGGAGATCCTATGACGTTGTACCCCCCCCCCCCACCAAAAAAAAAAAAAAAAAAAGGATAGAAAATCGAGAGAGGGCTAACATTGGAACAGCAATTCCTCTGCAAACGTGAAGACTATAATGAATTAAATATCTTTAATCATGAATAGAAGTACGGATATACATAAAATTATGTACACATATTTTACTATTATCATACCTGTATGTTATTTGTTATTGAGCTTTAAAATCGTCTATAGGTAATATCAATGGTATTCAGAACCGCTCACTACCATATAAATACATTCTTTATGTGAATTCGAAGGTTAGTTTTATACCAATTAAAGTGACACTTAAATGATGAAATAAAAATAAGTATGAACTAGAGCCGTGCTCGTCGCAAAGCAACGAGGAGGTCTTCCGTTGAAGCTTCGTGTCGAGAAAGGACTGTCATTCACTGATTAAAACCAGTCCCTTCTCCTTACACTTGTCAGGGTCTGACAGGTATTGATTGGAGGTCATCTTCACACGACCATTACTTCCGACCTATCAGAGCTTTAGAAAATCAATTGGAACTCTTCAAAAGGTGACACACAAATCAATTCATGTCCGTTTTCTATGTAACCTCCAGACTGAGTATTGAATATTTGCATCTGTCATTAAACAGATAAAGTCATGTCTTTGGTAAGTAGGAGTATATTTAGATTGTATGCAAATGTTGAGGTCATTTGAAGATGACCTTTGATCGATGCCTATCAGGCCCTGACGAGTGTAAGGAGAAGGGGAGTAGTTTTAATCAGACTGGATTATCTATATGATTATAGTCAGCTCAGAAAATCGAAAACGAGGTTCAATTTCAAAGTATTATTTTCATACCAGGCAAGTTCTCCGTTTAACTTACTTCATGTTTATATCAGGTTAGGATAACTTTAAAAAACACATATATGTACATGTATATAACAGAAATACAAACCGATAAATACATTTATGTACAACCGATGACACGATACAAACTAGGCCTAGCCCTATATCAAAGTGCAATCAACACAAAATCCTCTGCGCTAATGCATGAACCAAACAGTGTTATGCTTAATAATCATTTTCCTGATCTCATACTTACAGCTCTATCACTTACATATGGAATAATTTGTGTAAAGTGCAGTGTTAAAATTAAACAATTGAAACGATCACAAATTGTAAATAAACGATGACGCTATACGAGAGGTACTCAGCGGGAGGGACACTTCTCCGTATAATGTTAGGCCATGTAAGCACTCAGCATCGTTTTTGCTCGGTGAACAAATTTATCCGAAATCTTAACAAGCAAATCTTTAAAATCCTAATCCGTGATGATGGTAGGGGAAGGGGCAGTTGTGAGGCAGCTCTAACTTCTATTGTTTGATATGATTTTGTTTTAAATTTGCCAATTTTTTTTTTTTGCCTTCTCCTTAAAAGTGTGTGTGTGTGTGGGGGGGGGGGGGGGGGGGCAATGCACCAAAATTAAATTTTCTAGATGTTAGTTTAAGGGAAATTTTGGTTGCGAGAAGGGGGAGCCGTGCTCCAACTGGACCAACTAGAGGTACTGTGAGCAAGCTCACAATTGATACCCCCCGCTAAGAAAAAATCATAAATCAAGTAGTTCTCTATTAGAAAATAATTGATGCTTCTTTTTCCTATAGTGACACTGGACTTGCACAAATGACCAAAGCTCAAGTCAGAACATATTTACAGGTCTTCAGCAATCTTTGTGTTAAATTTTAGCTTCTAATCATTTCCATCAAGATAATGATTAGATGACACAGACAGAAATTAAGCATTTTTATAACATGACCTTGAACTTGTACAACTCACCCTGGGTCAAGTTCATGACATATCCTCGGGCCATTAGCAATCTTTATATTAAATAGAAACTTCCAATGTTTCTCCTTAAAAAACGGTATAATGCAAACACATTATGAACTTTTTCTTCCAATGACCTTGAATTTGCCAAAATGACCTAGGGGCAAATCATTACACATCAGGTCATAAGCCATCTTTGTGTAAATTAGAACTTTCAATTTTTTTCTACAACATTGATACGGACCGGACACAAATTTTGCACTATTCCTGCCAGTTACCATGACCTTAACCAAAACGACCTTGGGTCAAGTTCATTACACACCCTCAGGTCATAAACAATCTTTGTGTGAAGTAAGAACCTCCAATATTATTCCATAAAATAACATGGACAGGATACGAATTTTGCAGGTTTCCTGCCAGTAACCTACACCTTGCCCAAATACATTGGATCAAGGTCATGACACACCCTCAGGTCATAAGCAATCTTTGTAAGAAGTAAGAATTTCCAATGTTTTTCTATAAGAAACTAGGATCTAGACAGGATACGAATTTTGCAATTTTCCTGCCAGTGACCTTGACCTTGCCCAAATGACCTTGCGTAAAGGTCATTACAGACCCGCAGGTCATAAGCAATATTTGTGTGAAGCAAGAACTTTCAATGTTTCTCCATAAGAAAGATATGGACAAGACACAAATTTTGCATAGACAGACAGCGGACGGACGGACGGATGGACAAGGTGATTCCTATATACCCCCCAAACTTCGTTTGCGGGTGTATAAAAATCTTTTCGCAACTTTAGTGCGGCACAAAGAACGACCTATGTTTTACAATTATTTCCATCATATCACATATACATGTACATTTATATGTTTTAGTTATTAATATTTTGTACTTTTTAAATATATATGTTTATTGACCAATATATTGTATGTATATTTGTACTCTCATCATCATCGTCGGAACCCACGAGTTTTCTATCTGTTACACTGCGTTGAAAGCAGGATTTCTCAGATCAGTTGATTTTTCCCCAATATGGAGTCATTATCGACTATCCTCTATGTTTAAATTCTGTGCAAAACTCTCTCTCTCTCTCTTTTAATAATTAACTTCTGTCTTTTGATGCATGCCGTGATTATAAAACGTCATGTCTTTTAGTACTATAATAAAAAGAAACTACGGTTGACACAGCTTATATTTTCTGCTCTTGAAAATTGAAAGATAAGAATTAAAAATTTACTCGTAGTTGGTTTATGTATCACACCAAACGCGCTGATCACCTGCAATCTGTCAAAATCATGTTGCGCCGATCATCTATGAAAACGTTCTTTTAATAATAAAGATGTTTGTGAATGAATTAAATTAAATCAAATATTGCGTCCACAATTCATAACGTTAGTTATCATATATCTTTGAGAAATTCCACGAGCCGAAACCGGAAAAGAAACAAGTACAGACAATTTTGGTACATGCGCAGCTGGTAGAATCATGATCTGTATTCTGTATTCTGTGCACTTTAGCAGCTGATCGGAGAAGTAATACAAACGTACGTATGTTGTATAAATGTTGTATTAGTATTTGAGTACGGTACGATGATCACGTATTGCATAAAACATCGCGATAAATTCCCACTAGATCCCGTCAGAAACTTGTTTTCCCACGTCGCATGCAGTTATTTCATGCTTTTATATTCATTTTAAAGATCGACAATTTTTTTTTCCCAGTACATATATAAATACGATATTTTTCTAGATCATCGAAAAAACTCTGTTGAGAGCATTTTAACACCCCGTGTGTATAGACATGTATACACAACCGAGCGTGTTTCCCTCGGGGCTTCACGCCTTTATCAAAACAGGCTCCACCCCCAGCTGAACTTACCTGAGGTAAACCACCCCGTTAAAAACCTCGGCCTTAAAGGTGCGGGTATTGTTTATGCATGACGTAGCTGATAGAATTGAACGCGACGCGATCGGAAAAATCCAACCAAATCGGTTATAATTATTATAATGTGTTCTGAGCTGGTCTCACGTGGTAATTGAATTAACACAGGCTGACGGAATAAGCAAACAGGTGGGAAAGTGAAATACATAATTGAAAAAAATTTACACACAAAACCCAAAAATTTTCGCAACATTTGGATTTCTTTTCGCAAATCTTGAAAAAAAAAATTAGCCCAAGCACTGGGCCGGGGGTGGCTCAACACAGCAATAGTTCGTTTTCACAATGAAACAAATGACCATGTAGAAGTAGTACAAAAGTGATCATGTGACCGCTAGAATCTTAACAAAACTTGTTTAAAACATGTGAATAATCTTTCAAAAAAAAAACCAACCACCCAATCCCTCAATTTTGGACATTACTTTTATCGTGCCAGCACCTACCGCATACATTTAACATTGTAACACGGTGATTTTTTTTTAATTCAATTTGATTATTAAATCGCCTTGAACGCTTGGGGAATATTTATTTTTTAGAATTCACTTTTACTTTGTACACCCTGCATCCAAAATATCTCTCTCTCCCTCTCTCTCTCTTTCTCTCTCTCTGTTTAAGAAAACTTCTATTCCTTTCTACGAAGTCTGTAAAAACTCTAAGCATAAATTAACGAAAATAATCATTGATAAATAAATTAATCTTCAGTTGAATCACAAGTCGATTTTAAATGGACCGGTCAAACTCTCGGCGTTGTATTGTATCGATTGATTAATTTTATTCTATTGATGGTCAGGCTTCTATTGGATTTTACACACTATCGTTTAAATCAATGCTAAATCAACGGTACAAGTAAGATAAAATTTAATTTTTCATCTTAAACCAATATAATAGTTCAAAAAAAAAACAAACAAACAAATAGTTGTGTTCGTACAAATTATTAGTGAACATGCACGTGTGATAAGGTAGAAGCATACGAAGCTACCGCGGATCGCTTGTCCACTCGCGCGGGATCTCGTCGGCCAAATGCGAGGGGTTATCAGCATTTAAAGGTTTAATGTTTGTGGGTTTTTGTGTTGATCCTAAACATTATTTGTACATTTTAGAGCATTTTATACTTACTAACCCACCATTGATCTTTGCCTGACGATGCTTCTGATATAGTATATTTTTATTAATTTTCAGAACGATTTCTTAATTAACACTCTATCGTTTAAATAAATCAATCTAAGATGAAGGAACTTCTATAACATAAGATTCTATAACATAAGATTAAAACAGGTGTTATGTTTGTGGCTAAAAACAAAACATATATGAAGACGCGAATCTTGTGTATAGATAACCGCTCACCGATATAAGTAGTCCAGTCGCGACCGAATTCCTCGGCCGCGGGCGAGGGACTGGTACACACACAGCTCAGAACCAAGGATGATTTAGAAAGCTAGCAGTATTATTTAATGACTAAAATGTTGAAGTTTTTTTTTTTAAACCAACCATTGATTTATGTTTGATGATGCTTCTAATTGGGAATGACATTGCTTTTATTCATTAACAGAACGATTTCTGTATTAACACTCTACCGTTTAATTCAATTTAAGAAGATTAAACTTTTAAATGTAATCAAAACTAAAACAATTCTATGTGTTTGCGGCTAAATAAACCCATATATGAAGACGCGAACCTTGTGTATTAGATAACCGCTGACCGCTAGGTAGTCCAGCCGCGACCGATCTCCTCGGCCGCGGGCGAGGGATAAGTAACGTAATGGTATACACACACAGCTCAGACCCTAAGTAGATTTCAAATACATGTAGAATAATAACTAATATGTATCACAAAGAAGTTATTTTCTTTAATCCGTAGTTTGTGTTGTACTAGTAAAGAATTTGGTGGGTTTTTTTTTAAAAGGATTTTTCACTATAAAACTTAACAAAAACGACTTATAATCTTCACATAAAAGCATGTATTATTTAAATAAACCCTTTTTCTAATGAATTAAAGCATTCTGTATAACCTGGTTCACTTTCTGTGATAACTTTATATGTCAGTTGTACGCACAAAGACTTTTTGTGAACTTGCCTGATGAAAACAGATACATGTTAACAAGTAAAGCTTTTTACATTCATATTACGCAATACTCTAAAAAAATAACATTGTAACGACATTGATAAGATCCCAATGAACAACTTTTCCAGCGACAGCCATATCGAATTCTTAGCCATTTTTGAGTTATTAAGCAAATACTTTAAAGGGCTCTTGGCCCCTAATTTAAGGGGCCAGCCCTTTTTCAATGGTGTCAAATGAAAGACTTGATATTATGCACAACTTTTATTCATGTCTTAACAAAATATTTTTTGTTTAAAAGATACAAAGGAAAATATGTGTAAATTTTCGCACTTTTTGAAATCCCGTTTTTGACCCCCTACCTTTTTCTAAATTAAAAGCGAAATCCAAAAACAAAAACCGATGCGCACAACTTCAATGCCTTTATTATTCAAATTCGTTGGATTCCCATTCCCTGCTATCATAGTCTCGGAGCCTTTGTCTGGAAACCAAAGGCCCTAAATGTTTTTCAAAGGGGAATAACTCGTTAACGGTAAAGGAATTTTAAAGTTTTTGAAATGTTGTAGATAGTGTTTTGTAAAGTCTATTAGCCCTGAAAATTTGAGCAAAAACCGTTCAGAAATGAGCAAGATATGAAGCTCCAAAGTTCGCGTCTAGGAAAATAAAAGGAAAAAAGAAAAATTTTCGCCCGCACAATAATAGTAAGGTCTTCCGTTGGAAACGGAAGACCTTAATAAGGTTACCCACTAAAAAGGATGTCTTGTCCAATAATGTACGGAAGTAAATAAATGAAAAATTACCAAATGACTGGTTAAATAAAGGTATTTTATATGTTAATCAGTCTGATTTTTACCCAACTGTCTCCATAAATAAATGTAAAGGTACATGTAATATTTTTGTTAAGAAAAGGAATTCAAAACTAAAAAAAACATTACCTTAGAAGTATACGCAAGTCAATGAAAAATAAAATACATCCTTATGAATTTCTCCTTTTTCATCACAGTGCAATAGACTACAAAAGACAACTGAATATATACAGCCTCGTATCTCAACCTTTCATAATTATGTTGTAAGTGCTATTATTGGCTGGTTTTTAAAAAATGGAACTGCCTTTTAAAACAAAGTTTTTGTTTTGATTTCCTTACCAGGAATTCATATGATTGTTTGGAGTTTTGCCAGGACAACCTGTGCTCGTAGTTGTCTTTCATGCCGTTCATACAGAGCAGTTTAGGATCAAAAGATGGCGTCAGGCGGAGTCGGTCACGACTCGGGTAGCGTAGACAAATTGACTGATATTTCAAATTCTGTCAGTGATGGATTCATCTACAAAGGATCCACAAATGTTAATTCTGGTGGTCTTCTCACTAACTTACTCAATTGTGATAATTTTGATGAAGAAGAGGACTTTGTCCGACTTTTTACTTCGAATCTTACACCACCAGTGAGTAGTTCTTACGAGAGTGAAGAATCGCTACCTACTGACCATACATCTACAGTTATTGTCTGTCATACCGATTACTCTGCTTTAGATCTACAATTACAAAACCTGCCAAAAGACTTATATGTTCAAAAGCTTATTGAGTTAACATCTAGCAGTGAAAAACGTATTATTGACTACCGAACCTTTCTTTGCATCAAAGCTAAATCAATTGACCACTGCCCCTCTGGCAACCTGACTATCCGAAAAACTACCAAAAACTGTTCTAGTATTATCAAATACGCTAGAGATTGCTTTGCACTTGCTATGTTCTGCAATGGGGAAAGCCCCGCCACCCTAACTGATGTCCTGGACAAATCCAAGAACAAACCCCCGGATATTCCAAAGATCACTATAGTTCAAATGCGATCTAACATTCAGGTTTTACTTGAGAGAGTGTCTAAACTCGAAGATAGTCTCTCAAAAAGTGTTAAGTCTATAAAAGACCTGGAACGATCAATCGCTGACCTCAAAAATAAAAACCGTTTGTTGCAAACCGAGAATGAACAACTAAGAGAAAATTTTAACACTCATGCATCTTGTTGCGAAACAGCACGAAAAAACACTAACTCGATCATTAAGCGCCTTGAAGGTCTTGACTACACAGAGTATCAGTCGAACTATGACAAGTCTACAAATGATCTATCTAAAATGTCCAGATTATGTGCTAGTCTTCAAAAACAAATCAACGACACAAAAGCTAAGTTAAAAACCTTAAGCGCCCCAAGATCCACTCCCTTGGAAAAAGATACCCAAACAACGTACAACGGAATGTCTCGGCCGACTGATCATACGCATGAACCGTTAGCTTACAAAGCTACCTGTGCTCAACCAAGTGTAAACAAAACAGTCGATAGACTCGAAAGTCAAGGCCAACTAACGGCGACCAATCATGCAAACAATTACACATGTGACAGTGAGAATATTAGTCCCAAACCGGACGACACATACGTCAATAACCAAATTATCAAAGACAGTGAAATGATTTTAAAATCTAAAACAGTCAACCATGCACAAACATTAAACTTAACGAGCAACCAATACGTTCACTCAGAAAACTGCCCCAATGTTTCAGACAGCTCTGCTCAGATATCTCCCTGTGTCCTTGGCCAAACTAAACAAAACTTGTCTGGAAAACCCGTAGAAACCTCCTCACAAAATCCATCCCCACTTTCCGACAAACCGACCAATTCTGCCGAAGACGACATTTTTGAGGGAGTATCATACAAACGAAACGCGAGATACTACCTATCAGGAATCGGGCCTAGATCTACACAGTCTGGCATGCTTAACTTTTTAAGGAAAAATGGTATCCATGTCTCCCACTGCGTTTTCTTCAAACCAAAGCGAGAAGGTGCACGACGAAACGCAAAGATCAACGTTGCTCTATGCAATGCACAGACAATAGAATCTCCAGGATTCTGGCCCAAAGGGATATCGTTCAGACCGTGGCTAAGCAGGAAGCAATGGGACAACAAAATCGCACGCGAAAACACAGATAACGTAAAAACGGTTGAGGAGGAAAACTGGGAAATAACGGAAAATGACGATGATTAGATTTAAACAAAGACTCTTAACAGTGATTTTTCTGTTTACTCAGATCTCATATAATAACACTTTTACAATGTCTACAAATCTAAACATCGTTTCCTGGAATGTTCGTGGCATCATGTCATCGTCTGTCTGTCTGTCAAACCTCTTAGAATACTCAAATTGTGATATTGCAATTTTATCTGAACATAAACTCAAGCCTAGCAATGCAAATTACTTAGACACAATTCATCCAAACTACTCAAGTTTTGTACATTTTGATTCTGAGACTACTAATGCAACTCGAGTTTCCTCCTACCCCCGCTTTTTAGGTAAAGGTGGAATAAGTATTATGTTCAAGAAGGACATTGAAATGTCAATATCCGAAATACCCGATATCGATTCTTCTAGACTCATTGCCGTTGAATTAAAACGCATTAATCAACGTCCACTATTCATAATCGGAGTTTATCTACCCTCTGAGAATGATATGAACTATTTTTCAACTGAACTTAGCATGCTTGAAACCATCTTCAATCACCTCTGCTCACTTGGTGACGTGATATTAGGGGGCGACTTCAACGCCAGTTTCACTGATCGCTTAAACATCAACCTGTCTAAGGCACAAGCTCTAAAGCAATTCCTCTCACGAGCTGACTTGGGACTTCCTGGCATTGACTTCTCAACCTCTGGCTCCAACTTCACATTTACTACTACAAAGACCACACTAGATTACATTATGTGTAACAAAGCTCTACGACACCACGTAAACCAGTATCATGTATACGAAGAGGGCAGCTTTAGCTCAACCTCTGATCACTTACCAATACTAATGGTTCTCTCCGTTAACTTAAAGTGTAATGTAATCCGCAACCCACTGAGCCCGCTACCAGCTTGGCACAAAGCAGACGTGAACAGACTTGCAGAATACAAAAACATTGTCAGTGAACAGTGCACATCTTTTTTGCACAGAAATTTACAGCACAGCAAGCAAGTTGAAAAATTCTGCATAGA
This sequence comes from Magallana nippona, assembly GCA_033439105.1. Taxonomy (NCBI): domain Eukaryota; kingdom Metazoa; phylum Mollusca; class Bivalvia; order Ostreida; family Ostreidae; genus Magallana; species Magallana nippona. The sequence goes on from CM065925.1 coordinate 11,297,893, forward strand.
CTTGAACTCCATGTTACACGATGCTGCGTCTCTTAGCATACCAACGGCAAAATATAGACCATATCTTAAACCTGAGTGGACTCCTAAAGTCAAAGAGCTCCATGATACAGAGCGTCAAAAGAGAAAAATCTGGCTAGCCGAAGGCCGTCCAAGGGGAATGTGTCATAAGTCCTACAGAGATTACAAACGGGCTAAAAGGCAATTTAGAAACGAACTAATAGCCGAACACGACCGTTATATGACAGAAGTGTTCAGGGATATAGATCAAGCATCCGAATGTGATCTCCGCTTATTTTGGAAATTAATTAAGCGTCCACGTCCTCGTAACTTGTCGTCATATCCTGAAATGGAATTCAACGGCATAATATACGACAACCCCGATGAAATTACGAAATGCTTCGCATGTCATTTTGAAAACATCTACAACCCAATTAACTGCAATGACTTTGACGACGATTTCTTCCACTTCATCGAAAAGTCTTACGAGGGTCTCCAAACATTTTCTAGATCAAACAATGATAATTTACCAGGAGGGCATATCACTGAAAAAGAAATACTAGAAATAGTTAAGGATCTTAAGCGCAGAAAAGCTCCCGGTTTAGACCGAATTCAAAACGAACATGTTATCTACGGTGGACCTGCTTTGGCAAACTGCATTGCATACCTCTTTAACGGAATAATTAACGCTGGTCAAATACCCACAAGCTGGAAAAAAGATCTGATAGTCCCTATCTTTAAAGGAAGCAACAAGCCCAGAAACTCACCGGACAGCTACAGACCTATTGCCTTACTTCCGTGTTTCCTAAAAATCTTTGAAAAACTCCTGCTAAACAGAACTAAATCGCTTGCCGTTATATCTGCTACCTTTCCTAATCAACAACAACAAGGTTTTCAGCAGAGACTTGGGTGTATTACCACCTCCTTTGATCTACAAGAGACTCTTTACCATTGTATTGAACATAGAAGTCCTGCCTACGTCGCCTTCTTGGACACTCAAAAAGCGTTCGATACAGTCTGGAGGCACGGCCTCATGTACAAACTACATAAACTCGGCGTGAAGGGACGTCTGTGGACCCTAATAGACGACTGCCACGTAAATACATCTTGCTCAGTTGTGTCTAATCAGTCGTACTCTAACTGGTTCCCTGTATCTCAAGGAGTCAGGCAAGGTGGGGTTCTATCTACATTCTTATACCTTGTGTTTATCAACGACCTGCTACAAGAACTTGAAGATCAGTCCATTCACATTGGTATATATGACATAACTAGCTCAAATCCAACGTTGGCTGATGACATTTCTCTAATAGCACTTTCGCCCAGTGGTCTTCAAAGAACGCTAGAAATAGCATACGACTACTCCAAACTATGGAGATTCAATTTCAATGCAAACAAATCTAGTATTCTCAGATTTTACCCATCAGAGACTCCTTCCGACTTTTCTTTTATATGGCAACTTGGTGCTCACCCTGTTCACCTTGCAAAAACGTACAACCACCTGGGAATTATGTTACATTCAAAACTAGACCCTAGCGAAAGAACAGCAAATGCATGTAGAAAAGGAAAAGCAGCATACTTTGCACTAAAAATATCCGAGCATCTAAATCCAAGAACTATTTCTAAACTCTACAAAAAAGTTGTCCTCCCCTCCGTCCTATATGGCTCTGAGTTATGGTGTGACTTGAGGCAAAAGGATATTCAAAATCTCAACACCTTTCAACATTTCATCTGCAAACATGCAATGACGCTTCCGAAACAAACCAGATCTGATATGTGCGAGTCCTTACTTGGTCTTCTTCCAATTTCCTCTGAAATCGACATACGAAAACTTCAATTCCTTGGTCGCCTATTTGAACTTGACACCAAAACTTTACCCAAAAGGATATTCCTCCACAGGCTTTTCTCATACCTCTACTCCCCGGTTTGTAAGCCATACGGATTCATTCCGGACATAATCTCTATCCTTTCAAAATACAGTCTCCAGAATCATCTCCTACTCTACTTAGACGAAGGATATTTTCCCCCTAAATCAGAATGGAAAATTATTGTGAAAGCCTCTGTGCTTGAATATCATCTTCATTCCAGACGTCAACGGATGTTTTCAGATCCCGACTTCTTACCATTTAACATCATAAATGCAGGAAAGCCCCCCGTTGCTCTCTGGACAATTCCTAGAAATATCTACGAAGTGGAACTCTGCAAATTTGTTGTTAAACTGTGGACGCTTCAAGACATACCTCCAGAAACATGTCTCCTGTGTAACTCTTCTTTTACCAATGTGTTCGAGCATGTTACCACCTCCTGTGCAGAAACATTATTACTTCGAGACGCCTGGTGGAATACTATCATCAACGAATTCAGTGTTGAGTTAAGTGCTGACTTGTGTGGTTTGAACCAACGTGACAGTTATCTCTTCCTCTTAGGAGCAAGATCGTTTTCCGCCATTACCGCTGCTCATAACAGCAACGACTTACACTTGTTTAATTTTCGGTTTGTAAGAGACGCTACCGCGTATTACTTCAAAAGGATCCGCCCCATTATGCACTGACATTTCTTATCACTTCTTTATTTTGTATATAACTATTTTCACTATGTATTGAAATTATAACACTGTAAATATGTTATGCATTATGAAATCTCCTTAAGGAGGAAATAAAGAAAGAATGAATGAATGTGTTTGCGGCTAAATAAACCCATATATGAAGACGCGAACCTTGTGTATTAGATAACCGCTGACCGCTAGGTAGTCCAGCCGCGACCGATCTCCTCGGCCGCGGGCGAGGGATAAGTAACGTAATGGTATACACACACAGCTCAGACCCTAAGTAGATTTCAAATACATGTAGAATAATAACTAATATGTATCACAAAGAAGTTATTTTCTTTAATCCGTAGTTTGTGTTGTACTAGTAAAGAATTTGGTGGGTTTTTTTTTAAAAGGATTTTTCACTATAAAACTTAACAAAAACGACTTATAATCTTCACATAAAAGCATGTATTATTTAAATAAACCCTTTTTCTAATGAATTAAAGCATTCTGTATAACCTGGTTCACTTTCTGTGATAACTTTATATGTCAGTTGTACGCACAAAGACTTTTTGTGAACTTGCCTGATGAAAACAGATACATGTTAACAAGTAAAGCTTTTTACATTCATATTACGCAATACTCTAAAAAAATAACATTGTAACGACATTGATAAGATCCCAATGAACAACTTTTCCAGCGACAGCCATATCGAATTCTTAGCCATTTTTGAGTTATTAAGCAAATACTTTAAAGGGCTCTTGGCCCCTAATTTAAGGGGCCAGCCCTTTTTCAATGGTGTCAAATGAAAGACTTGATATTATGCACAACTTTTATTCATGTCTTAACAAAATATTTTTTGTTTAAAAGATACAAAGGAAAATATGTGTAAATTTTCGCACTTTTTGAAATCCCGTTTTTGACCCCCTACCTTTTTCTAAATTAAAAGCGAAATCCAAAAACAAAAACCGATGCGCACAACTTCAATGCCTTTATTATTCAAATTCGTTGGATTCCCATTCCCTGCTATCATAGTCTCGGAGCCTTTGTCTGGAAACCAAAGGCCCTAAATGTTTTTCAAAGGGGAATAACTCGTTAACGGTAAAGGAATTTTAAAGTTTTTGAAATGTTGTAGATAGTGTTTTGTAAAGTCTATTAGCCCTGAAAATTTGAGCAAAAACCGTTCAGAAATGAGCAAGATATGAAGCTCCAAAGTTCGCGTCTAGGAAAATAAAAGGAAAAAAGAAAATTTTTCGCCCGCACAATAATAGTAAGGTCTTCCGTTGGAAACGGAAGACCTTAATAAGGTTACCCACTAAAAAGGATGTCTTGTCCAATAATGTACGGAAGTAAATAAATGAAAAATTACCAAATGACTGGTTAAATAAAGGTATTTTATATGTTAATCAGTCTGATTTTTACCCAACTGTCTCCATAAATAAATGTAAAGGTACATGTAATATTTTTGTTAAGAAAAGGAATTCAAAACTAAAAAAAACATTACCTTAGAAGTATACGCAAGTCAATGAAAAATAAAATACATCCTTATGAATTTCTCCTTTTTCATCACAGTGCAATAGACTACAAAAGACAACTGAATATATACAGCCTCGTATCTCAACCTTTCATAATTATGTTGTAAGTGCTATTATTGGCTGGTTTTTAAAAAATGGAACTGCCTTTTAAAACAAAG